>CM076578.1:1273036936-1273559759 GCA_034641835.2 Pinus albicaulis | reverse complement strand
TGTTAATTCCCCGAAACAATAGTGTCTGAATTTTTTTATGGCATGAACAACAACTAAAAAATCTTTTTCAGTTACAGTATAATTTAACTCCGAAGGAGTCAAATTTTTACTTGTATAGTAGATGGCATAAGGAATCAGGTCTTTTTGTCCCAATACTGCTCCTAAAGCTATATCTGAAATATGAAAAGGTAACTTCCAATTAGGTCCCCTTAAAATAGGTGCTTCAGAGATTTTTTTTTTCAGGGTCTCAAAGGCTAACTGGCAGTCAGGATTCCACTTGAATTCACAGTCCTTGGTAAGTAATTTGAAAAGTGGAGATGCTATCTTGGTGAAGTTTTCTATAAATCTTCGATAATATCCTGTAAATCCTAGAAAACTCCTAACATCTTTTTGACAACTTGGAATAGATAAGTTAGAGGCGACTTCAAATTTTGACTCATCAACTCTAATCCCATCCCTTGAAATGTGATGTCCCAAAACAATTCCTTCAGTAAAAATCATAAAACACTTCTCATGACTAAGTGAAATATTTGCTTCTTTACATCTCTTTAAAACTTTTTCCAAGTTTGTTAAGGCTTCTTCAAATGTGTTTCCATAAACTGTGAAATCATCCATATATACCTCTACAAAATCATGTATTAGATCTGAAAAGATTCCTAGTACTACCCTTTGAAATGTTGCAGGTGCATTGCATAGTCCAAATGGCAATACTCGGTAAGCATAGGTACCCCAAGGACAGGTAAATGTGGTTTTGTCTTGATCTTGAAGTGCTACTTGAATTTGGTTATAACCACTAAACCCATCTAAAAATGAGAAGTACTTCTTGCCGGCTAATGTATCTAACACCTGATCTATGAAAGGTAGGGGAAAATGATCTTTAAGAGTAGCATTGTTTAATTCTCGGTAGTTAATACATACCCTCCATTTACCATTTTTCTTTGGCACAATTACCAAAGGAGAAACCCACTGACTATCTGAAATGGGATAGATAAAGTTGACATTTAACAATTTCTGCAATTCTTCCTTAACAATCTCCCTAAAATTTGGATTCATCCGTCTCTGAGGTTGTCTGATTGGTTTACAATTTTCCTCTATGTAGATGTGATGAGTGCAAGTCTTGGGGCTTATCCCTTTCATATCAATGTATTCCCATGCATATGCAGAATAATGTCTCTGTAAGATCTTGACTAGCTCTTCTTGTTGAGATTTTTCTAGGTTCTTGTTTATGTTTAAGGTTTTGCCTGGAAATATCTCAATTATAGAGCTGCCAAATTTATCCATGGAATAAAGAGACATCTGCCTTGATGATAAAAACTCAATGTTGGATTCTTCTTGAAATTGTTCATGTTTGTATTCTGAAGAGGTTTCAAAGTTCTCTAAAGTATTCAGAATCTGGCTATCTTCACTAATTTCTGAAATTGTGAAGAGAGGTTATAACTCTTCTTCATCCTCAATCCACTGAGTATCATCTAATTCTGTAATTATCTTTGCTGGAGGATACAAGGTAAATTTCTTTGTTGAACTACCATCAGAGATATACATATCACCGGACCTACAACTAATGAATGCATCAGCTGTAGCTAACCAAGGTCTTCCTAATATAATAGGATGTCCTCCTAGATTATTCTTAGGAGTTAGGATCATAAAATCCATAGGATACTCCCAGGAATCTAGGGAAACTGGAATGTCTTCTATTACCCCATCAGGTTTGATCACAGATCTGTCTGCTAATTGTAATAATGTGGGTATAAAAAGAAGATTAGGAAGTTTCAGTTTATCCATGATTTGTCTACTCATGATATTGATTGTTGCTCCTAAATCAACAAGTGTGTTTTGGATCTCAATTCCATTGATGTGTATTTTAACAACTGGATTTCCTGGGTCTAGATACTTTGGAATAGCAATCTTACCCATCATGATATCTGCTATTTTTCCTGCCAGTTGAATTTTCTTTGTCTTTCTTATTCTTTTTCCTATTTTCTTCATGCTCAACTCCTTTATTGTCTTTGCTAAGATTGGAATTTCTTTGATAGCTTGCAATAATGGGATCTTAATACAAACATTTCTCAGCTCATCTAGGAAATCATAATTAGGCACCATAATTTGTTTTTCTACACCTTTATCAATTTGTAATCTTTCTGGAAAGAGAGGTGTAGAGGTGGATGTTGATGGCTGCTCTAATATAGGAGTTGAAATGATTGGTTCTTTTTGTTTTGATTTTTCGATGTTTGGGTCTTGGAAAGGTATGTTATCTTCAAGACTTTTATTTACCCGTAGAGAATCTTCCTCAGAGTTGTTTTGTTCTTGTATGATTACAAAAGGTTTCCTCTTTTCAAGTATTCTTCCAGACCTAAGTTGAACATCACTAAGGTCTAAAGGAGTAATCAAATAAGTTGGAAACTGTTGGCCTTCTATCATGTATGTGTTGTGAGGATTTCTATTATTGGGGTTTGGTATGGGTTGGGCAGGTAACTGATTTGTTTTCTAAGGAAATGGTAATGGAAGTGGTTGATTTTGATGTTGTGGATTTTGAGGATTTTGTTGAAAATTTTGTTGAGGAGGGAAATGTGGATATGGTGGATAAGATGGTGGATATTGGTAATACTGAGAGTATCTTCCATAGGGATTTTGTGCTCCTTGTGCCCAAGTTTGTGATTGATTTTGAAATTGGGGCCAAGGTTGCTGCCAAGAATTCCAATTTGGTGGGGGTTGATTATACAATTGATCATGAAATCCTTGTGTTTGAGGTCCTTGCCAAGGCCTCCTGGAGACAAAATTGAGAGATTCTGTGGAACTTGTAGGAGTTTCTTCTTGAAAGACAGCTTTAAGACCAGGAAGTGAAGGACAACTCTTGGTCTCATGTTTTTCTGAACAAATTACACAAGTCTCCACAACTTTTGCATCCAAAGGGCATTCTCTCAAGGCATGTTTCTTTCTACATCTGGGACAAAAAATTGCTAAGGCATCAGATTCAGCTTTTTGCTTGTTTTGTATTTTAACGGTGTCTATTTGCTCACTAATACTCCCTAAAATGTTAGATTTAAATTCATCAAGAATATGTCCTATTTCTGCCCTACTTACTGTCCCAGAAGCCGACTTACTTGCCCTTGCAAGAGCAGGGTCTCTTGGTCCTTTTACAGTTTTAGATTTCCCTCTTGAAAGGTTGATACATAATTCAACTATTTCAGGTAATGTGAGCTGAGATATATCCCCTTTTCCCATCATGTTAAGGATATCTAACCATTCATCCCTAATTTTCTTCAACAAGAGAGCTTTCAAGGTGTCTTGGTCTAAGTTTTCCATTTTTGCCCTCTTGATGTTATAGTTAAACCTCTCCAACAAATCTTCCAAATTTTCATCCTCTTTTTGTAAAATTTTAAACACTTCCTCCTTATGGTTGACTGGCATACAATAATCCAAATACCTCTCTAGAAATGCTTGTTTCATGTCTTCCCATGTCCTAATAGAACTGTTGATCAAACTCATAAACCATTTTAATGCTGCTCCTTTAAATGTTGAAGGGAACAGTTTAAGTTTTTGGGCATCTTGTAAGTATTCATAGGTTCTACATAGGACTTCAAATTCAAATAGGAAGGTTTCAGGATCTTTAGTTTTAAGTCCATAAAAGTTTGGAAGGACAGAGGGTGAAATTTTTTTCATAGTTGCATTGGTTTCTTCATCTACTATAGGAAACCAAAAAGAGTTTCCCATTTCCCTTCTACATCTTCCTCTGCCTCCTTCTCCTTCTGCACCTCTACCTCCTTCTCCTCTACCTCTACCTCTACCCCCTCCAAATAGTGTGTGTTCTCCATTAAAAACTCCTCCTCCCCCTTCTTCTGCCATAGTTGATTCTTCTGTGGAAGTTGAAAATTTTATGTCCCTAGCAAGAGTTCCTGAATCTTCCTTTAAAACATGTTCAGTGGGTAAAGTGGAAGGTCTTTCTAATGGAATATCTGATCTTAAGTCCTTTGGAAGTCTAGGATCAGTAAAGGATGGAATGTGGGTTTGAGTTGGAGGTGTGCTGGCTCTTGGTCTTGGTGAAACAAGTGGTGTTCTAGGAATCAAGCTTCTGCTTCTTATGAATCTACCCCTCGAGTCTCTTTCTCTACGCATGTCATTGTTTTTGGGAGGTAAGAAACAAGGCTACCTAGTTACACTTCCCCGGCAACGGCGCCAAAATGTCTGCTCAACTTAGTGTTCCTAAATTGATGTCATAAATTGTCAACCAAGGCTAGTAAACTGTTGAAGTGAAGTGCACTATATGTGCCTAGGTATCTTCTTCCTACTTCGTTGTGTTTAGTGTTTTTCTAGTGTTTTTGGTTTTGTATTTTTGTGTTAAGAGGAAAAGAACTAAGCGTTGGTAAAGAGCAGTTTTTGGTCACACTAAAACAGAGAAAAACCTATTCTAAACTATGTATGACATTTGAGAACAGAAAATGCAAAACTCTTAACAAGAAAAATAACTCATAGCAACCTCCAAATAGTTTAATCTAAGCCCTTGGAAGAAATAAGGATAGAATTAGTTAGTTTGTTGTTTAAAAGAAAAATGAATAAGGGTCTGCAAGCTCAAATGCACCCATGTAAATGAAGGAAAAATGTTAGGATAGCAGATGAGTGGGTAGAATTCATTTTTACAATAATGGATAGCAGAAAAATTGGTCATTTCATTTACTAACTTCCTTACAAAATCATTCCTCTTGTAAAAATACCCCCCCCCACCTCCATTTTTCCCTTTTTTCTCATTATCACTCATTTTTTCTTACAAAACCTCTTTTCCTAAAGTTAAAATGCACATTTATCCTTTGGAAAAGTAAAAATCTTTTATTAATTCCAATTTCATTCGAAAATACATTAAAAACCCAAAAATACCTTTATCCCAAGTATTTCTTTAAAAATGTGATATGTCGGGTCCCACAGAGAAGAAATCCATTCGTGATATCAATTTTAACACTATAACTAGTGTATTTAACATCCCACAATTACATTTCATTATTAACATATTAACATAATGTATTAAATCCCATTATAACTTTTATCTCGTATATATTAAAACCTTATTATATAAGTCCCAACCCATTATTTTTAATATAAACTATGGTTTAATTCCCCACATGTTATATATCCCGGACCCACATTTTATTTTTTAAAACATATGGTTTATATTATCCCCACCTGTTATAAAGGTCCCACTTATTCATACCCCGCTTGTTAATAAACCTCGCCTATATATAAATCACACTTACCTTAACCACATTGGTTATATCGTATAAATCCCAACTATATGTATTAAACCATACTTTATATACATATAACCAATCGCATATCATAAACCCCGGGCCCCGCGCCTATCCAATCCTGTGAATCCATCGCATTATTCTATTTGTCAGATCATCACCCGCTAGATCTAACGGCTAATAAACCTCGTCGCACATTTGATAGCACAAGCGTTAATATACCCTCAACCATGTGAAAAGTGCGGTTTTCGGAGCTCCGCTCCAAGATACATGGCACCTTTTCATTCGATCGCATCGATCAGACTATTACCACTAACCACCTTTGGCACTTGCGAAAACCATTGAACAGTTCCCCCCCAGCGCGCAAACCACCCTGTCAGTTCAAATACATTTGCGCATTCAATGTAAACACTATTGTTTGAAAATTTATATATCCGCCCTTTGCTAGAACTTTCACCACTTTTTGTTACCGTTTTCGCACAGAAGGAGCTATTTAGACCGAAAATATTGTCGCTGACTCCATTTTTAAGCCAAATTGAAACAAAATCCAACCAATTCGCTGCTACAACAGTACAGAAGGCATTCAAAATCACTATAAAAACCTCTAAAGCCTTAGAGAAGCCTTCTGCAACCCCAGAACCCTCTGACAAATGAAATCTTCATTTTTCCCAGGTATTCCTCAAATAAAAGGCATGTTCTTGATCTAAAAAGAAAGTAATTAGTAATTGAATCAAATTAGGAGTACTAGCAGACCAAGAAAGCCCTCTTGTCTTCCAAACCCTAAATGTCATTTTGCAGAATTATGAGGTCCCTAAAGATCGTTTTTAAGCACAACGATTGAAAATTTGATCAATTACACCTTTGCAGACCATACATAACCCTTGTTTTATCTTAGATCAGTTCGAAAACTATTATAATTTGTCACAGGTGCTCCTAAAGGCCTAAATCAATTGTTTCTAAGTAAAAAGATTAATTAATTGTAAAATAAAACAGAACAATGGCTTCCAAAGCTGTAGTATCAGTCAATCCTCTACAACCTCCTATTGTAGATGTAGAACACACTCCCCCGACTGATAAATATTTCAAGATTAATGACATCCACAAAATTTAACCTTCTTGAGCTCCACTGCTGGAGCCATGAAAAATCCATAGATCATGCTGATGAAGTTTTTATTTGGGAGTCTAATTTTCCAAAATATGTTGTCCCCCAGACTTTCCAATGCCCATAAGTAATCATACTTTGTCAATCCTGCTATTTCCCTAATCATAGAGCCATAATAAACTTTGGAAAAGAAATTCTTTTTACCATTACTGCTGAGTCAATCAATCAAATGCTCCAAATCCAATTGAGACCAAATGAAGTTCCTTTGTCCATTGAAGCTCGCACACAGCTATACCTGAATCTGGACTTCCCCAAGAGGTTCTAGATATACCAAATTTTCATGCCTTCTTCTGTAGAAATTCCCAAGGTAAATCCTCCATACCCTTCTGCAAAATTTTCTGAAAGGACAAGACATATCATCTCCATTTGTCTTTTATTCTTGGATATTTCACAGATGAGCATGCTGATGTTGCAGTACTAGGTTTTTTTATCTACTTTCATAGCTGGTCAACCTCCTGCTACCATTTTTAATTTTTCCCAATACCTTGCTGACAATATTCATGAACAGTTGGTCAAAATGCCTTATGAATGTGTTTTCAAGTATTCCTAATTCTTATTCCATATGTTTTTATACTTTCAGTTTGAGAAATTTGCTATAAACCTTCAAAAGCTTGATGTTGAAGGAAACCCACATTCAGTCATATTTTCGACTCCTCTTATCAGAAAAGATTCATCACAGTCCACCTATACAGAGTTTATAGATTCCTTCGTTCATCCTATGGTCAATTTGATGAATATCAGCAAGAAGCCCAGAATTAGTGAAGATATTAAGAAGGTTCTACAGTTGTCAGAGCATAATAGGACAGGTGATTGGTACTTGTACCAAAACCATATTGAGATAAGAGTATATGGATCACGTCTTGTTACATATAAACTACCCAAATACCTCCCTATGAGGTTATTTTCTCTTGAGTACATAAGGCAGATTCTTAATTCAGATGCGATTAATTTCTTGGAAGCAAAGAAAAAGACACAGCTCAAATTCAAAAATCAGGTTGGCCCTTTTATCTATAACAATATAGATGCAGGTCCAGAGGCAGAAAAACATTTACAGGAATTCAAGTTCAGTCACAGTTTTCTGTGGTATTAAGATCCTCTTGGAGTGATAAGTAAACTGAGAGTTAAATGCAAACTCACTCCCTATGTACATGAAAAGAAACCAGACATAGAGAAATTCTCCAATCAATCAGAATGGTTGGAAAACACCTTGGTAGAGGTAGAGAAGCAAGGTGATACTAGTCAAACTTTGCAGATTTCAGCCCAAGAAGATAGGAATGCAAAAATAAATAGAGAGGAAGGATCATACATAGCAGAGACAACTACTGAAACTAAATTTAAATGTATGTACAGGAAGAAACCTAAGTTAAATCCTGTCAATGAAGGAGTAGAAACCATAGAAGTGATTGATACAGAAACAACAACAAAGGACAATGCACCTCCTACAGTGATTGAAGAAGAACATCAGCCTTCCACTTCACACACTCAGCTTATTCAGAAGCAACACAGTGTTGACATGTCCTCTTCCAACAAACCAACATAGAAGGAGATAGATATCATGCAAAAATACAGAGAAATAAAGATGAAAAATGAAGCATTGAAGATTGATACATAAAATAAGTATTGGAAGCAGTCACCCAATGACCAAAGCAGATTTCTTTCTTATTTTGACTATAAAACAAGGAAAATGCAGATGACTTTCCTAGAACCTAAAGTCAAGCATCCTAAAACACCAGTAGATTACAAAAATTCCTCATTTGAAGTTCAAGCAGATGACCTTCATCCCATTGATCAGAATGAATTTCATAAACAGGATGGTGAAATTCTTTACTCAACCATGACAAAGAAGGAAATGAGCATGCATATGCTTCAAAACACTCTTGCAAACATCAAAGATCAACTCGGATTAGAATAAGCATCCTCACAGACAAAAGACAATTGAATTAAATCTTTGGAAGATTTAGTAATTGAATTAGGATTTGATCCTAGTAATGTAAAAGTTGTAGATGAACTGATCAAAAAGAAAAATGCATACATTATTGCATTAAAGAAGCAATTCAAGCTGCCTCCTACAGAACACCCTCAAGAAAAGGAGGTGTTACAAGATGCAAATTAGAAAGATGAGATGATGAATCTCATATTACACTTGACTGCTCAGATTAAGGAAATGGAGAATGAAATGGACAAGTTGGTCCAAAATTAAAAGGATAGAGCAGAGGAAGTTCCTGTCACTGTTATCCCTGTAGTCACTACTATTGTACCTTCTACACTAGGAAAATCATTGGCTCCTACAATCCCAGTGGCTACAACACTTCTAGTCACTTCATCAACAAATTCTGCAACATAGTCTTCAACAACAGCAACACCTCATACAGATGAAGCAAGCAAGTTAGTAAAAGCTATGTAATACATGTCTATTCAGAACAATGAGATTAACAGACTTAAAGAACAGCTTAAAATTCTTGAAGACGAAAAGAAACTTGCTAAAATAATGCATAAGAATGAATAACAAAAGGAAAAAAGGTTGAATGAGCAATTGAAGAAGTTAGAAAAAGATCTAACATTAAAAGAACCCATGGCACAAGTTAGACAACCGTTATGGGCCAATATCATTGAAGTAGTCAATGATATTTGGCCATCAATCCAGGTTATCTATGAGCAGAAAGACTTATTCAAATCAACAAGAAAAGCTATCTAGAAGATCAAATAAGAACTTGGCAATAAAGTTGAAGAAGCTCTTGAAATAATCAAATTTCTTAATTCCAAAAATAGACAAGAACTTGAAGAAATTGGAATTAATGAAAGAATAGAAACCATCCTAGAATTTAGGAAGGTAATTTCTAAGAATAATTTTATGATACAGTTAGAAGAGAAATGCCAAAATATGGAGATTGCCATCACAAGGTTTATGATGAAATTTGATGTCCTAAGGCAGAAATGTCTTCCCAATCCTTTGGTTATACATGATAAATTAATGAAGCAGGACGACTATGATAATAAAATGAGAGAAGTTGCCAAATATTAGATTAATCTACCTACTTCACAAGGCATTCCAACAAGGAAGGTGCTCTACAAGAATTTTGAGAATATTTTCTACTTACAACATGAGGTAAAACACATATTTATCAATAAGCCTACATTCTCAAAATACATTGAAGCAGATGAAGTATTCAGGAGAATGATGAAGATAAAATTGCTAGAGCCAGAATTTTGGGAGAAGATGACTGATTTACTATAAAAACAGTTTGCAGTAAAGCAGAGCATTAAAGATAAAACAAAGCAGTCGCAATTTACAGTGAAAAAGAGACAGTGAAAGAGTATCAGTTACAGTTTAAAGTGTATCAGTTGAAAGGTTAAAGTAAAAGTCAAAAAAGAGATAAAGTTGCCAGCGTGAAAGACACTCCACCACAACCTTCATTGAGCAACAATCAAGAGATAAATCAACAACAAAATATCAACAAGTGAAGACAAAAAACAATAATTTCAATAAAAACAGGGACAACTAGAATTAGTTAGAAAGTTGTCACTATCTTCTTGCATGAAGTTATTTCCTTTTCCATGAATAATTCCTAAGTTTGTTTTAGGATATTTTGTAATATTTTTTGTATAGAAGTATTGAGGATGGATGAATTGTGAACATTTCTATATTTGTACTATTTTGAACCAAAGGGTGATTGTACCAATTTCAAGTCAGCATAATGGATTAAAGCAATAAAGCATCATATTATAGGATTCATGTGTTGGGCCACTTTAGTGAAGTATTTTCACTTGTTCTTTGTCAATTTCTGATGTGTTTCACATGCTCATATGTTTGCTTAAATCTAAATGATAAATCAAGAATGTTATTTCAGAATATGTTAAAAGCACTATGTTTTGAAATTTTTATCATTTATATGTTTTTCTTCTGATATCCAGATAAAGGAATTCTTAATTTCTCCCTTATTTAGATTGGCCTCTGTCTTTTCACTCATTATCCAGATTTGAGAACCCTTAATTGCTCTCTTACCCCAATTGAAACCATTTTCACCATCAGTCTTGAAGATCTGAAGTAACTCAGCTATCTTGCCCTGTAAACATTTCCCTTTAGACCTTGATCCTGATCTGACTGCTTGACACATTTACTCCATTAAACCAATGGAATACAAACCTACATCTATCCATCTGAGTAATTAATTTCACCACCAAACCAAATCCAAATATAAACCCCAAGTAATCCTACATAACTAGCCTAAAATCAAATACAATCAACAAAGTTAAATCATATAGAGAGAGCCCTCTCTGAGCATTAGGAAGGCTATATCCTAAGACTTAAAAGTAGGGTTGTGGTTACCTCTAATATTCTTTAAAACACAAAAATAATAACAGCTCTTGAAAATTATTGGAGTGATAACACCATGTACATGTCATTTCTCCCATAAACTTTAAGGCATTTTCTATTGTTTTTGGAAACCATGTACATGTCATTTCTCCCATAAAATTTAACCATGTCCATGTCATTTCTCCCATAAACTTTAAGGAAAATGCTAGTGTTTTTTGAAACCATGTAAATTTCATTTCTCCCATAAACTTTAAGGCATTTGATAGTGTTTTTGGAAACAATGTACATGTCATTTATCCCCTAAACTTAACCATGTACATGTCATTTCTCCCATTAACTTTAAGGAAAATGCTAGTCTTTTTGGAAACTATGTACACGTCATTCCTCTCATAAATCATGTACATGTCATTTCTCCCACAAACTTTAAGGCATTTTCTAGTGTTTTTGGAAACCATGTACATGTTATTTCTCCCATAAAATTAACCATGTACATCTCATTTCTCCTATAAACTTTAAGGCATTTGATAGTGTTTTTGGAAACCATGTACATGTCATTTCTCCCATAAACTTTAAATCATTTTCTAGTGTTTTTGGAAACCATGTACGTGTCATTTCTCCCATAAAATTTAAGGCATTTGAAATAAATGTTCATTTAATATTTTATTGCGGTCCTAGTGTTTTTGAAAACCATGTACATACCATTTCTCCCATAAAATTTAAGGCATTTGCAATAAATGTTCATTTAATATATTTTATTGAATTTGTTTTTTCAGGGATAAAAAATCCCACTAAACATGGTTGAAAAATGGACATTATGCATATATTTTTCTTGCTATCCCAATCCAGGGAAGGCAATGATTACATATGTGCTATGCAATATTTCGACTAACAAAGTCCTCCAAAGGAAAATGAATATACCTGGAAGAACAACAAACAGCGAAGCATATTATATTACATTGATAAAAGGCTTGGGAACAACTAGGGGGTATGGATCAAATGGAATTGTAGTTTTCACCAATTCTAAACTTGTGTGCAACCATATGAAAGGCATGTACCATGTTAAGAAGGAGAGGCTAAAACAACTGCATGGAAAATCAAACAATATTGTTAGAAAATTTCAATCATTTAGTATAAGACATTTTGAAAATGTTAATAAGATGTATGGTGATGTATTGTATGGGGCAATGCCAATTCAAGATTCATCTCTCAAAGATGAATTAGTGATGAGACACTCTCCTTCAAAATTTATTGATGGACATTGTAACATATCTTTGATGTGTGTTTTTTACTTAAAAATGTGTCATTTTTAATGACCATGTGTTTTTTTCAATTATATACCAAGTGTGCTCCCACCATGTAAGCATAACTTGGTGAAATTCATGTTTTATAAAATTTTCGGTATTTAATTTTCAAAATGTGCGCCCACTATGTAAGCACATCACAACTTGGTGAACTTCATGTTTTAGATAATTTTGTATTTAATTTTCAAAATGTGCAGAACTTAAACAAATTTTTGTTTAAAGTGAGTTTTACACATCAATTTGTGCTTTGATTTTTTTTTGTTTTACATCATTTGTGTTTGTTCTCAACATTTGTGTAAATTACATCAAATTTTTTAATTCTTTTGAAAAAAAATTAAATAGTAATTTTAAAAATAATTGTAAATGCACGAGGTAACTTTTTAAACATCATGTATCTATGTATTTGTAGATAGATACAAGCTCTATATGGATCCATAACTCCAACTATGAACGTTATAACTACTATACCCATGTTAATATTTATACAATGACTCTTAGCTTCACCATATACCAATGTTAATCTCTGTAAAATGACTCTTAGCTTCACCATATGACAGTATGTAAATAACATCATAAGATTATATAATCAAACCAAGCTCTTACATTGAGCGCACCTATTGAGTCAGTGGAATAAATCACACTAATGTGGCTATGTTTCCATAATATGCACATAGAAGTGATAAGCACCTTGAGAATTATATTTAGTTTGGAGGTCTCAACATAGGTTTGTATCACTCTTATCTTCTCAATGGTGTTAAGACTAGTGTATAGTGATCATATAAGCATAATAAGGTAATATCAGTATTTACAGTATTATAGTTAACCTATTCAATATGGTAGTATATTCACCGATCTCGCTCTCATATCGAGAAAGTAACTTCGAGAACTATAAAACCGTTTTTTAATACGTATGTATTATAACTAGAAATATTATTCCTTAAACATAAATCTAGCCAGAAGCAAACTACTATAATAGCAGTTGGACTAGAAGCACCTTAGTAAGTGTACCCGTGATAAGCACCCTCGCCCAAGATATAATTAGCAAGCATACCTAATAAGCTACTGATTCATTTTACTTCAAGACAATAACAACATTTTATTAACTAAACTTAATTGAATCACTTAAACAACCCAAAAAGATGGATTAAGAGTTAAAGTAGTAGACCAACAAGAAAATAGAAATTTCATTAGATGGTATGGGGATGAATCGAATTGATTCAATCAACCAACATGCTATCCTATTATTGGATCGAGTAGCGGTTAAGATTAAATGTTATCCCTGCACTATTTAGATGTTGTATTATATAATCTATTATTAGAATTTATCTATCTATGTGTCACTTTTCTCTGTGTAGTAGCTGTATGTGTAGCTATAGAAGTAGAACCCTGCCACCCCTGTGAGTAGGAAGGTGCGGATGGAATGTAAAGCGTATTTAAATCATATGGAATTGAATTCGGGGAGTGGGTGGAAGCGTGCGATTGTAACAAAAAATATTCTCTGGTGAATAGAGAGCCAAATTGGGGTTTCTCATCTTGCAACTAAATAACCCAGAGTTTGTGCATATCCTAGGAAGTGAGAAGAAAAGCTTTCAAATGCTCTAAAAAATGTATCTGAAGGCAATTCCCTTCACATATGAAACTGAAGGTGGGGTTGGCAATGAAAAATTCACGAAAGAGACCGCAAAAATATGACTCGACCCATTACAATGAAGAGTGAAATTCCGGTAATATCACTTGCATTTTATGAATCATTACCTTGTAATCAAATTAAAATAATGATTTGTAGGTAGAATAATGATTTTCAATCATATTTAAAAATGATAGAATACCTGGAATTGAGGAGACGAGGAGACAAAGCACGTCAAGGAGGCAAAGAAGAAGAAGAGGTGGCAGAACAAGGACACAGAGCAGACCCCAAGAATCCTACAAAAATCCTTCAAACACAGTAAAAAATGAAATTAGCATCTGCAAACACAAAAAAAATGAAATTTGCATTAAACACAAAAAACAAGAATAAAGAACAAAGTACAAACCTCACCTTTACCTCTGCTTGCTCCCCTGCTGGTTCAATATCAGCACAATGCGCTCTCCAATGGTAATGCAACAGAAAATTGAAAACTCGTAGCACTATCCAATGGTAATGCAACATAAAATTGAAAACTTGTAGTGCTATCCAATGGTAATGCAACAGAAAACTGATCAAAAACTTGTTGCGGTATGTGGGCCACTTTATTTATAAGAAAACAGTTCGACCTAACTTTTAAGGTTAGTTTTTTTGCCTTCGGCCAAAAACCCGGTTACTATTGCCATCAACATAAATGTTGGAGTAAGTTTGGTTAGCAGCAGAAAAAATTTCGACCGAACTAATTTCAAAAATTTGGCAAAACTTGTGGGAGATTGAAATTTTCGAGCGCGTTTCTCATGAAAGTGTAATCCATCTACGTGGATTCACCCAAAATGTATATATAGGGTTTTAGAAATAATTTAAGGTGGAAAAGAGGTGGGTTGGTAAAAAATAAAGTAGGATAGATTTGCAGAAAAAAACACAATTTCACAGCCCATCAAATAACCTCAACAATCTAAGGGTGAGCGCATGGAGTTGGGTTATACTTTTTGGAGAGAGAGGGCGCATTTTGGGTGAAAAACAACATCTCTATCAAGCCATTTTAAGCACTCGATCGATCAATATTTGAGCCCTCCGTCGAGCCCTTTGAGATCTTAAAAAATATAACCAGAGGTTATCTAGGAGCTCGATCGAGCCATGTTTTTGAAATTTCCCGCCAACACAACCTAGGCATGGAATTAAAAAAAAGTGGCTCGATCGAGCCTTAAAGCGACATCTAGCCTTAAAGCTAGATTAAGCTATAGGCTAGATAGAGCTTTAAAGCTAGATCAAGCCTTTACTTAACCATGTTAATGGCTCGATCGAGGTTTTATTAGATCCTCAATCGATCTATTTGAATTTCAAAATCAAGCACTCAATCGAGCTCTTGGGGTACTAAAAATCACACCTTTAGCACCCCTTCTGCAGACTTCTCTGCAATCCAATTTTGTACCCTAGTAGCTATAGGGAAGAATTTGTCCTTAAGTGGTGGAGTTGATCATGCTCAATTCGTGAAATAATCCTCTATCAAATGGCAAAATATTTTCACATTTTCGAATTCATATGATATTTTTCATATAATTTCTTTTAAACATAATGCTTGAAATTTTTTGGGACAATCTCAAAGGTGTTGAATAGAAAGTCAATAACATAAAATATACACAACAAAAAAATTCAAAAAATACCACTATCTTCGTTTACGATTCCTTTTCAAAAGAGTACTCTTGGTTTTTCAATTTATTTAAAGACTTGAAAAAAATCTTACGTGAACACGTGTCTCCAAAATGCAATTGAAATATTACTTCACAAACTTAAAAAAATAATAAAAAAAATAATTTTTCATAAAAAACAATTTTTTTAATATGAAAAACTTAGTTCTCTCCATGTATATCATGCTCATATATATATATATATATATATATATATATATATATATATATATATATATATATTTGTTTAAAATTACACATTTTAGACTAATTTATGCTACGTGAACACATGCATACCTCTTGAGATGTGTGAAAATTTGCAAGGACAAGTATTGCATTTAATGGAAAATTGAGAGAATATATGACACTAAAATTTTTTGAAAAAAATATCATTAGGGAAACAACATAATTCTTCACATATTTTATTTTCACTCCGAATCAAAATTCACAATGCTTATGAATTTTGAGGGCTTCAATTCGATAAAAGAGGAAAAACTTGAAATTTCATTGCCACATTTGGCCCAAAGGTGTAACCCATCTTCATGAATTCACCCCTAAGAGAAAATTTTGTTAATATTATACCCTCTTAATGTCATAAATATGTAATATCCCAAATATAAATTTTTCATAAAATAGCTTCAGAAATTTAGGTCGTCAACACCACAAACAATTTGCACAAATTAAACTACAAAATTTACGACAAAAACTGGAAATAGAATCTGCAAATGAATAATAGACGATATAAACATGCAGAAGAACTCAACCTTATCTTATTAATATAGAAAATGTTGGTACAAAAACTGGGAATGGCTAAGGTAATGGCCTCAAAATATATATGCTACAACATTGAATTAGATCACCAAAATATGAAACGAAAACAATAGTTGCAACTTGTGAATTTTGAATGAATCCACCAAGGGGAGAGATGATTACTTGCCCACTCTCACTATATCACCTAAGGGTTTTTGTCCTGGGGCTGCAACTGAAGTTGGGAACTCCTAGTTCTCCAAACCTCTCCACAAGAAACAAATACTTAGCTCAAAGATGTCTCCAAATGATCTCCTCCTCCTATTTTATAGATTTGATGGATAGATCTCCAAGCCTCTAGAAGCATCTTGTTTTTTTATTTTATTATTATTCTAGAATATCCTCTATTGAATTTATATTAAGTGAATTTTAGTTTTATTTGTTGAAGATGGTAACAAGAAACAGTGAAGGAGGCATCTTGAAACATCTTTCCTGATCCTAGTTGGAAAGTGATCACCTAAACTAGGTGGAGGCCACACAGGTGATTTTTGTCGCAAAGTCTATTTTTAGACATATGGATCATGGTCTATAAGTTGCGGGATGATATTTTTGGATGGTTGGTCGAGCTGGTAAAAATAGATGGACCTCTATTTTTAGACATTGGGCGGTTTCTATTTTTAGACTACCGGGCTAAAAATAGAACAGTCGAATATTATTAGCTCTTAATAATATTTGGACTATAAACATTATCTTATCCTCTTGCAGCACTTCAGTTCGAGCTACGGATGTGGCACATGCAACTGCCAAAAGGAAATATGCTTTTCCTAGGGTTTAGTTGAGCTATTGCATGGTTGACTTCAGTTACAACTCATGTGGCAGAGTTTGGTGGAGTTGATGAGACAGTTGATGGAGTTGTGTTCAGTTTGACTTAGTTGAACTAGTTGTATTTAGTCTAACTGAAAAATACACTAGTGATGAGTGGTGTGAATTAATTAATAATTAATTCACTAATTATTAACTCATAAATCAACTAAAGAATACATCAGTTAACTACAGTGCATGGACAGTTCAGTGGAGACCAGTGTTAGAGGTGGGTGAAAGGGTGAGTGTGGCTATCAGTTGTGACTATACTTGTGCATGAGATTTGCACACACATTGATTGAGATTGCTAATGAGGATTGTGCAGTACAATAGGGTGGGATTCGAACTTGGATCCAATTCATTCTCATCTTGGATTGCACAGTAGAGGCAGGCAAACTTGTGGAGGAGATTTGAACCTGTGACTTGTTCATCTTCCGTGCTAGTTTGTGTGTAGCATGTGAGATAGTGTTGAGAGATGTGAGAGCTTTGTGCTATGTATTGTTACATGTTCTCTATCATTATAATATACAAATAGTTGGGGGTTTTCAGCTGTATGCTTTCCCCCTTACATACTGTGTTATATGTGTGTTTGATTCTGTTTTAATGTGCGCATGCGACTGCTTTTAATTCCGCAAATTGATGATCAACAGTAGAAGAGGTTATGTGTTATGCATGAAGCTCAAATAGTGTGTGACCAGGATAATCTCGATGAATAACTCATCCATTATTCAAATTTCTACATTATTTTATTTTACTTAAGTCGCTTTTGGCCTTTTTCCCTCCAATTATTTATTTTTACTTAATTCAATGACTAATTAAAGCCATTTGTAATTAGGGAAAATGGTAAATATCCCGCCATACTCTCTCTAGCCACTAGAAGTCACTTCTTAGCATCCCATCATGTATATCTTCTCATTCTAGTTCCAACGAGTTATTACACTGAGGTGTTCCATCAAATATTTCTCTCGGAATGACACCTCAAGTGAAATTTATTAAGTTAGGCTCAATAATAACCGTTTTTTCCTAAAGTTATTGGAATGTAACAAAAAAAAATTAAATTTATGCATATTATAGAATATGCCAAACGAATTCCATTAGATCCCATAAAAACTCCACAAAATTCCCCTGAAACCCCTGATGACATAGACCTTCTCCCATGACCTGAGTATCTCGTGCCTTGGAAATCTACCCTGGTTGTATTATAGAGGAAAATAAAAATGGGGACATGAAAAATCCTCCCTCCCCAAGATTTATTTCCCTCAATAAATCTGTATATTTCCACTACAGATGGATCTATAAATTGATACTAAGATCCCAAATGAACCATTGTACCATGACATGCCTCCAATCTAACCAATACTAAATGGATCCCTTAATACTTGGATCCCAAACAAAATTTTGACTCATTTGCCATCCATGGATCCACCTGGATCCCAAAACCACGATAAACAATAATCCTCGTCCATCCTGCATGGCTCTAGTTGTGTTATGTCTTTGACCATAGACGCTACTCCACCGACAAAATAGCAACTCATCACCTTTATCTAATCTAAACCCTGACATAAACTAAGTTCAATCTCACTATGGTGATGTTGTGATGGAATGTTAATGAGCTGATGGCCTACATCCCACTGCAAACTAAAACATGCAGTATCCCTCACACCTAAGGGCTCTCACTGCACTATGTCCCTGAATAAAAATACCACTCCATCAATAGGATACAAACTCATGATGTCCCACCAATCCATCCCATGGAAAGGATTGAATGCATGGGCTCCTGCTTGTGAAATAATTCTACTATGATGATGTTGGCCCATGCTCAATTAATGTTGCTTTTCCCGGTCAATCAACAAGATATATCCAAGAAACTCCGCCCCTCTCTCTATAATGGAAAAGAATGGATAATTTGTGCTACAATCCCTGTCTAGGTACTCCTAGAGAGGGATGCAGGCTAAAAATCCCAAGTGTACTCTTGCTTCCTCACTAGGACCCTTAGCCTCCCCTCAACATTAGACAACTTGTCTTCTGACTCAATTTTATTTTTTTGTTGTAATATGGTGGCTCAAAGTATCTGGATATTTAGCTTCAATGGCATAATATTTTTCCTGAAATGCTCAATATTTTCCTGATGACTAATAGCTGAAAGTGTAGCAATTATGTTGGTTTCCTGTGCATATGTCTCCTCCTCATTAATGGATGGTCCAAAAGATGGTTTCTTATCCTCCTTTATCATGGGCTCAACATGAACCTCCAACTGGCTCTCACAAAAGGCTCACCATGCATGTTGTGTATAACATCCTCCTCAGTTGAATCATACTCCACCATATGTTTTTCATGGTAAATCGTCACCCGTGACTGATCACCCTAAATATATCCCATAGGGTCCACTGACTGCTCACTATACACACTAGAATATAAATATGGCCTGCTATCAATGACCCCACATGACTTCTCATGATCCTCAGAGGAATCCTCATATGAAACCATGGACTCATCCAAAGAAGAATACTCATCCTGAAAGTCAGGAGGAATACCTCCTAATCTTCCCCTGTGATATCCTTAATGTCACCCACTTAGGTCCCCAAGGTTCCTTGCAAATGAATAAAAGACCCTTTCTCCTCATCTCATTCTTGTTGCACGGTTAGTAACCAAAAATCCAACACAACTCCTCATGATTCAATTGTCTTCTAAGAAACCCAATGTTCTAATCAACCAACCTTTTGACTAGTTCATAAGCAGCAGGTGAAACCAATTGTTCCTCCCTCCAAAGGGACAAAAATTTACACTGTAACCCCCCGCAAGTGACATCACGTCCTCCCATGCATGAAGACAAAAGGAACTGCATGTGTGTTATGACCTTGTCAGGATGATGTTTCATAATGTTGAAGAAGCATTGAAACATCTACAAGATCAACTCGTCACACTCCAGCTCAAACATGAGGTCATAATATCTAACCAAGGCCATGACGTCTAGAACCTCAAGCCTCTTCCCAAAGGTAGATACCTAACTATTATCCAAATCCTGAATGGTACCCATTATCAGTATGAAAAATCTTTTCATAACATCATCATTGTAAGGAGGTATAGGTGTGGTTAATCTCATGATGTTACTGAGACGAGATGATATTGTAAGTATGGCCCCTTCACAAGGTTCCTCCAAGAACTTGTGTTGCATGAGAGAAATAATAGTTGGTTTTAGAGCCCAAATCAATGTCTTCCCTTCTAACTCGTTCAATTAAAAAGTGAATGCATCCATTTCATCTACTTTTAAAAGAACTTTCCCTGTGACCCCCATGTGTTTTAAAGCTTCCCAAGTGCAAATATTTTGTGTCCTATTTTTGGCCCCTTCTACACATCCTTGAGCTTTTCTTGCTAAAGAAGGGCATGAACCCCTATTGAGAATGGTTTGCAGGGTTTTTGGTCCAATGTTGCATATTATGTATTGTTAAATATTTTCAATTTATTCAAGAGTTCTGTGAACTTCTCCATAGCTTAATGATGACAAGTACATCAAAGAGTACACAATTGTGACTAGTTGACTCAATACATAAACCTCTCAAATCAAGACATATTCATCCCTCATAAGTCACACTCAACAATTACATAGAGGTCTAAATATAATATGAACACCTCATATAGACTCACCATACTCTCTAACACGCAAAAAATATTAAAAACTTTCTTTGAGAAATTTTAACAAATAGTTAGCCAAAAATATTTTTGTCAAACACTTTGTAGATAAAGTGGAAACACTTGCAACATAAATAAGTATGAGAGGAAAATTCCTTAGATAATGTTCAAATGAATTTGATACCACACTGAATGCATGTAAAACCTAGGTGAAATGAAGTATACCCAAGTGCTAGAAAAGGCCCAAATAGGTAGCATGCATTGCCTAGAAAATAATTCTGCTGCTACTAAATAAGAACTGAAGTTTTTTCCCTCAAAACTGCTCAGAAAATTATGAAATTTTTAACATGGAGATCCTCACACCAAAACCATAAAAATCCAGAAATGGTTTAGCTTAACTCCAATTCGAGATCAAGCCCACCAAGTGGTGTGAATTACCCAATTTACCAATAAAATGAATTGTTGAAGGAATGTTGATTTACACCTCGAATATTGCTTGGAAAATTTTGAAATTTTAACCACGAACTCCTCTCATAAAACCCATAAAAATTTTGTCCAAATTTCAGCTACTCTAGAAAGCCCCAATTTAGTGTGAATTTCTCAGTACCAACAAAATTTAAAATTCTCTTTGATGTATTTTGTCAAACAGTTTATGAGCACACATTTCTTCCAACACTTTGAGAGAAAGATTATAAACTTCAAGGGATATATTAATGTGATAAAAATTAATTCAAGTAATATATCAAATCAAGAACGTTGATATTCTCTTGAAGATTACCCAACAACTAGTGGCTCCTCAGCAGATAAAATTTATGACCCCAACAATACGTAAATCAACTCTAATTCAACCTCTGAAATGATAAGCCAAACCTACTTTTGGGAATAATTAATTTGGCCTTCAAGGACTGATGATTAAACTCAACCCCAATAAATTAATTATCTTTTGTAAATGAGCTTGACCCAAACAAATAATCTCATCCTAGTAGATAAATTTGAGTTTCGACAAATGAATTTATCTCCAGAAAATAAACTGGGCTCCTGCAAATAAATTCAACTGCTGCAAAATAATTCGGCCCAACAAGAAAAATTTAGCTCGGTAAGAGAAATTTAGCACGACAAGATAAATTGAGCCTAACAAAATGATTTTTGGCCTATGAAAGGAAATTCAGCACAATAAAATTGTTTTGTCCCAACAAAATAATCTCATTCCAAAAAGATAAATTCGACCCAAAATTTTTGTTGTTGTTGTTATGGCCCAACAAAATAATTTTGGTGCAATAAAATATATTTTTCCCAACAAGATCAATAATTTTGGCCTTGCAAGCCAATATTACTCCATCCAATATGTTCTCTTCAACACTTTGAGAAATCACCTACAACAATTATTCTCCGATAAATAGATTAAGAAATTTAGCCTCGAACTTGGATCCTTTATGCATTAGCAACAATACGAAAACTTTTATTTTAAACCGCAACTAGCCAAAATCATGTTCTGATACCGCTGTAATGTCCCAAGTAGATAATAGCTTCAGAAATTTATGCCATCAACACTTTGAACAATTTGCACAAATCAAACCACAAAATTTACAACAAAAACTGGAAATAGAATCTGTAACTGAACAATAGACAATTTAAACATGCATAAGAAATGAACCTTATTTTATTATTATAGAAAATGTTGGTACAAAAACTGGAAATGGCTAAGGTAATGGCCTCAAAATATATCTTCTACAACACTGAATTAGGCCACCAAAATATGAATTGAAAACAATAGCTGCAATCTATGAATTCTGAATGAATCCACCAAGGGGAGAGATGATTACTTGCCCACTCTCACTGTATCACTCGAGGGTTTCCTTCTTGGGGCTATAACTGAAGCTAGGAGCTTCTGGTTCTCCAAACCTCTCCACAAGAAATAAATACTCAACTCCAAGATGTCTACAAATGATCTCCTCATCATCTTTTATAGATCTTGTGGATAGCTCTCCAAGCCTCTAGAAGCATCTTATTTTTTTATTATTCTATAAGCTCCTCCATTGACTTTATCTTAAGTGACTTTTAGTTCTATTTTATTTTAATTAAGTCACTTTTGTCCTTTTTGTCTTTTTTCTTCAATTAATTATTTTTCCTTAATTAAAATACTAATTAAAGCCATTTTTAATCAGGGAAAATGGTAAATATCCCACCATACTCTCTTTGGCCACTAAAAGTCACTTATAAACATCCCATCTTGTATATCTTCTCATTCCAGTTCCAACGAGCTATTACATTTTTGTATTCCATCAAATATTTCTCTCAGAATTCCACCTCAAGTGAAATTAATTAATTCAGGCTCAATAATAACTCTGTTTTTCGAAAGTCATCGAAATGCAATGGAACGAAAGGCAAGTTATGCAAGTGATATAATATTCCAAGTGAATTCCATTAGATCCTATAAAAATTCCTCAAAAATCATTTGGAACCCCTGGTGAAATAAACTTGCTCCCTTGACCTAGTCATCCCGTGCCTTGGAAATCCACCCTGGTTATACTATAGAGGAATAAAAATGGGGACATGACATGATAGAATTTTTCATCTATACCATTTTGGTAGTTGACTTGAAAAAATATTTCCTCTCATCCCATTGTACTTTTTAGGAATTTACAGGGTAAGTTCCGTAGATCAAAAACCAAAGGTCACCACTCACAAATAGATCACAAATCGGTACACCAATATTATCACGTGTTTAAAACCCTCGAAGAGGGAAACAATCCACGACCTGAGCCAACGCAGCCACTTCAGGTACTTTATTAATATAAAAAGAAAAGTTACATATGTTTCTCTCATAAACGGTTACCGGACAAATGACCCTCCATGCTCTTTAAATAGAGATCATGGACCAATTGGGTGTTAAGCCACGGATCAAGTGTCATTAATACCAAGGAGAGAGATAACCATCAGATCACTACAAATCACGACCGTCGGATTATAAGTTACTAATGTACATAGTAAAGAAACACACTTTACCTAACTCTACACTAGACTAAGTTATTCTTAAATATTTCCTATGTGTCGGAATATCCTAACATCCCCACTTAAGAACAACTTGGGATAGGATTGAAGGACTTACAAAGGTGACACAAAAGGAGCCTATTTCCTATGTGTCAAAATATCCTAACATCCCCCCTTAAGAACAAATTGGGATAGGATTGAAGGATTTACAAAGGTGACACAATAGGAGAAGGAAGGAGGCATTAGAGCCTATCCCCCCTTAATGATAACTTTCCTGAACGCCAAGCATGGATCGAAGTTTGGTAAACTTTGCTTCTGTGAGAGCCTTTGTAAATATATTGGATACTTGATCACTGGTTGGACAGTACAACACTTCAAGAACACGATCATGAATGAGCTTTCTGATGAAGTGTATGTGGAGTTCAATTTGTTTCATATGATGATGCTGAATTGGATCTTTACATAGCTGAATGGCACTCTGATTATCACACCAAAGTGTAGTTGGATGCTGCTGAAGACCAAATTCAGATAGGATTTGACGAAGCCACATGGATTCCTTGCTGGCCTCAACTGCACCACGATACTCTGCTTCTATTGAAGAAAGAGAGATGGCACTTTGTTTCTTACAAGACCAAGTGATAGGTCCTAAACCAAGAGTGAATACATATCCTGCAGTAGACTTTTGATCATCAAGGTCACTAGCTCAATCAGAATCAGTGAAACCAATCAACAATGGATATGCTCCTGCACTGTAATGAATCCCAAACTAAACTGTACCTCGAATATATCGAAGTATTCTTTTAGCTGCTTTCCAGTGACTTTCATGAGGTTGGTGCATAAACTGAGCGACAAGAACAACGAAAAAGGAAAGGTCAGGACGGCTGTGGGTTAGATACAAAAGTTTACTAACAAGTTGATGGTATAAGGTAGCATCAACTTTAGGGGTAGTAAAAGTGACTGAAAGCTTGACTCCAGACTGAAAGGGAGAAGGGGTTGACTTACAGTCTTCCATGTCAAAGTGATGTAGAAGATCATAGGCAATACTTGGACTAAGAGAGGGTATTGCCTTCTTTGGATTGCAAGACTTGCAGACCAAGAAAATAATGCAAGTGTCCTAAGTATGTCATTTAAAACTTATTTTGGAGGCTAGACTTCACAAGTTTTATATAGCTTGGATCACTACTAGTAAGGATAAGATCATAAAGAAAAAGGATGGTGAAGGAAAAGCCATTATCTAATAGAAATCTATCCATTTTGGCATACCAATCCCGAGGAGCTTGTTTGAGACCATAGAGAGACTTCGTAAGGTGATAAACAAGGCTAGAGTCATTCTGGATAAAGCTAGGGGTTTGTTCCATGTAGATTTATTCATGCAAATTTCCATGTAAGAAGGCGGATTTAACATCCATATGATGGACTTCCAATTTAAAAGAAGCAGCAAGGGAAAGAACAAGGCGGATAGAATTAATTTTGGCAACAGGGGAGAAAGTTTTAGTATAGTCAACGCCTTCAACTTGTGAGAATCCTTTAGTGACAAGATGAGCTTTATGTCTATACACTTTTCCATCTGGTCCAAACTTTGTTTTGTAAACCCATCTGCATCTGACAAGTTTTCTTCCTTTTGGAAGAGGAAAAAGATCCCAAGTATCATTTGCCAATAAGGAACAATATTATTCATTCATAGCTTCATCCCAAGCTGGATGACCGGAGGCTTCTTCAAAGGTTTCTGGATCAGGATTTTCTGGGATTTGAGCCAATAAGGAAGAGTCTCTTTCAAAATGAGAACGTGTACGTCATCGATCGGTAGGGTCAACTGCAAGAGAACCTGCTGCATCCCGAGTAGAGCGGACCCATCTTGGAAGTTGTGGAGTAAAAGCAATAATTTCAAGAGATGGAGGAGGATTTCCACCCTCGTTGTCATCATCTGAACTATAAGGAATTCTATTAAAAATAGAAGAGAGAGAGAGGTGGCACATATGCTGAATCAGGCTCGCAGGCCAAAGGTGGAACACTCACCGAACTAGGCTCGCAAGCTGACATTTTTTCATCAAATTTTACATTTATTCTAATGATTATATTTTTGGATTGTGGTTGAAGAAGTCTATATCCTTTTAAATCTTCATAATATCCAAAAAAATGCATTTTTCACTCTTAGGTTCTAAGGCTTTATGTTTCACATCTGGAATATGGGCCCAAGCATCACTTCCAAAAACACGAAAGTGACTTACATTTGGTTTGATTGAGCTCCAATCTTCTTCTAGAGTTATATTCTTTAAAACCTTAGTAGGAGTGCGATTTAATATGTAATTTTCACAGTTAATTGCTTCTGCCCAAAAATTGAGACTAAGTCCTTTAGATTGAAGCATACAATTAGCCATTTCTTTTAAGGTGCGATTATTCCTTTCAGCTACACCATTTTTTTGTGGAGTATATGGAACGATATGTTTCAATTGAATGCCATGCTCAGTTTAGAAGTTGATAAATTTTTTGTTAACATATTCTCCTCCATTGTCTGATCGTAACTTAAGAATTGGATGCCCAGATTGTTTCTCAACAAAGGCCTTAAAGGCCAAGAACATGTTAAAAAATTCACTCTTGAGTTTTAAGAAGTATACCCAAGTGCATCTGGAAAAATCATAAATGAAATTTAAGAAGTACTTGCAACTAGAGAAAGAAACAACAGGAAGTGGACCACATAAATCACTATGCACAAGCTGCAAAGGGGCTGAAGCGTGCCAAGAGGCACGTTTGTCAAAACTATCCCGATGATGTTTTCCAAGTACACATCCGGAGCAAACACCATCGCAGAAATATAACATAGGAAGACTTGTCACAATATTTTATTTACATAGAGTTTGAAGAGAGTGATAGTTTAAGTGACCAAATCGTTCATGCCAAAGTTTTCTCACTTCATCATTATGAGCAACAAAAATAGAGGGAAGACATGATGACCCAAAGTTGTCAAAATTATACAATCTTGTGGAATCATCAACAATGCCAGTAGCTAAAATATGTCTAGGATATTTGAGGTCCTTTATTACAACATCATGAGGTGAGAATTATATTATTTTCCCTTCACCTGAATGAGTTATCTGATAAACAGAGAGAAGGTTGCATGACAAGGTAGGAACACAAAGTACATCATTAAACTGACCATTATATAGATGAATAGTTCTAGATCCTACAACACTAAGAGATCTATCATCAGCAACATAAATATGTTTGGTGTTACAATAATTTAAAGAAGAAAACATGGCTGTATTTTTGGCCATGTGGGAATCAATGAGCCACTCATGAGAATGAGAAGAAGAAGATACATTTAATGCATAACGAGATCTTGATGCTTGACAACCACAAGCAGAAAGTGCCATTCCTGAAGATGAAAGTGAAGAGTGCTCCAAATTGATGTTGTGCTTATTTATTTCTTCTTCTAAGGCTTCCATATTCTTAAAAAATTTGGACTCTATATGGCCATCATGATTACAAAAGTTGCAATGTCTATCTATCTTCTTCCCTTTGTTTTTATTTGCCTTATCATTTTGGTGAGTTGTTTTTTCAGTTTGCGGCTAAAATTACTTAGGACCTGTTATCAATCTAATAATTCTTAAGTTGTGAGATTTTGGTTTTTAGTCAAATAACATTAGAGGTAACCACAGATCAACTTTTAAACTCTAATATCTAGCCTTCTTAGGGTTCAGAGAGGGCTCTCTCTATAAGATTTAACTTTGTTTTAATTATATGATATTAGGCTAGTTATGATGTGAAAATTGGTTTGGTTTGGTGGAGAAAAATCACTTAATGAGATGGATAGTGAGAGATCTATTTGTCCATTGGGATAAGGAGTCAAATGTCAAGTAGAAAGGACTAGAATCAAGGTCAAAAAGTCAAATATTTTTAGGGAAAGATAGATAAGTCATTAAAGATCTAGGAAGGCTGATTGGTAAAGTGGTTTAATCAGGATAAATATAAATCAAGGATTATTTGATCTGAATAAGGAAGGAGTAGACAAAGGTCATTCTAAAGAGGGAGAAATTAAGGGTTCCCTACTCTGGAAATCAGCAGAAAACATAGAAATGATAACTAGTTAAAGACAGGGTGCTTTTAACAAATATTGTAATAATACTCCTAGTTCATCATTCAAATTTGGAACACATACATGGATGCATGTAAAACATAAGAAGATTAAACAATGATAGTATAAAGTACTTCACTTCAATGTCTCATCACATGAATCCTGAAATATGATGCTAGATGATTTGATCCAGTATGCTATTTGAACTTTCTACAAAAAACCTTCAGGTACAACAAAAATGACTATAGAAATCTTCAACAATTTATTCCATAATAATACTTCAAAAGATGAAGTATATATACAAAAATGTTTACAAAATATCCTAGAATGATCATGGGGTTTTTCTAAGGAAAATAAAATATCTTTTACAACAAAATAGTGACAGCTGCTTAACAACTTAGCAAGCTGTCCTATTTATCCAAATAAAATAGAAGTGCAATTTTGGATTGGGTTTAGCTGGTTGCTTTGTTGTCTTCAACGCTGGCATAAGATCTTTTAATTTGTTTTGCAATTTTATCTTTTATTTGATACTCTTTATCTCTGATACTCTTTAATCACTTATACACTTTAACTACTATTAAATTGCCTTAATGCTGTAATTTTCTGTTTTGATTGTGTAAAAATCAACAAATTGTTTTATCCTCTTCTCTACAAATTTGACTTTTACAGTAAGATAGTGAGTGATTTCGAAGATTCTTCATCAGGAATTTTAATATTTTTTAGCTTTCTAAAGTTCTCATCTGCCTCAGTATATCTAGAAAATGTTGGTTTTTTAACAAATAAGTGTTTTATCTCATGCCATAGATAAAACAAGTCTTCAAAACTTTTATGTATAACCTTTCCTTTAGAAATTCCTTGTCCTTCTGTTTTGTCTACCTTCTCTTTTGCATAATCTCTTATCTTCTTATTGTAGTCCTCCTTTGGCATGAGTTTATCATTAATAACCAGGATGTATTGCAAACCTCTTTGCCTCAAAATCTTAAATTTAACCATAAATTTGTTTATGCCTATGTTCATGTTTTCACATTTTTCTTCTAGTTGCTTCATTAAATTCTTCTTCGAAATTACTTTCCTTATTTCTAGGATTGTCTGTGTTCTATCAGTAATTTCTATCTCTTCTAATTCTTTCTTGTTCTTGCTGTTGAGAAACTTGATTAGTTCTAGGGCTTGTTCAGGTTTGGCACCTAGTTCCTCCTTTGTTTTCTGAATTTCCTGTTGAGCTACCTTCAGTAAATCCCTTTACTCATATATCACCTGTATTGATGGCCAAAAATCATTGATGGATTCAATGATTTTACTCCATAGTTGGTTCTTTACATAAGACATTGGTTCTTTCAAAGTCAAATCCTTTTGTAGATTCTTCGATTCCTCATTCAACCTGTTAGCCCTTTGTTCTTGAGTTTTAGCATTAATTTGGGCTAGCTTCTTTGTGTCTTCCAGATTTTCAATCATTTTCTTCAATCTATTGATTTCATTGGTTTGAAGTGTCATTTCCTTCATGGCTTTGATAAGGTTACTGGCTTCATCTGTTGGTTGTACTATTGATGTAGATGACTCTGTAGTTGAAGTAGTGGATGAGGTCACTAGCACCGCAGTGGCTAGTGGTAATTTTGGTGCCAACTCTTCTGCCAGAGTTGAAGGCACAATTGTAGTTGCCATGGGAATAACTGTAGGAACTTCCTGTGTTTTTGTAGTTTCTCTTTCATGGACAAGCTTATCCATTTTTATTTCCATCTCTTTAATCTGAGCTGTCAATTGTAAAATCAAGTTCATCATGGCATCTTTATGGCTTGCCTCTTGCACAATTTCTTTCGCTTGTGGATGTTATGTTGGTGGAAGCTTGAGTTGTTTTCTTAGTGCTGCAATGTCAACATTGTTTTTCTTCACCAATTCTTCTGCAGCCTTCACATTGGCAGGATCATATCCTACTTAAATAACCAACTCTTCTAAAGACTTAATCCTAATATCTTCAGCATATGAGGAAGCCTTATCCATATTCATTTGATCTAGCATATTTATTATTGTATTCTGAAGCTTTTGGGCACTCATTGCCTTTGTAGTAATGGTAGAATAAAGCATCTCAAAAGTTTGTCTGTGAAACTCAATCTGATCTAATGCATGGATACTTTCTGTAGGGACTTCAAGGTAAATTTTTTTGTAATCTACCACTATTTTGGGAGTCTTAACTGTTGGTTGAAGTACTAACATAATCAACTTCTTGTTTGAATAATCAAAAGATGATAGAAGTTTATAATGGATCCCTAGTGTTTGTTTTAAATACTAAGAATAAATCTCATTCTTGATTTCTTCATTCTTGGCCTTTATCTGGTTATATTTCTCCCTGATGTCAATATCTTTGTCCTTTTCTAACTATGAGGAGGATGCTTCCATATTCTGCTACTTTTCAACCATTTGTGTGTCTGAAGTATATTTATCCTGCTCATTTTTAATGACTATAACAACATCTGTATTAGTCTCTGGAACATCTGTATTTTCCACTTCTATGGTCTCTTTGTCTTTATCAACTCGATTGAGTTTAGACTTTTTATTATACTTGATTTTAACCCTAGTCTCAGTAGTTGTCTCTACAGTGTAAGTATGTTCTTCTATGACTCTTTTCGTAGCTTTATCTACTTGATTCACAGTTTCCAAGGTGTGACTAGTATCACCCTGTCTTACTGCTTCAATCAAGGTATTTTCTAGCTACTCTATTCGATTAGCATATTGTTCAATTTCTGGCCTTTTGTCATGAATATAAGATGTCAGTTTGCACTTCACCCTCATTTTGCTAAGAATTCCCTGAGGGTCATAATTCCATAAGAAGCTAAATTCAAATTTGTACTCCAGCAACCGTTTTGTTGCTTCTAATGCTGCATCTCTGTGATTACAAATGAAGGGTCCTATCTGATTTTTCAACTTAAATTGGGTATTCTTTTTGGCTGCTAGGAAGTTGATTGAATCTGAATGGAGAATTTCCCTGATGTAATCCAAGGAAAAAATTCTCATTGGCACATACTTAGTTATTTTATAGGGTAAAAGATTGGACCCAAAAACTCTGATCTCTGTATGGTTTTGATATAATTACCTATCTCCAGTTTTACTTTGTTCTGATAGTTGTAGAACTTTCTTTATCTCATCATTGATTCTTGGTTGTACCTTATTTGTAAGCATATTAACCAATGTATGAACAAAGGAATCTATAAACTCTGCATAACTGAACTCTGTGGACTATTTTTTGATCAAAGATGTCCAAAATATTAATAACAATGGATTTCCCTCTACATCAAGCTTCTGAAGTGTTATTGGGAACTTGCCTGCTTGGAAATATAGAAACATGTGAAAAAGAAAGGAAGTATACCTAAATACTCTTTCAGTTGGCAATTTGATAAGATGATCATGGATGTTCTCAGCTATGTATTCAACATAATTGTAAATGATAGAAGGAGGTTGTTCTGGTACAAAGGTAGATAGAAAACCTAGGATGGACTCATTTGTAAAATACCCTAGGATAAGGGACAACATGGATATGACATGTCTAGACCCTTCTGGAAATTTTGAAGTAGAATAAGGAGGGTTTAGTTTTGGGATTTCAGCATAGGTAGGCACGAAATTTTGGAAAATTTGAAACCATTTAGGAAAGTCCAAACCAATGTAAAGCTTGGTGAGTGATTCTATGGATAAAGGAACTGCATTTGGATCTCGTTTGAGCTGTAGCATTAGTTTTATTGACTCAGTAGTAATTGTAAAAAATACTTCTTTATTTTCATTTACCATGGCTCTTTGTTCAGGTGCATAATAAGACTGACATAACATTATAACTTCTGGACACTGATGAGTGAGTGGAACTACATATTTGGGTAGATTTGACTCCCAAATCTGTACTTCATCTCCTTGATCTAATGTCTTTTCAAGACTCCAACAGTGGAGCTCTAAAAGATTAAATTCTATGACTGGATCTGCTATTTTGTAATCCACATCTGCTAAGGGTGTATGTTCAATGTCTATAACAGGAGGTTGTAAGGGTTTACAAAAATTTTGGTTTTGGAAGACACTTCTGGATTTGATTTTGACATTTTTAGACTTTCTGGGTACTTGAAAATCTCTATTTTGGCTTTTGAAATCTTCTGTAAGATTAAATTGTTTACAGAAGTGATTTTTAATTTAACAAAGGTCTATCAAGTAGAAATAGGCATAAACTGGCTTTTTCTTGGATTTAACTCTTCAATTTTGGCTTTAAAATTGATCTTCAGACTCTTACAGGTTCATAAAATGATAAACAAGGGTTTCAATGCTTTTTTCGAATAATACTAGACTGAAAATGGTTCAAATTGGGCACAGAAGGATTGGGGTTACTTAAAAAGGGTTTTTGGATAAATTCGGAGTTTTTTCAAGGTCTACAAAGGCTAAATATGTTTAATTTTGCTTTTAAAAACCATATGCAGTATCGAAATAGGGGTTCAGAGTTTTCACATTGAATTTGTTCTTTTACAGGCAACTATAGGTATTTCTGTGGGTGAATAGGTTTTACACGGCTTAATTTCTCAGAAATACTCCTTTTCAAATGATAAATAGGTTTTTTTTTGTGAAGAATACCTATTTGTGCAGGTATTTGGTCTTTACAATAGGTTCGGAGGCGTTGGACAGGTTTTGATGGCTTTTGAAGGTTGAAGGTCTCTGGAAGCAAGCTGGACGCTTCCAGTGGTCTTTGACAGCAACTGTGGTGGTTTTTCTAGTTTTTTTTTAGCGTAAAAATAGTGTACAGTTCTTTGCTTCTCGTTCAGGAGGAAAAACACACAAATAACCCAGAAAAAGGGTTTAACTACGCAATATGAAGCTTTTATAACGTTTTTGGGTTTAATGCAGATCAACATTAAATGCATTCATATAAGGGAAGAGGGCAGTTTTGGCATCGAAGGCAGAAAATTGGAAGCTATTATCGCATTGGTCTAAGGGTGGTAAGTAGTTTTGTGGATCGAATGCGATCTAGTGATATGTTGCTGTGTGGAGGAGAGATAAGGGCGCAAAACAACCCATTTCACAAATGTTGAAATGGTTAACGTTTGTGCAAGTGAGAATGTGATATAGTGTTTGGGTCATCGGATCTGAAGGCATGCATACAAATGGTGGAGATTAACTGAGGAAGTTGATTTGGTGGATGGGGGCATGAGGCCCAAGTATTTTATGTGGCGGGTTAGTTTTAACATTAAAAATATATGTTTTTAATGTAAAAACAATGTTTTATTTTGATAGGCGAAGTGTATTTTATGTAGAAAATGGGGTATTTACATAAGTTTAACAATCATTGGAGCGAGATTATAATGCTTTTAACCTATGGGGAAAGGGCGGGAATCTTTAACATGTGAGGTAATTAGAACCATAGGTTAACGATTAAATAATGGGTTTTTAGGGATATTTTAAAAATGAATTAATAAATATCTACAGGAAGGGGTATTATAAGGGTTTTAATACTTTATGTTAAAAATGAATATGAATGTAATGAAAATGAATGAAAATACAAATAAATAAACTAGGTAAAGTGTAAAATAGGCATTGTAGCATAAAAATTATCTCATTTAGATATTTACACATAAACTTAGGATAAATTGTATTTTGTGGGTTTTTGAGTGTTTTTAGATGAAATGAGATTAATTAAGAGGGGATTTTACTTTTTCTAAGAAAAAAGGTGTTTTACTTAGGAAAAGGGTTTGTTTTTTGGAAGAGGGTGAATGTGCTAAGGAAATGGGTTTTCATGAAGGGAATCCAATATTTTTAACCAATTAGTTATTAAGCCTTGGGTCCGGTCCCAACATAAGTCAAAGAAATGCTTTGAGCCTCTTTAACTAAAGTTTTTGAATACTGGATCATTGTAGGGGAGGGGAATGATCCAGGTGGATATCGGTGGCCACCCACCTATTCCATTTGGACCAGCACCATCAATTCTTGCAGATTTTCACATTCAGCACGTCTCAACTTTATTAGCAGGTTTTCGGGTCCTCCACTCTCGGAGCCGTTTTGGGGGCTTAATGATCCAGGTGGATATTGGTGGCCACCCACCTATTCCACTTGGCCCCCCACCATTGTCTTCACTTCTTCGCCGTACAATCTTTACTATTTTTAGCGCTTTTTCGGGTCCTGAAACTTCCGGGATGTTTTGAGGCCCTAAACGACGTTTTAAATCGGAAGCGCCAGCGAATTTTCTGATAAAATTCGTCCCGACAGCTGTAGTCCTCGGATAGAGCTTTCTAATGATGTATCAGATGCGTCAAACGGAGATAGTATGCCAAAGTTACGTCCCTGGGAAGTTGAAACACCAATTTACCCAAACGGGGCCCATAGTTTTGGCGCTTCATCTCCTAGGGTTAGGTTTTTGGGATGTTTAGGGTTCTCCATTGTTTCTCAATAATAAATAGGCCCTCGCGCCTCATTGTAAAGCAGTTCAGAGGTCCGTAGCCACCACATCTCTTCTCAGAGATTCGCTACCAGCACCCTAGCTATTTTATTTCCATTATGTCTGTAAGCATCTTTCTGTTATTTGATATTAATGAAATGAAGTGTTATTTCCGCTACATCTCTGTATTTATGGTTATGTGTTTATTCTGTTGCGTTCCTGCATAAAATCCGGATCAGGGAAATTAGTAACTTTCCCAATAATGCTTTATTACATGCCTTGCACAACTGCTTTCTACCTACCCATCATTATTCTAACATTTTTTACTTCATTTGCATGGGTGCATTTAAGCTTGCAAACCTAAATCCATTTTTCTTTTAAAAACATAAAAATATCTAATTCTAACCTTAGTTCATCCGACGGTTCAGATTAAACTGTTGAGCTCCTCATTTATTCTCTAACTATCTATTGATTTGTCAAGCTTAAACTGTTTGACATATCTTTATTCTCTATCTAAAACATGAAATTCAAAGCATGAAAAGTTAAGATTAAATTATTTAACTGATAATGGATTATGGAATTTTGAACAATCTACACATAATCATTATTTTTGTAGTAAAAGTAAATAGTAGTGGCGTTTTCACTTGCTCACTTTCATGTCTTATTCTTATCTCTTTTTTCTTTTAGGGTCCATTTTTTATTCTTTTTGATATTTTCTTTTCTAAGTCCTTTGATCTTTATTTTAGGACTTTTACCCTCTTTTCATTTTTTATTATTTTCAAATATGGGAAAACAACTTGTAGAAAACAAGGTATGTGTTGTGAAACCAGCTCCAAAAATAGAAGAAAAGAGATATCAATGCCTTAGAAATAAGCCACCTCGAGGGGGAAACCTCCAATACATTACATGAATTAAAAATTCTTGGATGATTCAAATTACAAAACCTCCTTTCTATGTATAGTAGTCCATGGGGCCACAATTTAATCCTAGCTGACCTAACAATAATAATTTAAGGGCACAATAATAACAATATGGGGGTTACAAGGGTACAATAATAACAATAAGGGGGTTACACTAACAACAATAAGGGACTATAGTAGTAATATAGGGACCTAACATGCCCCTCTCCTTGAAAAAAGTGTTGTCCTCAATGCTTGAGTAGCTCTAGGTGCTTTTGTATAAAATTCTCATCCTCCCATGTAGAATCTTCAGTGGGTAAGTTCTTCCACTTGATGAGATACTCTGAAATTGATCGATTCCGTAGCTGTCGAGTTCTTGTTTCCATGACCGCTTCAGGTTCCAATATGATTTTTCCTTCCTTATCAAGTTCTGGCAATATTGTTTGAACTGGAAGATTTTCACCTATAAACTTCTTTAAGCATGAAACATGGAAAACTGGATGTACTCGTGAAGAAGCAGGAAGCTCCAATTTGTATGCCATAGTACCAATCTTTTGCAACACCTTGTAAGGACCATAGTACTCTGGCGATAATTTATTATCCTTCTTAGCTTGCTTGAGGGACATTTGTTTATATGGTTGTAGCCGTAAAAATACCCAATCTCCTACATCAAAACTTCTCTCGCCGCGATGTTGATCTGCCTGTTGTTTCATTCGATTTTGTGCCAAATTCAGGTTATCCTTTAAGAGTTGGAGAACTTCTTGCTGATGCTCGATGTGATCTTCCACTGCTTGAACCTTCGAATTTTCTCCTAAAGATGATGTGATGGATGGTGGATGATATCCATAAAGTGCCATAAATGGGGTCATTTTTGCTGCAGTATGGAAGGAAGTGTTATACCACCATTCAGTGAGAGGTAACCACTTGACCCATTGTGTTTGTTTATCATATACAAAACAACGAAGATATCCTTCCAAAAATTTATTTACTATCTCAGTTTGACCATCGCATTGAGGATGATAAGATGAGCTATGAGCTAATTGAGTACCCAAACAAGAAAATAACTCCGTCCAAAAATTTCCAGTAAAAATGGGATCTCTGTCGCTCACAATAACCCTTGGGCTTCCATGTAGCTTTTGAATTCTGTCCATAAATGTAGTAGCAATTGTACTTGTTTTAAATGGATGAGATAATGCCCAAAAGTGTGCATACTTGGTAAGTCTATCAACTACCACCATGATGACACTCTTTCCTTCGGACTTAGGTAAACCTGTGATAAAATCCATTGAAATCTCCTCCCAACGTTGACTTGGAATGGTTAAAGGTTGTAGAAGTCCCGGGGTCTTAATTGTCTCCACTTTATTCTGCTGGCAAACCAAACATTCCGCCACAAACTTTTGAATATCAGATTTAAGGCCATCCCAAAAAAATTCTTTCTTCACCCCGTGGTAAGTTTTTAAAAATCCTGAGTGTCCTCCTAAAGGAGAAGTGTGCAATTCCAAAAGAATATTTTGTTTTAGTTGGGAATTCTTACAAAGATATAAGCGATCTTTGTACCATAAGGAATCATTTTCCAACTAAATGTATCAGATGTACTAGGATCTTGCTGCAACTTTTGAATGAGTGTCCATACATCTTTGTCCTTCTTCCATTCATCTCTTGCTTCGGTTATCCAATCTGGTTGGATAATAGAAATGGCACAAAGAAATGCTTCCAACTCTTCATTCTTTCTTGAGAGTGCATCTGCAACAACATTTAGCTTCCCTTTTTTGTATATTATTTCAAAGTCATAACCCAACATCTTTGTGACCCATTTTTGCTGCTCTTCTGAAGATAGTCTTTGTTCCAAAAAGTGTTTAAAACTATCATGATCAGTTTTTACCTTGAAGTGTCTTCCCATTAGGTAAGTTCTCCATTTCTTTAGTGCATGTAGTATTGCTAACATTTCCTTCTCATAAATAGGTTTCTGTAAATACTTTCCTTTGAATGGACGACTTTCAAAAGCAATGGGTCTTCCTTCCTGCATTAAAACTGCACCAATTCCATTTCCTGAGGCATCACATTCCACAATAAAGGTTTTTGTGAAGTCTGGTGTAGCTAAGACTGGTGCCAGGCACATTGCCTCTTTAAGACTTTCAAAGGCCTTAGTTGCTTCAGGAGTCCATGAAAATGCATCTTTCTTCAATAATGTTGTTAGAGGTGCTGCTATTCTCCCATAATTCTTAACAAACTTGCGATAATAACCTGTTAACCCGAGAAATCCTCGCAACTTCTTTATGGTTGTGGGGACTTTCCATTCCTTAATGGCTTTAATTTTGTTAGGGTCTACTTTAACACCCTCGTGAGATACAATATGACCCAGATATTCCACCTCTTGTACTACAAAGAAACATTTGGATTTTTTTGCATATAATTGTTTCTCCTGCAATAGTTTGAGCACCCTGTCAACATGTTCAACATGATCCTTCCAAGACCTGCTGTAGATTAGTATATCATCAAAAAATACTTGCAAAAATTTTCTAAGGAAGGGTTTGAAAATGGAATTCATCAACCCTTGAAATGTAGAAGGTGCATTGGTAAGGCCAAAAGGCATGACCAAAAATTCATAATGACCCTCATGAGCTCAAAATGTTGTTTTTGGAATATCTTCAGTCTTCATTCTAATTTGATGATATCCTGAACAAAGATCCAACTTGGTAAAATAAATTGCTCCATGTAATTCATCCAATAATTCATCAATCACAGGAATGGGAAATTTATCTTTAATGGTGAGTTTATTGAGCTCCCTATAATCCGGACACATTCGCCATGATCCATCCTTCTTGTGTACCAATACTACAGGAGCAGAGAAAGAACTTTGACTAGGTTGAATTATACCCGCCTTTAACATTTCTGCAATCATACGTTCAATTTCGCTCTTTTGGAAGTAAGGATATCTATAAGGCCTGATGTTTGGAGGAACACTTCCTAGAATTAAATGAATAGCATGATCATGATCACGAATAGGTGGGAGTCCTTTGGGAGTTTCAAACACCTTGGAATGATTGTCCAAGACTTGTTGGAGATCTGCAGAAATAGATGATTTTGATGTTGGAACTTCTAGTGAGCATAATTGTGCAATTACGCCTCGTTGTTCTTTCTTTAGAAGCTTTGTAATGACATTAGAGCTTATTATCTTTCCCAACTTCCCTGCAATACCCCGTAATTCGACTTCCTTTCCTTCTGAAAAAAATTTCAAGAAAAGTTCTTGAAAATTAAAAGCTATCGTCCCCAAAGATTGTAACCATTGTACTCCTAGTACAACATCAGCACCTCCCATAGGAATGGAAAGCATTGGACTAGTCAACACATATTCCCCCATGGTTAGCTCGATATTATGGCATTTTCCAGAGCAATTTATAGTTCCTCCATTTGCAACCATCATTTGACATGCTGGTGCTGGGTATAGGAAACAATTTAATTCCTTGGCTACCTTACAATGAATAAAATTATGGGTGCTACCTGAATCAATCAACACTATTACCTTTTCTTCTTGATTTGTCCTTGTATCTTGAGAGTTTGAGGAGTGGTAATTCCTGCCAGTGCATTACACGATATGGTCGGATTCATTTCTTCCTCTTCTAGGGTTGGTTCCCGGTGTATATCCTCTTCTTGTTCATTTTCTTCTTCCTCTTCACAATCTATGTAAAATAATTTCTTCTCAGCACACTTATGACCTTTAGTGTATTTTCTATCACAACCGTAGCAAAGCCCTTTTGCTCTTTTTTCTTCCAATTGTTGTGGTGTCAACCTTGTAGGTTGTGGAAATCTAGGCGTAGCAACACTTCCTTCTTTATAGAATTGAGTGGTAGGCTTCCTTGTCGCCATTATTTTACATTCAACTTTTCTTGCCAACCTGAATGCCTTCTCCAATGAATCCAGTTCCAAAACACGAACTTCATGTTGGATGTTATCCTTTAAAGTGCCTATGAAGAGATCAATCCTGTGTTCCTCTGGAATATCAGTTACCCTTATATTCAATTTTTGGAAGTCCCCAATGTGCTGCCCCACTAAACCCTTTTGTTTGAGATTTATCAATTGGCTAAAGAAGGTGTTGCTCTTTGTATCCTCATAATGTGCTATCATTTCCTCCGTAAAAATTGACCAAGTGACAATTTTTTTACGGGAGCAAAGCCATCGATACCATACAAATGTATTTTGTTTTAAATGTAAAGTTGCAATGCGTACCTTTTGTGTGTTTTGCACATTATTGAGATCAAAATATTGCTCCATCTGTAGTATCCATGTTACAGGATCATTTCCATCAAACTTTCTCATATCCATTTTTGGAATATGGTGGTTCTTCCCGCCCACATTAGAGTTTATGAAATCACGATTAGCATTTATTTTTTTCTCATCATGAGTTTCCTCTACTATCTTTTCATCATTAGGAAACATTTGTTGTATCAACTTTGTCAAACCTTCCATGTCTGCTTTTAGATCATTCTTCATTTTTTCCATTTTAGCTTCCATGTCATCCATCTTAGATTCCATGCCAGCTTCCATGCCATCCATATTAGCTTCCATGCCATTCTTCAAACCATCCATCTTAGATTCCATGCCTTTCTTCAAAACTTCCATGTCATTTTTTGTTGCTCTTTGCGAGAGCGAAATTTGCTGCACTTGCTCTTGTAATTTTGATATGTCATGTTGCCATTCTTCATCTTCATGATTCATAGTAGAGACTTCTAAAGGCTTAATGGGTGTTGAATTATTTTTAGGGGCCATTTGGGAATCCAATACTGATATCTATTCTATAATATGCCCTTGGAATCAATTCAACTTGATTCTTCAAACAAGACTTATGCAATTTGGAAAAAAAAATACACACCTTTTACTTGCTTTTGAGGAGCTCGATATTGAAATTGACTTATCTCTATAATTGCAGATCCTCAGTATCTGAAATTCAGCCCTGTAGTAGTCCTCTGAAGCTTCTTTCAAATGCCATAGGTCTGACTTTATTTGGATTCTCCAAGGCAAATCTATGTCCAATCTCCCATAATGACCTAATTATGGACTGGTTACTATTTTTCCTTTGTATCTGAAATTTATAGACAGGAAACTACAGTCTGTGTACTTCCAATCAATTTTTACATAATTCCAATCCGATTCTCAGAGAGAGAGTTATGAATATTTTCCCACGGTCACCTCTTTGAGATGAAATTCGGGAGCCTGAAAAAGACTTGACTTCCATAGATCATATCTCAAAAAATATTGTGAACCAAGCTCTGAAATTTTGCGACGATGTTCCTCAGGATTTCAGCTTCGTGCTCTAAAAATTTCAACTTCTGAACCTTCGTAGAAAAAAAGTTATAGCGAAAATGCCGTGATGACCTTTTTAAGTGAAATTCAGGAACCTGAAAAAAGACCTAACTTCCACAAATCATATCTCCAGAAAAATTGCGAACCAAGATCTGAAATTTTGCGATGATGTTCCTTAGGATCTAGACTTCGCACTCCAAAAATTTCAGCTTCTGAACCTTTGTAGAAAAAAACGTTATAGCGAAAATTCCACGATGACCTGTTTGGATCAGCGAAACCCTAGAATCCCAAGCTTTGATACCAAATGTTGTGAAACCAGCTCCAAAAATAGAAGAAAAGAGATATCAACGCCTTATAAATAAGCCACTTCGAGGGGGCAACCTCCAATACATTACATGAATGAACAATTCTTGGATGATTAATATTACAAAACCTCCTTTCTATATATAGGAGTCCATGGGGCCACAATGTAATCCTAGCTGACCTAACAATAATAATTTAAGGGCACAATAATAACAATATGGGCGTTACAAGGGTAAAATAATAACAATAAGGGGGTTACACTAACAACAATAAGGGACTATACTAGTAATATAGGGACCTAACAGTATGTACATATTTACAAGACTATCAAAGTCAATTACAAAATTATGAACTTGTTGTACTATACAACAACCCCCTATTTATTTTTATAAATAGGGACCCTTTAGAAATAAATAGGAAATTCTTTTTATAATTTCCTAAAATAAAAAATAAAAAAACTTAGAAAATAAAATTTTATGTTTTTCCTTAAAGCACATCGCATATTACATATCTTATTTCAAAAAGAATTATAAAATGTAAAATATGCGAATTACGAAACACGCTCTAAGCATCTCCGAAGAAATAATTAAAAAACCTTGTAAAAACATCAAATCATCATTTTATTTTTTCTTTTTGCATCGCACTTTATTTAATCAATGAAGCTTTAAGAAGTAAATGGTATAAGTTGTGATATTCACTCACCCGATAAGCAAATAAACCACGAAATATAAAATCTTTCGCTATCGCTATCACTTTATGTTTTTCACAATTCGCATTGCGCACAACTTATAATATATACTCAAACGCTATCCTATAAAAGTTGCGATCTACAATTTGCGCAGATCGCATTTCACAGCCTTTAAGGGTCAAACATCACGAAATATTATAAGGAATGATTGCGATTTGCATATTAAATGAATTCAACGTGTGAAAACAGCTTGTGTCATATCAAATGGAATTTAAGATCTTAACGACTTTAAAACGATTGATAGATCTTACATGAGAAGCCATGTGAAATATTAAATTAGGAATTATGAAAGATGATAGATAGATTGACATCTTCTCGTGTGTGTTTGAAGTAAATGATTGATTTACTCTTATAATACTTCTTATGTGTTAAATTCACTTCGCTCTCAGGAAATCAATTACCGGGTTGAAGAAGTTCAGAATGAGCAAAAGGGGCAAAGAAATTTCTCAAACGTCGTTCATAGAAGACACAGATATGTCTTCATTATTTTCAGACACCGTCTGCAACAAATACTATGGCAGTTCGACATGGGAGGGAATGTATAAACTCTTCGAAGATGAAGGACTAAGGGTGATAAACAAAGTTTCTGCAACAGACACTGATTCTACCTCTGATGCAACCGTTTTTGACGTTGCATGCTCGCACATTCACAGGATAGCTGCGAGACCAAATATTATTCCTTATACAAACATGGTTAAGTGGGAAATTGACCACTTAAACATTGAAGATAGAATGTTCAAGAATTCGAGAGGAGAAATTATGGGTTCTTTCAAAGTAGAGGATTTAGAAGCAATGTATCATCTACAAACCCCGTAGTAGAAATACAACAATAAATATGTGCAGAATTTCAAAGCAAAACATCCAGATCTTATCAAAGTCATCCATTAATGGAAGGAAAATGAAGGGAAATTGAAGCAATATAATTCTAGTACGTACCGAATTTCACAAATTCCTAATCCTTATTGTTATGCCGCTGGTATGTTGTGTAGAATATTTTCCAAGCCTGATAGTACTAGATTTTCAAGAGATTGGGTTCCCCTAATTGACACAATCATCAATTCATCTATCTTAAATTAGGTAGAAATTTTATCCAATTACCTAGCTAATCATATAACTGAATATAAGAATAAAAGAAGTGTTTCACTCAGAGAAATACCGTCTTTTTATATGTCGACCTATGTCATGGACGCTATCTGTTTTACTTCTAAATTTACTACCATGGGTTGGAATTGGACCACCAAAGACCCTACCCCGATTCATATATACCATAGAGAACTTTGGGATTTTGAGTTCCACTTACACTTCTATAAAATCTACTATGGAGTCATATTTCCCATGCATCAGATGATTTTCAACAAAAAGGCTCCTAGGGTTTCTGAAGAAGCCAATGTAGATATTCTTCCCGTAGCTAGATGGTTTGCTGAAGAAAAGTTCACATATATTAGAGTATATGGGAGTCATGCTTCTCCCCATGTTTTACCTTACTATGTTCCAGATAAACTACTTGCAAAATAAATAGCCTATCAGCTTGTCAATGGTGTCACAAAACAGCTAAAGGATGGTAAAAAGGCTATTTGGCCTACTTTCCCTCTACAGTGCAACACCTTTGCTCTAGCTAATATTGGCCACACATTCAAAGAGTTTTCTAAGATTCAGTTATTGAAATTGGCATTTATGCCAGGAAGATTATATGATCCCAATGATGTGATTAAAAATTACATTGCAGAGTTAAAAATGAAGCCTTTTGTAAAGGAAGCCGATGAATTTGATGAATTCTTCCAAGGCATGGAAAATTTCTCTGATATTATCAAATACGTTTCTAGTCAATTAAGTCAAGAGGATGTTGAAGCTTTTCAAGCATATAGAAACAAGAGGCTAGAAAATGTTCCTTTGAATTTGTTGACTATTGAAGATGAAAAACACACTCCAAGTGTTAGTCTGGATGATGAAATGAAAGATATATCTGAAAATGATTCAAGTCAATCACAACAACAGTCTGATAATTCGGATCAATATGAAAATGAATCCGAATCTAAGAAAGAAAATTCAGAAATTGACCAAATTCTTCAAGAGATAGAAGTGTTGGAGAAAACAAAGGACAATGGGACAAAATCAAATTCAGAAACAGTTCAACATACCCATAGCATGTTAGACCAATCCAAGCCGTCTCAAGTAAAAGATCTGATGAATGAATGGGAAGAATTTGCTGAAGAAATAAATACTCCCAAAGAAAATCCCAATACTGATCAAGCATCAAGTTTCCAAACACCATAACCTTCACAGAAAATAGTTGATACTGTCAATCCACTACAAATAATTCTAGCAATGCATGAAAAATAAATCATACCGGCCTACCCTACAGATCAGATAGTTCTACAGATTGAAGATATTCCTTCATTAGATATTTTCTATAGTCCTAGCTACAAGGCTGTAGTGAAGAGAAATAAAAGAAGAAGGATTGATGAAACAACAACAAAACCAACAGATGAATCAGTTGATGTACTTTGGAAGGATTCCTCAGATGATCCCACTGAACATCTGACCAAGTTATCATAATATGCAGGGGCATATGCCACCGCTACTGTTGATAAAGCCATTGAGGTTAGAGTATTGTTGAAACAAAAGGAAGCCAAAGTACAAGAATTAGAATAGTTGTTAAATGAAGAGAAAGACAAATCTATTGAGCAGATCAAAATAAGCACAACTCAATTTCATGAAGAGATTAAAAGCCTCAAATCAAAGTATCAGATAGAGCTTAATGAAAAGCAAGCACATCTGGAGAAAGCAATGGTCGAGTTACAGAGTCAATCATAGTTAGAAAAATTCATCAAAGAAGCACTTGATGTAAACACCATGTTAAAGAAAGAACAAGAAGTGTTTTGTCACCAAGCTTCCATGATTGATTCTTATTGTGATTCCAATAAGATAATGATTCAACAAATAGAAATTCAGAAACTGGAATGTGAAAGATTAGAAAAGAAAATCGAAGAACACGTTCAGTGGAAAATTTCAGAAATATGAAAGCAAGCTAATCTACCACAAATAGATAAGCTTCACAAAGAACTATTATTCGCAGAATGGAGAGCAAAAATTAATCAAGCAAAGAAAGCAGCAACCAAGACATCCAAGAAATAAAATGAGATTATTCAGTCTATATGTGATCAATTGTTTAAAACAAAACTTCTTAAAGAAAACACGTCTGATGTGTTTTCAGGAACAAGAGAAGTAGAAATAAAGTGGAGACAGAGAGCAGATACACAAGAAGAAATGATAAAAAAAGTTAATAAGTTCGATCAGGAAAATTACTAGAATTTTCTAATCAAACCTTACCATCAACATCAAACTCTTTAGTCTCTTACAGATTCAGCAAAAAGATCTCAGTCACTAATCTCAAATGCTATTTTCAAGGGACAGATTCGATCACGGATATCACAGCCAGCTCAGCTTAAATAAATGCTAGATATTTTTCAACTTCATGATCGCACTCAGAAAGAAGAGCATGATTCGCAGAATCGGGATTGTTAGTTCAAAATTCCTAGATTATTGATTAAGTTAAGCTTTTAGAGAAAGGTTTTTTGAAACCTCCTCTATATTTTTGTAATAATTTAATTTTAGTTTATAGTTAGTTTAGTATTTAAACCCTTCTCATGCATTTAGATAAGGGTCCAGAATTTTATTAAGAACATTCTCAAAGAATGCTTAATTGTAAGTAAGTTTGTGGATGCCTTGATAAAATAATGGAACACGACCTTTTCAGTTATATATCATTTTTTTGATCACCGTTGATGCACTTCTGTATTCTTTGAAAGACTTACTGATAGAAGAGTTTAATGTGGCCTATTATCATTGATCAGATAAACAGGACAATACACATCTGGTACTATTATCATGTATGCTAGTTTTGTTTTGAATATTAGTGATGAATCCAACTTTCATGAATTATATATGAAATTGATTGTTTTTATCTGAAAAATCAGTTGCACTATTGTACGATATAAAGATAGAAATTGGTTTGTTTTATATATGATCATCAATTACATGCGATATGTTTCTCATTTTATTTTGATTAACTATTTTTTCAATAGAATCATCTTACAAGGTAATAATTTTATTAAAAATGTGATGATCTTAATCATCACAGATTGAATAGATATCATTCTAGATCGCATCAAATTAATATTATCCCAGGTTAGATTAAATTAGAATTAAATTCAAAGTTTTTCATTTTAGAATAAATTTGTTTTTAGTTTTTAGTAATTCTTCATGCAAATCCTTTGAGAGATAAACCCAACAATCAAAGCAAAAACCCAACTCTGGGAAACTAGTCCCATTATATCTAGTCGGAGCCACTATCCCAAACGAAAAAGGAACTGTCTTAAGGTCTAGACCGAGTGGTTATCCCCCTTGTCGTTGCCATAGATTTATGTGTCCTCAATAGAACCCTATTATTATAGGACCATAACAGTGGTTTCACGTGGGGATGACATTTCTTGTTGAAATGTCAAGGACTTTAAGAATAGTAGTCTTTGAATTTTGATTGAGTTGACCTTTTAAATGTTATCTGATCTGCAATTATTCATACTTATGATATTTTACCTCTCAAAGATGAGGGCCTTCTCTCCGGGCTTCAAATTTGTTAGGAAAACATCAAATCCAATCTAAAATCTTGCAATGTTATGTACAATGGATAAAGTAAACAAAATTAACTATTTGTTATCTCTGAGGAGTATTAGTGCTTCAACATTCTGCCATTGACTAGTCCACCTAGCATATCTGATCCATCCATTTCTTTCAAAAATAAAGCATTGTTACCTATATAACCATAAATAACATAGGGTCCTTTCCATAGAAAATAAAATTTTCCATGTTTACCTTTCTCTTCTCTTCTTGAACCCCATTTTAACACTTTGTCTCCAATGTAGAAATCAATTTCTTTACTCTTTTTGTCAAAAAATTTATTTATCTTATCCTGGATAACTTGAGACTTAATATAAAACCTCTTCTCTTGTTTGCTGCAAGTGAATGGTTTGGTTAATCCTTCTTTGAATGTCATTTCTCTCAACTTTTAATTCTTGGATTATCTTAATTACTGGTACTCCTAAGGAGGATTGAAAAACAACATCCATTCCATAAAAAAGTTGGTAAGGGGATGTACCAATAGATTTTTTGGTTGTAAGTCTATCTGCCCATAAGGCATTGACTAACTTCTTGTTCCAAGTCTTTTTATTGTCTTCTAGTATTTTCTTGATGATGTTTACAAGGCTCTTATTTTAAGATTCAACAAGGCCATTACCTTGAGGGTAATATGCAGTAGAATGGCCTAGGGTAATGTGGTATTTATGGAAAAATTCAATCATCTTTTTAGATTTGAATGCAGCTGCATTGTCAGTAATAATATTTTGAGGACATCCAAATCTTGAAAGTATGTTGCTTTCTAAAAAGCAGATAATGACAGTGTCAGTGGCTTGCCTAGAGGGTATGGCTTCAATCCACTTAGTAAAATAATCAGTGGCTGTCAGAATCCACTTATGTTGGGCTGATGAGGGAGGGTGAATTTCACCATTGAAGTCAAGACCCCATTGTCGAAATGGCATTTCTGTTGAGATAGGTTTTAAGGGCAATGGTAAGAGCTTTTTCTTTCCCTCAAATATTTGACACTTGTGACAGGAGGTCACATAACTTTTTACATCTACAAAAAAAGTAGGCCAGTAAAAACCAGCTCTCGGGATTTTGTCTGCAGTAGTATTCCAGTAGAGATGTCCTCCACAGTCACCTGCATGAAATTCTTCTAATACTTTGTCAACTTCTTCTTTTAGCAAACAATTCAATAAAATTCCACTATGATCTCTCCAAAAAAGTACATTGTCTAATATACAAAATCTTACTGCCTTTTTATTTAAGCATCTAGCTTTTGTTCTTGATAATCCAGGAGGAGATTGTAAGTTTAGTAATACAAATATGATATATGCATACCATGGTGAACCTGAAAAGACTTCATTGATCTCTGGAGTCGCCATCTCTTTCTAATCATCTACTTGGGCAATAAAATTTATTTCTAGGGCATGACAATTTGATTTAGCCATGATTTTTGCTAAACATTTACCTTTTATAAGTTTAGTGGGTTTTATCTCTATGTCATATTCCAAAATTGTGGCAATCCACTTGCCTCTTCTACCACCAGGACCATCCTGAGTTAGAATGTCTTTTACTACTACATTTGGAACATAGGAAATGATGTGAGATTAAAGAATGTACACTCTGAAATATTTAATGGCCTTTACCAAAGCTAGGGCCTATTTCTCCATGATATTGTACTTCAAAGTGGCATCTCTAACTATTTTTATAAAGAAAGCTATGGGCTGTTCATAGCCCTGGTCATTTTTCTGTAGTAAAATTGCAGCAATGTCGTGTCCTGAAGCAAATGAAAAAATGAAAAAATCATTTTTAAAGTCAGGACTTATAAGGACTGGAGTTTTGGTTAAAGCTTGTTTAATTGACTCAAAAGATTGCTTAGCTTCAATAGTACATTTAAGTACTGAGTCCTTTTTAAGCATGTTGTTAAGCTCTATGATTATTTCAGCTAAATTGGAGATGAATCTTCTTAAAAAGTTAATTTTACCTAGAAAAGCTTGTAACTCTTTTATGTTCCTAGGAGGACTAATGTTGAGAATTGCTTCTATCCTGGCAGGGTCTATTCTGATTCCTTCTTTAGATATTACGTGTCCTAGTAACTTACCTTATTCTAATCCAAATAAGGTTTTCTTAGGATTTAGAGAGATGCCAAACTTTTTGCATTTAATAAAGACTTGTCTAAGATGATCCAAGTGTTCATAATCAGTCTTAGAAAATGCAGTAATTTCATCTAATTAAATCACTAAGAATTCATGAATTTCCTTTGCAAAGGCTATATCCATAGCTCTTTGAAAGGTAGGCCCTGCATTCATTAAACCAAAAGGAATTTTTAGATACATAAAAGTGCCCCAAGGAGTAGTAAAAACAGTCTTGGCTTGATCTTGTAGTTGGACTAAAATTTGGTTGTATCCTGAAAATCCATCTAAAAGTGAAATCCTTGAAGAACCAACTACCCTTTGTAAAATTTGATCCATTTTTGGTAAAGGATAATTATCTAAAATCAACACATAATCTAATTTCTCATCTTTTTTTTGGTTGGAACTAGATTAGAAACCCAATCAGAATATCTAATTGGTGCAATTATCTATGCATCGTACATTATTTTTACCTCTTTTTCAATCAAAGGCATCAAAATAGGGTTGATCTTCTTAAATTTTGTTTAAAAGGTTTTTGGTCTTCTTTTATAGAGATTTTATGTTGTATAATGTTGGTGTCATAGGATTTTAGGTCTTCATAACTCCAAGCAAAAACTTCTTGAAATTCCTTAAAAAGAGAAATATATTTTTCTTTTTCTTGCTGAGGTAAGGCTTTGGAAAGTTTGATCATCTTAGGTTTTAACTCTGTGCCAATGTTAAATTCCTCAATATCATATCTAAGTGGCTCCATTTTGGGTTTTATAGCAACATCATTTGAGTCAAATAAATCTTCTAAAGGGGTTAAGCCTTTTGGTAAGAAATTATCTTTGAGATTTAATATATCATATTCATCATCAATTATCTCATCAATTTCTACTTTCTCTAAGTTATCTATATCTGATTGACTAAATATAGTAGGTCTAGCAAATTTTACATTATTTACATCTATATTATTCAAATCAATTTCACTATCTAAATCCTGATCTAATGTACAGTCTGTGTCTGTTTTACAATTCTGAAATTCACCTTCATTATTCATAAAATGGTAAATATGTTGATCTTGTGAGAAACTTTGCCAATATTTGAGGTTGTCTGGAATTATTGGTCTATGTTTTACTTCTGCAGTATACTTATGATTGGGATGAAAGGGAAAATTACAAGTACTAACAAAAGTTGCTAAGGAGTGTGCCTGTATGTTTTGCTTTCTTGGTATTTGCAGAAAAATTACATTCCAACCATTCATCTATCAAATCTAATACAATTTCTCTATTTTGGCCTAATCTAGGATTATAAACATAATATTCTCCATTTATCTGTTTTAGAATCAACTCTGAATCTCCCATTATTGATATTCTTCTACCTCCTAAGTTTCTGATAATCTGGAGTCCTAAGATGAGGGCTTCATACTTGGCCATATTGTTGGTGCACTTGAAATTAAGTTTGAAAGCATGGCCTTCTGAATGACTATTTTCCATGTTATTTATCCAAACTCCTGCTCCTGCTCCTAGTTTATTGACTGATCCATCAAAATCTAGGTGCCATAAAGGTTCATGAAAAATATTTTCACTATCTGGTATCTTCATTTTTTTCTTCAGTTCAGTTTTGATTTCATTATCAGTTTCAGAGTTACATAAGATGAATGAATCTAGGTCAGTAGGTGTAGTGTAAATTGAGTAATTTATTGATCTTCCTGCACTACTCACCATATATTTCATCAATTTTTCCCTATAGATTTTCTTTGGTTGGCCAAAAAATGATATGGTATCATATGACATGTCCAATTGTAGAGATCCCTGTAATTTTTCTCCCCATGAGCGAGATAAAAGCATTCCATAATTGGGAGGGATATCAGCTACCACAATCTCCATGAATATAATTTTACCAAGATATTGAACTAATGTGACACACAAATCTTTAATTAAACCTAAACATTTAACTTTTCTTAAATCAAATGAAAAGATATCTTTGTAAGGCCTAGTGATGTCTAAGTTCAGGGTTTCCATTATTGATTTGGGCAATAGATTGTGTGAAGCTCCTGAATCTAACATTTCATTGTGTAATATTTGGTCATGAATAGTTAAGCTAATGTAAAATGGTGGAACTGCCCCATCTTGGTGTTTTCCATTAACATCAGGACCAAAAATCAACTCTGGTTGATCATAACTTAAGTTTACTGAGTCTTCTCCATCATTCATGTTTAATGTTTCAGTGATAGTTGTTTTATACAAATCACGCTTACCAATTCTGTCAAAGGAATTGGTATTTTTAGTTTTGTAATTTCAGCTTGTATATTGAATGAAAGTTGTGATTTACTAAGCTGAATTAAATCTTCCTTAGTAACTGTAGTTTGAGTAGGTTTATCTTGTTTTTCCATTGTTATATTTTCATTTTCAATTTGAGTTTCTTGTGTTTTACTACTCCTAGTTTTCTTTTTAGGAATGGTTTGAGAAGAAATAGATGTTTTTTCAGATTTTGAATTATCAGAAGCTATTTTTGCAGTGGCAGCTTTTGGATCTGCTGATTTTGGGTCAGCAGTGGATATTTTGGAATCTAAGTTTGTTGTTTTAGCAGAATTAGGTGTTTTTACAGCAACAAATTTTTGTGAATCTGTGGATGTTTGGGAAACTTCATTTGTTATATCAACAATCTTAGGACTGGGTGAAATTTTAGAGTTGGAAACTTTTTGGGATGAATTAGAGTTTTCCTTATTTTCCCTAGGGAGAATTTGCAGAACTTTTGTAGTGGGGGCTTCTACTGTTTTCTTATTTTCTGTTTGTGCAGTTTTCTTAGTAGAAGGTTCAGTGTTTTTCTTACTCCTAAGGTTATATTTCTTATGTACTTCGTTTATGGCAAAATCATAACCTTGTTTGTAGTCAAATGATTCACCTGAATTTAATTGAAGTTGTTGCATTTCAAATAACTCTTGGTCTTCCTGAGTGAGAAAGCTAGTGTTATCTTCATTTATACCCATTAGATTTATGGTGTCTTCATCATCATCATTCTGTTGAGAAATTTTAACATAGTTATCTTGAAAATGAGGTCTTATTGTCTGATCAGGGGTTGATTCTTTAGATTTTCCTGAATTTGTATTTTTCCTGAAGTTGGGATTTCTAATTTGCTGTTGGTTATCCCATTGAGGTCTTCTTTCTATATTGTCTAATCTATCCATCATTCTCTCTAAATTCTTAGCTAGTTGTTCTATTTTTCCATCTGAACTAGATGTTTCTTCTTTTATGGTTACTCTCCTCTCATTCCTCAATCTAGATTTTCTAGCCAATATGTTTACTTCTACACTAACAACATCTATTTTCATTCTTTCTAAGGTTTCAACATTTCTCTCCCTCGGCTGATAAGCCATGTATGTGTCAAATCCATTGGGGAATTTGAGTAGGACAAAATCAGGAGTGGGTTTGAGATTAGCTAGGATTGAATTATAAACACTAGTGTATCTAGTGCAGTAGTCTTGGACTATTTCATTAGGAGCTCTTTTCATGGCATCAAATTCAGATAATATTTGGAGTGGATTTTTCTTCTTTTCCCATTTATTCAAAAATAATCTATGAAACACTGATAAATCAGCTATACTACCAGGATTAAGACCTTTAAACCATTTTTTAACTTCCCCTGTTAATGTTTGAGCAAAGAGTCTCATTTGTACATCAAAATCATCTATTTCATGAAGCTCAAAATAATCTGTCATTTTATTAATATGTTGTTGAGCAGTGTAATGAGTAGTGGCATCAAATTGGGGTATTTTACTTTGATAATCCTGAGGCATGTCATGTAATTGTGCTAGAAGGACCATGGGAGCATACCTAGCAGCCATAGCTTGAATTTTAGCTTGGCTAGGAGGTAGATTGGAAGTGCTTGGGGTAGAACTGGAAGTACTAGCTAATGCAGTTAAAAAAGTGGCTGATGAAATGGGAATATAATATGATATACTAGAAAAAGTGATGGATGAACTAAAGGATGAAGTTGGGGTGCTAGAAAATGAAAATGGTATATATGAAGAACTACTTGGAAATGAGAATGATGTGTTTGAAATTGCACAATATAAACTAGTGGATGATGTTGATGTGGGAGAATATGGAAATAGTATTCTAGGTTGTAAGGGTTGTTTAGGGATAAATGGATCTGTAGGTTGGAGGGTAGTGGAAATTATTGATGATGTAGTGGTATCTAAAAGGGAAATAGAAGGCTTAGATGTATATGCTAATAATTCATCTAATTCAATAGCTTCATTTATTTCCTTAAGAATAGTAGCATCTATTTCTTCAAGTTTATCATGAGTTTTAAATATCTGTGATTCAGAATCTACTCAAACATTTTCTTGCTTTGTCTCAAGAAATTAAATAAAAATAGGATCTATAACAACATTAATTAAGTCACTTTCTGATTTACTCCTGAATAAAGAATGTTCAAAATTCAAGTCAAACTTTATGTCGTGTATACTCACTAACTCTTTTGGCAATGAATTTGCTCTAACTAAGGAAGCTTTAGCATCTAAATCTTCTACTTGTTTATTCTTTTTTCCAATTCTGTTCGGATTGTCTACTATAACAGCAGGTTTAGGATCTGGATTTGACTTTCTTTAGTAGATTTTTCTATAAGCCAAAATTACATTTTTTTAATAAAATGATACTCACAACTTTCAAAATAGTCTTAAGGTAAAAGGATGATGAAACTGATTTCCTTTAAGATATATTTTAAGACTGAGGATTGGTTATTCCCCAGTATGGTCGCCAGTATGTTATCACTCTAATAATTCTTAATTTGTGAGATTTTGGGTTTTAGTCAAAGAACATTAGAGGTAACCACAAACCAACTTTTAAACTCTAAGATCTAGGCTTCTTAGGGTTCAGAGAGGGCTCTCTCTATAAGATTTAACTTTGTTTTAATTATATGATATTAGGCTAGTTATGATGTGAAATTTGGTTTGGTTTGGTGGGGAAAAATCACTAAATGAGATGGATAGTGAGAGATCTGTTTGTCCATTGGGCTAAGAAGTCAAATGTCAAGCAGACAGGACTAGGAGCAAGGTCAAAAACTCAAATGTTTTCAGGGAAAGATAGATAAGTCATTGAAGATCTAGGAAGGCTGATTGGTGAAGTGGTTTAATCGGGATAAAGAGAAATCAAAGATTATTTGATCCGGATAAGGAAGGAGTAGACAGAGGTCATTCGAAAGAGGGAGAAATTAAGGGTTCCCTACTTAGGAAATCAGCAGAAAACATAGAAATGATAACTAGTTAAAGACAGGGTGCATTTAACAAATCCTATAATAATACTCCTAGTTCATCATTCAAATTTGGAACACATATATGGGTGCATTTAAAACATAAGAAGATTAAACAATGACAATAGAAAGTACTTCACTTCAATGGCTCATCACATCAATGCTGAAATATGATGCTAGATGATTTGATCCAGTCTGCTACTTGAACTTGCTACAAAAAGCCTTCAGGTATAACAAAAATGAATATAGAAATCTTCAGCAATTTATTCCACAATAATACTTCAAAAGTTGGAGTATATATACAAAAATGTTTACAAAATATCCTAGAATGATCATATGATTTTTCTGAGGAAAATGAAATATCTTTTACAACAAAATAGTGACAGCTACTTGACAACTTAGCAAGCTGTCCTATTTATCCAAATAAAATAGAAGTGTAGTTTTGGATTTGGTTTAGCTAGCTCCTTTGTTGTCTTCAATGCTGGCATAAGATCTTTTGATTTGTTTTGAAATTTTATATTTTATCTGATACTCTTTAATCACTTATACACTTTAACCATTGTTAAACTGCCTTACTGCTGTAATTTTCTGTTTTGACTGTGTAAAAATCAGCAAACTGTTTTATCCTCTTCTCTGCAAATTTGACTTTTATAGTAAGTCAGTGAGTGGTTCCCAAGATCCCTCTTCAGGAATTTTAATCTTTTTCAGTTTTCTAAAGTTCTCATCTGCCTCAGTATATCTAGAAAATGTTGGTTTTAAGTGTTTTATCTCATGCTATAGAAAACACAAGTCTTCAAAACTTTTATGTATAACCTTTCCTGTAGGAATTCCTCGTCCTTCTGTTTTGTCTACCTGCTCTTTTGCATAATTTCTTATGTTCTTGTTGTAGTCCTCTTGTGGCATGAGTTTATCATTAATAACCAGGATGTTTGGCAAACCTCTTTGCCTTAAAATCTCAAATTTAACCATAAATTTGGTTATGGCTATGTTCATGTTTTCACATTTTTCTTCTAGTTGCTTCATTAAATTCTTCTTTGAAATTACTTTCCTTATTTCTAGTGTTGTCTATGTTCTATCAGTAATTTCTATCTCTTCTAATTCTTGCTTGTTCTTGCTGTTGAGAAAATTGATTAGTTCTAGGTCCTGTTCAGGTTTGGCACCTAGTTCCTCCTTTGTTTTCTAAAATTCCTGTTGAGCTGCCTTCAGTAAATCCATTTTCTCATATATCACCTGTATTGATGGCCAAACATCCTTGATGGATTCAATGATTTTACTCCATAGTTGGTTCTTTACATAAGACATTGGTTCTTTCAAAGTCAAATCCTTTTGTAGATTCTTCAATTCCACATTCAATCTGTTAACCCTTTGTTCCTGAGTTTTAGCATTAATTTGGGCTAGCTTCTTTGTGTCTTCCAGATTTTCAATCATTTTCTTCAATCTATTGATTTCATTAGATTTAAGTGTCATTTCCTCTAGGGCTTTGATAAGCTTACTGGCTTCATCTGTTGGTTGTACTGTTGATGTAGATGACTTTGTAGCTGAAGTAGTGGATGAGGTCACTAGCACTGTAGTGGCTAGTGGTACTTTTGGTGCCAACTCTTCTACCAGAGTTGAAGGCACAACTGTAGTTGCCATGGGAATAACTGTAGGAACTTCCTATGTTTTTGTAGTTTCTCTTTCATGGAAAAGCTTGTCCATTTGGATTTCCATCTCTTTAATCTGAGCTGTCAATTGTAAAATCAAGTTCATCATATCATCTTTCTAGCTTGCCTCTTGCACAATTTCTTTGTCTTGTGTATGTTCTGCTGGTGGAAGCTTGAGTTGTGGATTTATCTCTATCTCATATTCCAAAACTGTGGAAATCCACTTTCCTCTTCTACCATCAGGACCATCCTGAGTTAGAATGTCTTTTACTACTGCATTTGAAAATAGGCAAAGATGTGAGAATAAAGAATGTACACTCTGAAATCTTTAATGGCCTTTACCAAAGCTAGGGCTTGTTTCTCCATGATATTATACTTCAAAGTGGCATATCTAACTGTTTTTCTAAAGAAATATATGGGCTGCTCATAGCCCTAGACATTTTTCTGTAGTAAAATAGTAGCAATGGTGTGTTCTGAAGCAAATGAAAAAATGATGAAATCATTTTTAAAGTCAAGACTTATAAGGACTGGAGTTTTGGTTAAAGCTTGTTTAATTGACTCAAAATATTGCTTAGCTTCAATAGTCCATTTAAGTACTGAGTCCTTTTTAAGCATGCTGTTAAGATCTATGATTATTTCAGCTAAATTGGAGATGAATCTTCTTAAAAAGTTAATTTTACCTAGAAAAGCTTGTAACTCTTTTATGTTCCTAGGAGGACTAATGTTGAGAATTATTTCTATCCTGGCAGGGTCTATTTTGATTCCTTCTTTAGATATTATGTGTCCTAGTAACTTACCTTCTTATAATCCAAATAAGGTTTTCTTAGGATTTAGAGAGATGCCAAACTTTCTGCATTTAATAAAGACTTGTCTAAGATGATCTAAGTGTTCATAATCAGTCTTATAAAATATAGTAATGTCATCTAAGTAAATCACTAAGAATTCATGAATTTCCTTTGTAAAGGCTATATCCATAGCTCTGTTAAAGGTATCCCCTGCATTCATTAAACCAAAAGGAATTTTTATATACATAAAAGTGCCCGAAGGAGTAGTAAAATCAGTTTTGGTTTGATCCTCTGGTTGGACTAAAATTTGATTATATCCTGAAAATCCATCTAAAAGTGAAATCCTAGAAGAACCAACTACCCTTTGTAAAATGTGATCCATTTTTGGTAAAGGATAATTATCTAAAATCAATGCATAATCTAATCTCTCCTGTCTTTTTTTTGGTTGGAACTAGATTAGAAACCCAATCAGAATATCTAATTGGTGCAATTATCTATGCATCGTACATTATTTTTACCTCTTTTTCAATCAAAGGCATCAAAACAATGTTGATCCTTCTTACATTTTCTTTAAAAGGTTTTTGGTCTTCTTTTATAGGGATTTTATGCTGTATAATGTTGGTGTCATAGGATTTTAGGTCCTCATAACTCCAAGCAAAAACATCTTGAAATTCCTTAAAAGAGCAATATATTTTTCTTTTTCTTGCTGAGGTAAGGCTTTGGAAAGTTTGATCATATTGGGTTTTAACTATGTGCCAATGTTACATTCCTCAATATTAGATCTAAGTGGCTCCATTTTGGGTTTTCTAGCAACATCATTTGAGTCAAATAAATCTTCTAAAGGGGTTAAGCCTTTTGGTAAGAAATTATCTTTGAGATTTAATATATCAGATTCATCATCAATTATCTCATCAATTTCTACTTTCTCTAAGTTATCTATATCTGATTGACTAAATTTAGTAGGTCTAGAAAATTTTACATTATTCACATCTATATTATTCAAATCAATTTCACTATCTAAATCCTGATCTAATGTACAGTCTGTGTCTATTTTATAATTCTGAATTTCACCTTCATTATTCATAAAATGGTAAATCTGTTGATCTTGTGAGAAAAATTGCCAATATTTGAGGTTGTCTGGAATTATTGGTCTATGTTTTACTTCTGTAGTATACTTATGATTGGGCTGAAAGGGAAAATTACAAGTACTAGCAAAATTTGCTAAGGAGTGTGCCTGTATGTTTTTCTTTCTTGGTATTGCAGAAAAATTACATTCCAACAGTTCATCTATCAAATCTAATACAGTTTCTCTATATTGGCCTAATCTAGGATTATAAATAGAATATTCTCCATTTATCTGTTTTATAATCAACTCTAAATCTCCCATTATTGATATTCTTCTACCTCCTAAGTTTCTGATAATCTGGAGTCCTAAAATGAGGGCTTCATACTCAGCCATATTGTTGGTGCATTTGAAATTAAGTCTGAAATAATGGCCTTCTGAATGATTGCTTTCCATATTAGTTATCCAAACTCCTGCAATTGCTCCTAGTTTATTGACTGATCCATCAAAATCTAGGTGCCATAAAGATACATGAAAAATATTTTCATTGTGTGGTATTTTATTTTTGTTATTTAGTTCAGTTTTGATTTCATTATCAGTTTCAGAGTTACATAAGATGAATGAATCTAGGTCAATAGGTGTAGTGTAAATTGGGTAATTTATTGATCTTCCTGCACTACTCACCATATATTTCATCAACGTTTCCCTATAGAGTTTCTTTGGTTGGCCAAAAAATGATATGGTAGCATATGACATCTCTAATTGTAGAGATCACTATAATTTTTCTCCCCATGAGCGAGATAAAAGCATTCCATACTTGGGAGGGATATCAACTACTACAATGTACATGAGTATAATTTTACCAGGATGTTGAACTAATGGGACACACAAATCTTTAATTAAACCTAAACATATAACTTTGCTTGAATCAAATGAAAAGAGATCTTTGTAAGTCCTAGTGATGTCTAAGTTCAGGGTTTCCATTATTTCTTTGAGCATTAGATTGTGTGAAGCTCCCAAATCTAACATTGCATTGTGTAATATTTTGTCATGAACAGTTAAGCTAATGTAGAATGTGGAAATGCTCCATCTTGGTGTTTTCCATTAACATCAGGACCAAAAATCAACTCTGGTTGGTCATCACTTAAGTTTACTGAGTGTTCTCCATCATTCATGTTTAATGTTTCAGTGATAGTTGTTTTATACAAATCATGTTTTACCAATTCTGTCAAAGGAATTGGTGTTTTTAGTTTTGTAATTTCAGCTTGTATATTGAATGAAGGTTGTGATTTACTAAGTTGAATTAACTCTTCCTTAGTAAATGTAGTTTGAGTAGATTTATATTGTTTTTCCACAATTATCTTTTCATTTTTAGTTTGAGTTTCTTGTGTTTTACTGTTCCTAGTTTTCTTTTCAGGAATGGTTTGAGAAGGAGTAGATGTTTTTTCAGATTTTGAATTATCAAATGCTATTTTTGCAGTGGTAGCTTTTAGATCTGTTGATTTTGGATCAACAGTGGATGTTTGGAATCTAAGTTTGTTGTTTTAGCAGAATTAGGTGTTTTAACAGCAGCAAATTTTTGTGAATTTGTTGATGTTTGGACAACTTCATCTGTTATATCAACAATCTTAGGACTGGGTGAAATTTTAGAGTTGGAAACTTTTTGGGATGAATTAGAGTTTTGCTTATTTTCCCGAGGGAGAATTTACAAAACTTTTGTAGTGGGGGCTTCTACTGTTTTCTTATTTTCTATTTGTTCAGTTTTCTTAGTAGAAGGTTCAGTTTTTTTCTTACTCCTGAGGTTATATTTCTTATGTACTTCGTTTATGGAAAAATCATAACCTTGTTAGTAGTCAAATGATTCACCTGAATCTAATTGAAGTTGTTGCATTTCAAATAACTCTTGGTCTTCCTGAGTGAGAAAGATAATGTTATCTTCATTTATACCCATTAGATTTATGGTGTCTTCATCATCATCATTCTGTTGAAAAATTTCAGCATAGTTCTCTTGAAATGGAGGTCTTATTGTTTGATCAGGGGTTGATTCTTTAGATTTTCCTAAATATGTATTTTTCCTGAAGTTGGTATTTCTAATTTTCTATTGGTTATCCCATTGAGGTATTCTTTCTATATTGTCTAATCTATCCATCATTCTCTCTAAAGTCTTAGCTAGTTGATCTATTTTTCCATCTGAACTAGATGTTTCTTTTTTTATGGTTACTCTCCTCTCATTCCTCAATCTATCTTTTCTAGCCAATATGTTTACTTCTACACTAACAACATCTATTTGCATTATTTATAAGGTTTAAGCATTTCTCTCCCTCAGCTGATAAGCCATGTCTGTGTCAAATCCATTAGGGAATTTGAGTAGGATAGAATCAGGAGTGGGTTTGAGATTAGCTGGGATTGAATTATAAACATTATTGTATCTAGTGCAATAGTCTTGGATTGTTTCATTAGGAGCTCTTTTCATGGCATCAAATTCAGATAATATTTGGAGTGGATTTTTCTTCTTTTCCCATTTGTTCAAAAAAAATATATGAAAGACTGATAAATCAACTATACTACCACGATTAAGACCTTTAAAACATTTTTTAACCTCCCTTGTTAATGTTTGAGCAAAGAGTCTCATTTGTACATCAGAATTATCTATTTCATGAAGCTCAAAATAATCTGTCATTTTATTAATATGCTGCTAAGTAGTGTAATGAGTAGTGGCATCAAAGTGGGGTATTTTAATTTGATAATCCTGAGGCATGTCATGTAACTGTGTTGGAAGGACCAAGGGAGCATACCTAGCAGCCATAACTTGAATTTTAGCTTAGCTAGGAGGTAGATTGAAAGTGCTTGGGGAAGAACTAGAAGTACTAGCTAATGTAGTTAAAGAAGTGGCTGATGAAATGGGAATATAAGATGATATACTAGAAAAAGTGGTGCATGAACTAAAGTATGAAGTTGGGGGTGCTAGAAAACGAAAATGGTATATATGAAGAACTACTTGGAAATGAGAATGACGTGTTTGAAATTGCAGAATATAAACTAGTGGATGATGTTGATGTGGGAGAATATGGAAATAGTATTCTAGGTTGTAAGGGTTGTTTAGGGATAAATGGATCTGTAGATTGGAGGGTAGTGGAAATTATAGTTGTAGTGGTATCTAAATGAGAAATAGAATACTTATATGCATATGCTAATAATTCAGCTAATTCAATAGCTTTATTTATTTCCTTAAGAATAGTAGCATTTATTTCTTTAAGTTTATTATGAGCTTTAAATATCTTTGATTCAGAATCTACTGAAACATTTTCCTCCTTTGTTTCAAGAAATGAAATAAAAACAGGATCTATAACAGCATTACTTAAGTCACTTTCTAATTTACTTCTGAATAAAGAATGTTCAAAATTCAAGTCAAACTTTATGTCTTGTATACTCACTAAATCTTTTGGCAATGAATTTGCTCTAACTAAGGAAGATTTAGGATCTAAATCTTCTACTTGTTTATTATTTTTTACAATTCTATCCGGATTGTCTACTATAACAGCAGGTTTAGGATCCGGGTTTGACCTGGTAAAGTAGATTTTTATAAAAGCCAGAATTACAATTTTTTGATAAAATGATACTCACAACTTTCAAAATAGTCTTAAGGTAAAAGGATGATGAAAATGATTTCCTTTAAGATCTATTTTAAGACTGAGGATTGGTTATTCCCCAGTATGTTATCACTCTAATAATTCTTAAGTTGTGAGATTCTGGTTTTTAGTCAAAGAAAATTAGAGGTAACCACAGACCAACTTTTAAACTATAATATCTAGCCTTCTTAGGGTTCAGAGAGGGATCTCTCTATAAGATTTAACTTTGTTTTAGTGATATGATATTAGGCTAGCTATGATGTGAAAATTGGTTTGGTTTGGTGGGGAAAAATCACTTAATGGGATGGATAGTGAGAGATCTGTTTTTCCATTGGGCTAAGGAGTCAAATGTCAATCAGACAGGACTAGGATCAAGGTAAAAAAGTCAAATGTTTTCAGGGCAAGATAGATAAGTCATTGAATATTTAGGAAGGATGATTGGTGAAGTGGTTTAATCGAGATAAAGAGAAAACAAGGATTATTTGATCCAGATAAGGAAGGAGTAGACATAGGTCATTCGAAAGAGGGAGAAATTAAGGGTTCCCTACTCTGGAAATCAGTAAAAAACATAGAAATGATAACTAGTTAAAGACAGGGTGCTTTTAACAAATCCTGTAATAGTAATCCTATTTCATCATTCAAATTTGGAACACATATATGGATGCATGTAAAACATAAGAAGATTAAACAATGATAGTAGAAAGTACTTCACTTCAATGGCTCATCACAATAATCCTGAAATATGATGCTAGATGATTTGATCTAGTCTGCTACTTGAACTTGCTACAAAAAGCCTTCAGGTACAACAAAAATGACTATAGAAATCTTTAGCAATTTATTCCACAATAATACTTCAAAAGATGAAGTATATATACAAAAATGTTTACAAAATATCCTAGAATGATCATAGGGTTTTTCTAAGGAAAATAAAATATGTTTTACAACAAAATAGTGATAGCTTCTTAACAACTTAGCAAGTTGTCCTATTTATCCAAATAAAATAGAAGTACAGTTTTGGATTGGGTTTAGTTGACTGCTTTGCTGTCTTCAACGCTGGCATAATATCTTTTGATTTGTTTTGCAACTTTATCTTTTATCTGATACTCTTTATCTATGATACTCTTTAATCACTTATATACTTTAACCACTATTAAACTGCCTTATTGCTGTAATTTTTTGTTTTGAATGTGTAAAAATCAGCAAACTGTTTTATCCTCTTCTCTGCAAATTTGACTTTTATAGTAAGTCAGTGAGTGATTCCCAAGATTCTTCATCAAGAATTTTAATGTTTTTCAGCTTTCTCAAGTTCTCATCTGCCTTAGTATATCTAGCAAATGTTGGTTTTATAACAAATAAGTGTTTGATCTCATGCTGTAGATAAAACAAGTCTTCAAAACTTTTATGTATAACCTTTCCCGTAGGAATTTCTTGTCCTTCTATTTTTTCTACCTAATCTTTTGCATAATCTCGTATCTTCTTGTTGTAGTCCTCTTGTGGCATGAGTTTATCATTAATAACCAATCTGTTTGGAAAACCTCTTTGCCTCAAAATCTCAAATTTAACCATAAATTTGGTTATGGCTATGTTCATGTTTTCACATTTTTCTTCTAGTTGCTTCATTAAATTCTTCTTTGAAATTACTTTCCTTATTTACACGATTGTCTCTATTCTATCAGTAACTTCTATCTCTTCTAATTCTTGCTTGTTTTTTATGTTGAGAAACTTGATTAGTTCTAGGGCTTGTTCAGGTTTGGCACCTAGTTCCCCCTTTGTTTTCTGTATTTCCTGTTGAGCTACCTTCAGTAAATCCCTTTTCTCATATATCACCTGTATTGATGGCCAAACATCATTGATGGATTCAATGATTTTACTCCATAGTTGGTTCTTTACATAAGACATTGGTTCTTTTAAAGACAAATCCTTTTATAGATTCTTCAATTCCACATTCAACCTGTTAGCCCTTTGTTCTTGAGTTTTAGCATTAATTTGGGCTAGCTTCTTTGTGTCTTCCAGAATTTCAATCATTTTCTTCAATCTATTAATTTCATTGGTTTGAAGTGTCGTTTCCTCCATGGATTTGATAAGCTTATTGGCTTCATCTATTGGCTTTACTATTGATGTAGATGACTCTGTAGCTGAAGTAGTGGATGAGGTTACTAGCACTATAGTGGCCAGTGGTACTTTTGGTGCCAACTCTTCTGCCAGAGTTGAAGGCACAACTGTAGTTGCCATGGGAATAACTGTAGGAATTTCCTGTGTTATTTTAGTTTCTCTTTCATGGAGAAGCTTGTCCATTTGGGTTTCCATCTGTTTAATCTGAGATGTCAATTATAAAATCAAGTTCATCATATCATATTTCTGGCTTTCCTCTTGCAAAATTTCTTTGGCTTGTGGATGTTCTGTTGGTGGAAGCTTGAGTTGTTTTCTTAGTGCTGCAATGTCAACATTCTTTTTCTTCACCAATTCTTATGCATCCTTCACATTGGCAGGATCATATCCTACGTGAATAACCAACTCTTCTGAAGAATTAATCCTAATATCTTTAGCATATGAGGAAGCCTTATCCATCTTCATTTGATCTGTCATATTTTTTATTGTATTCTGAAGCTTTTGGGCACTCGTTGCCTTTGTAGTAATGGTAGAATAAAGCATCTCAGAAGTTTGTCTGTGAAACTCAATATGATCTAATGCATGGATACTTTCTGTATGCACTTCAAGGTCAAATTTTTTGTAATCTGCCACTATTTTGGGAGTCTTAACTATTGGTTGAAGTAATAACATAATCAACTTCTTGTTTGAATAATAAAAAGCTAATAGAAGTCTATTCTGGATCCCTGGTGTTTGTTTTAAATACTAAGAATAAATCTCATTCTTGATTTCTTCATTCTTGGCCTTTATCTGCTTATATTTCTCCCTGATGTCAATATCTTTGTCCTCTGCTGACTGCGAGGAGGATGCTTCCATATTCTGCTGCTTCTCAACCATTTGTGTGTCTAAAGTATATTTATCCTGCTCATTTATAATGACTGTAACAACATCTGTATTGGTCTCTGGAACATCTGTATCTTCCACTTCTATGGTCTCTTTGTCTTTATCAAATGGATTGAGTTTAGGCTTTTTATTATACCTGATTTTAAACCTAGTCTCAGTAATTGTCTCTACAGTGTAAGTACCTTCTTCTCTGACTCTTTTGGTAGCTTTATCTACTTGATTCACAGTTTCCAAGGTGTGACTAGTATTACCCTATCTTACTGCTTCAATCAAGGTATTTTCTAGCCACTCTATTTGATTAGCATATTGTTCAATTTCTGGCCTTTTGTCATGAATATAAGGTGTCAGTTTGCACTTCACCCTCATTTTGCTAAGAATTCCCTGAGGGTCATAATTCCATAAGAAGCTAAATTCAAATTTGTACTCCAGCAACTAATTTTTTTCTTCTAATGCTGCATCTCTGTGATTACAAATGAAGGGTCCTATCTGATGTTTCCTTCTTAAATTGGGTCTTCTTTTTGGCTGCCAGGAACTTGATTGAATCCGAATTGAGAATTTGCCTGATGTACTCCAAGGCAAAAATTCTCATTGGGATAGGTATTTTATAGGGCAAAAGATTGGACCCAAAAACTATGATCTCTGTATGGTTCTGATATAAGTACCAATCTCCAGTTTTACTTTGTTCTGACAGTTGTAGAACTTTCTTTATCTCATCATTGATTCTTGGTTGTACATTATTTGTAAGTATATTAACCAATGTATGAACAAAGGAATATGTAAACTCTGCATAACTGAACTCTGTGGACTCTTTTCTGATCAAAGATGTCCAAAAGATGACTGACAATGGATTTCCCTCTACATCAAGCTTCTAAAGTGTTATTGGGAACTTGTCTGCTTGGAAATATAGAAACATGTGAAAAAGAAAGGAAGTATACCTAAATACTCCTTCAGTTGGAAATTTGACAAGATGATAATGGATGGTCTCAGCTATGTATTCAATATAATTGTAATTGATAGAAGGAGGCTGTCCTGGTACAAAGGTAGATATAAAACCTAGGATGGACTCATCTGTATGCTCATCTATAAAATACCCTAGGATAAAGGACAACAGGGATATGACATGCCTAGACCCTTCTGGAAATTTTGAAGTAGAATAAGGAGGGTTTAGTTTTGGGATTTCAACATAGGCAGGCATGAAATTTTGGAAAATTTGAAACCTTTGAGGAAAGTCCAGACCAATGTAAAGCTTGGTGAGTGATTCTATGGATAAAGGAACTGCATTTGGATCTGGTTTGAGATGTAGCATTAGGTTTATTGACTCAGCAGTAATTGTAAACAAAAAATATTTATTTTCATTTACCATGGCTCTTTGTTTAGGTGCATAATAAGATTGACATAACCTTATAACTTCTGGACACTGATGAGTGAGTGGAACTACATATTTGGGTAGATTTGACTCCCAAAACTGTACTTCATCTCCTTGATCTAATGAATTTTCAAGACTCTAGCAGTGGAGCTCTAAAATATTAAATTCTATGTCTCGATCTGTTATTTTGTAATCCACATCTGCTAAGGGTGTATGTTCAATGTCTACAACAGGAGGTTATAGAGGGTTTACAACAATTGTGGTTTTGGAAGACAATTCTAGATTTGATTTTGATATTTTTAGACTTTCTGGGTACTTGAAACTCTGTATTTTGGCTTTTGAACTCTTCTGTAAGATTAAATTGTTTACAGAATTGGTTTTTCCTTTAACATAGGTCTTTCAAATAGAAATAGGCATAAAATGGTTTTTTCTTGGATTTAACTCTTCAATTTTGGCTTTAAAATTGATCTTCAGACTCTTACAGGTTCAGAAAATGATAAACAAGGGTTTCAATGCTTTTTTCGAATAATACTGGACTGAAAATGGTTCAAATTGGGCACAAAAGGATTGGGGTTACTTGCAAATGGTTTCTGGATAAATTCGGAGTTTTTTCAAGGTCTACAAATGCTAAATATGTTTAATTTTTCTTTTAAAAACCGTATGCAGTATCGAAACAGGGGTTTATCAGAGTTTTCATATTGAATTTGTTCTTTTATAGGAAACTATAGGTATTTCTATGGGTGAATAGGTTATATAAGGCTTAATTTCTCATAAATACTCCTTTTAAAATGATAAATAGGTTGTTTTTTGTGAAGAATACCTGTTTGTGTAGGTATTTGGTCTTTACAACAGGTTCTGAGGGATCAGACAACTTCTGATGGATTTTGAAGGTCTTTGGAAGCTAGTTGGACACTTCCAGTGGTCTTTGATAGCAACTGTGGTGGCTTTTCTAGTTTTTTTTTTTAGCGTAAAAACATTGTACATGTCTTTGCTTCTCGTTCGAGAGGAAAAACACACAAATAATGCAGAAAAAGGGTTTAACTGCACAATATGAAGCTTTATGAAGTTTTTGGTTTTAATGCTAATCATCATTAAATGCAGTCATATCAGGGCAGAGGGCGGTTTTGGCGTCGAAGGCAGAAAATCGGAAGCGGTTATCGCATTGGTATGAGGGGGGTAAGTATTTTTGTGGGATCAAATGTGATCTAGTGATATGTTTCCACGTGGAGGAGATATAAGGGCACAAAACAACCCCTTTCACAAATGTTGAAATGGTTAACGTTTGCACAAGTGAAAATGCGATATAGTGTTTGGGTCGTTGGATCTGAGGGCATGCATGTGTATGATGGAGATTAACTGAGGAAGTTTCTTTGATGGATGGGGGCATGGGGCCTAGGTATTTTATGTGGCGGGTTAGTTTTAATGTTAAAAATTGTATGTTTTTAATGTAAAAACAATGTTTTATTTTGATAGGCGAAGTGTATTTTATGTAGCAAATGGGGTATTTACATAAGTCTAACAATCATTGGAGCAGGATTATAATGCTTTTAACCTATGGGGAAAGGGCGAGGAATATTTAACATGTGAGGTAATTAGAACCATAGGTTAATGATTAAATAATGGGTTTTTAGGGATATTTTAAAAATTAATTAATAAATATATACGGGAAGGGGTATTATAAGCTTTTTAATACTTTATGTTAAAAATTAATATGAATTTAATGAAAATGAATGAAAATACAAAGAAATAAACTAAGTGTAGAATAGGCATTTTAGCATAAAAATTATCCCATTTAGATATTTACACATAAACTTGGGATAAATTGTATTTTGTGGGTTTTTTAGTGTTTTTGGATGAAATGAGATTAATTAAGAGGGGATTTTACTTTTTCTAAGCAAAAACGTGTTTTACTTAGGAAAAGGGTTTGTTTTTTGGAAGAGGGTGAATGTGCTAAGGAAATGGGTTTTCATGAAGGGAATCCTATATTTATAACCAATCAGTTATTAAGCCTTGGTTTAATTCCCAACAGAAGTCAGAGAAATGCTCTGAGCCTCTTTAAGTGAAGTTTTTGAATACTGGATCATTGTGGGGGAGGGGAAATTAGTAATTTGCCTGATAATTCTTTATTACATGCTTTGCACAACTGCTTTCTACCTACCCATCATTATTCTAACACTTTTTACTTCATTTGAATGGGTGCATTTAAGCTTGCAACCCTAAATCCATTTTTATTTTAAAAGCATAAAAATATCTAATTCTAACCTTATTTCATCTGAGGGCTCAGATTAAACTATTGAACTCCTCATTTATTCTCTAAATATCTACTGATTTCTCAAGTTTAAACTATTTGACATATCTTTATTCTCTATTTAAAACATGAAATTCAAAGCATGAAAAGTTAATATTAAACTATTTAACTGATCATGGATTATGGCATTTTGAACAATCTGCACATAATCATTATTTTTGCAGTAAAAGTAAATAGTAGTGGCATTTTGACTTGCTCACTTTCATGTCTTATTCTTATCTCTTTTTTCTTTTGGGGTCCATTTTTTATTCTTTTTGATATTTTCTTTTCTAAGTCCTTTGATCTTTCTTTTAGGACTTTTACCCTCTTTTCATTTTTTATTATTTTCAAATATGGGAAAACATCTTGCAAAAAGCAAGGTATGTACATATTTACAAGACTATCAAAGTCAATTCAAAAATTATGAACCTTATTATTATAAAACCCTAACAGGACCCTCGTTTGGTTTTAGACCATACTTTTTAGGATACTTCTTCTTGGGATTATTTTGATGTGATTGTTGTTGGGCTGCTAAGGCTTTCTTAGAAGCGTTTCTAGAAGTGATAAGACCAAGGTGTAAGAGTTTTTCTTGTTCTCTTATCAAAGAATCGCAAAAGGCATCAAAAGAGGGGTTCTTGTAGGTGGTTCCTGAAGAAATGATGGCTTCTCTAGTGGAATGGAAGGTGGAAACAAATATAGATTATGTTGTGCCAAGCTTAGCAAGAATGCAATAGATGAGGCTACTATCTTCCTTTTTGACCTTACAACCTTCTAAAAGAAGTCTAAGGGTCTTGAATTTGGATAGAAAATCTTCAATAGAGAAGAAAGTATTGGGGTCCAAAGTAAGCAACTCATTTTCAAGCTGGTGGGCCCTGATTTGATTTTGAATGCCAAAGACAGTATTTAGCTTTTCTAGAGATTCATGAGGGGTTTTAATGTCAAGGATATGAAATCGAAGATCTTGAGAAATGGACATTCCTATCAACCCTTGTGCTTGATCTTGTTTATTTTCTAATTTAGCGACTTTATCATCATTGGAAGGTTTAGTTTTTTTTCCTGTGGCTATTCTATAAAGCCCTTTACTTATATGTATATCTACCATGTGAGGTAGCCATTGGAAATAATTAGTGCTGTTAAGAATAATCGGGCATGCACTTTCCATTTCTAAAAAAATAAAGCTGAAAAAAGCTGAAACTAACTGCTCCAATGGACATATCTCGAAAAATTAGGCTAATTAAAAAAAAAACCGGCTTGAAAAACAGCTTTCGGATGAAGAAGTTATGCCTTTTTGAAAAAACTAAGTTGTAGGTGCCAAATAGTTACGGGAACGGTTTGAAATTTGATGATGAATTTCGACTTTAAAAAAAATCCCGCCCCTTTAACAAAAAACTTTTTAAAAAGAAGCTTGAGAAAGTGACTTGAACCCAAGACGTCTATTCTCATAAACTAAAAGGATTCTATAATTGTTTAAAAGGAGGAAGGTTTTTTTTTACTCTTCGGTGTGCGTGCCTTTTCCTGCACAAAACACAAAAAATCCGAGAAAAAAAAAGAAATGCAAGCCTTACGGCAGAATTTTATATTTTCAGTTAGCCTTACCGACAACTATCTATTTTTCCACTATTTTTTATTTCCCGAGATCGCACAAAGAAGCTGGGAAAGAGCATATGTAGCAAAAAAAATCCCTTCTTCCTGTTTCTGATTTACCGAGATCGTACACAGCACAGAGAAAAGAGCATACACATAGAAGAGGGTATAGATCTGGAAAATAAATAAAACCTAAAAACTGAAATAAATAGATGGAACTGAAATAAGCAGAACTATTAACAAGTATAACTGCAAAACAAATACTTTATACCTCCAGATCTAAATTGTCATAACTTGGGCAACCGTAAACCTTTTCGCATGAGATGAAAAACGTTTCTCACTGTAACAGACGCTTCGGACATAACATAGCAGTTCTCCAACCCGAAAATGTTCAGAAATAGTGGATCTAGAAAACTGCAGTTGCATGCAGTCAAACCGGCTTCGGATTTGGATCAACAACGGATGCGGCCCTCAAAATTGCTATGATACCATGTAGGAATTTATAGGGTAAGTTCTGTAGATAAAAAACCAAAGGTCACCACTCACAAACAGATCAAAAATCAGTACACCAATATTATCACATGGTTAAAACCCTCGAAGAGGGAAACAGTCCAAGGCCTGAGCCAACGTGACCACTTCAGGCAATTTATTAACATAAAAAGAAAAGTTACATATGTTTCTCTCATAAACAGTTACCGAACAAACAACCCTCCATGCTCTTTAAATAGAGATCATGGACCAATCAGGTGTTAAGCCATGGATCAAGTGTCGTTAATACCGAGGAGAGAGATAACCATCAAATCACTACAAATTGTGACCATCAGATTATAAGTTACAAATGTACATAGTAAAGAAACACACTTTACCTAACTCTACACTAGACTAAGTTATTCTTAACTATTTCTTATGTGTCGGAATATCCTAACATACATTGTGAACTGACAATTGCTCAATTTCATTATGGAGCTCATGAGTATTTATTCTTATTTTAACCATGTTTATTTTCCTTTACATTTGTCAAGACAAAGAAATACTTTTGATTTTGAATATTTGAATTAATCACCTCCTTATAATAGCTTAGTTTCTTTCTTTCCTCTAACTCTTTATCACCACAATTTCTCCTTAAATTTTGAGGTGATAATATTTTTAATATTAGGCATTGTCTAACTATTCTACATTTTGGACTTTTTGGTTGGAATTCGACGAAACAATTTTTGGTTGTATCATAATTTTTTTCTATTTAAAATGTATTTATGAATGTATAAGTGGATTTAGCACCTTGAAAAATCCCTATGGCACACGAGTTATGCAAGGATCATAGCTCAAACTTGTGATTTCAATAAATTCCTACCATATTTCAAAAAAACTTTGACCGAAAAATATGCCCAAAAAAGTTTCAAAGCATACAATAGTTAGACTATAGCTTAATATTATCCTTATATTATACAAAATTATCTCCCACTTTATCCCCCAATAGCCTAGGAAATATTGTGAATCTTATTCCATTCCCATTTGAGATGAAAGTGATTTTGGCTAAGATTAGAAGAAATTTTAGGAAACTTCTTGTCTTCCACATTGTTTAACCTCTATTTATATATAAGATACCTAGTCATAATTACACTTTAAATGGGGAAATGATTTATTCGATGAGGAGGTTATGATAAGTTGTATTTTATTTAATATTGAGATTACATGTTAAAAAATACTTATGGATATGTTTTATCTTCCTCCACAACTATTTGGAGATATTATACCTCCAAACATCAAATCCTTATAAAATAAAGTGGCAAATGTTCCAAATAGGAGCTTTTTTAATCCCATATCTAAAGAGCCATTGACTTACAATTGTTTTCAAGTCCATAATAAGCTTTCAAACCTCCATTTATCATTTTCTCAATGCTATAATCCTAATTGAGCTTATGATAGATGTTGATTCCAAGATATTTGTATGCAATAAATATCTCCAAGTTGTTAGTGTTGTTATTTAGTTATCATAACTTTAGTTTTGTTAGTATGTTAGTTATACCCATTCTAGAATATTCTTAGTTTCCTGCTAATATTGTAAGGATTTCAAGGCAAAATAATAATATCATCATCATAATAAAGAAGAGTGATGACTATACTAGTGAGAGTGGGCCCAACCCAACTTGTTTCTTTTAAATTCTCTTCTAATTTATCAATGTATATACTAAAAAAAATAAAGGACAAAATATACTCTTCTTGAACTCTGATGATGTAGCTTATTTATCTTGATCACCTCTTAATGATCATAAATTTTCAAATCACATTTAATTTTTGAGATATTGAAATTATATTTTAAAATGAAGGGAGTGAAACTTAAATTCTAACAAAAAAAATCATGTTTCAAAATAATATTTTCATTAATATGTATGGTAATCATGAATACCTTCTCTCAAGGGATTATGAATTTCCATATATCTTATTGATTCAAACTTATGAAGGAACGCAACAAAATAAAAAAATAAAAATAAACACAAATATGCAACAAAAATGAATCTTCATTTCATTAATATCAAAGAACTAAAATATGCTTATATGCAGAATCGAAATAAACTAGCTCGGGAAATGGTAGCTTATCTCCGAGAAGAGATGTGGCGGCTACATGCCTCTAAAATGTGATACAATGAGGATCAACGACCTTTTTATTATTGAAAAACAAGGGGAAACACTAAAAACCAAAATCCTAACCCTAGGAGATGGAACAACAACAGTTTATCGGCCCTGTTGGGGTTAGTTGGACAACAAACTTCCCAGGGTCATAACTTGGTCATATGATCTCTGTTTGGCGCATACGATACCTTGTTAGAAATATCTCTCTGGGTACTACAACATTAGCGGAAGGCTACATACCTCAAAAAAACATTGTTTAGGGGGTAAAAATAGGTCCGGAATTTTAGGACCCAAAAAACTACTAAAAATAGTAAATTATGCTATAATCAAAGAAACTGATGAAACCAACTAGAGGTCCAAGTGGAATAGGTGGGTGGAAACCAATATATACCTAGATCATCTCCTCCCCTTCCACCCCCACCCCTCCTTAGGAATAAATGGTCCCCATTGTGTTCAGAGCCTCTATGAGGTGAGGAAATTTGTGTTAAACATGGTCCTTGGTGAGCCACTTACCTTAGTGAAGGATTTGGTATGCTTTGACAACTCGATATAGATGGATCCTATGCTGTAAAGTGTCCTTGATATGTGTATCCATGATCCTATCACTCGTGGCCTATTTGATACAACTTGGGTTGAGCTCTGCTGGTGTCAACAATTCAACAATGTTTGTTGTGTCCAACAATGGGGAAATGTATGGTCGTAGTCAGTCCACATTGAATACTAGGTGTAGGCCAAGGAACAGTGGAATTCTAAGCTCGAAATTATTGTATCCTATATCCTAAGTGATGGTGTAAGGTCCGCATTGGAGTGGAAAAAGTTTACGGTGGGCCCCATCAAAGTGCTCCTTCTATAAATGCAAACAAAATTTGTCTCCCACCTAGAAATTGTGTGGCACTTGATGCTGATCATGACGTTGTTTGTACTTGGAATTTTCATTGTCCAATATTTCATGGACTTGCTAGCAGATGTGATGAATGCGTTCAATGAATTTGGTAACTTTGTCAGCTTTGGACTGGACATGAGCTGAATCTATCTGAGTAGTTGCATGTTGCCTGCGAGTGTTATGGAAACATCAATGGGACATGGTAGTTGGAATCCCAACCCCACCTGAAAGAGGTTGCATCTAGTTGAGATATGGAGAGCTTTGTTGCAGCTATTTTGGACATAGGGGAGGCTTTCATCCCATGTTCATAGATGCTTTGAGTTATACATGCGAATAATGTGCACGATCATCTTGTTTATGACCTTTGTTTGGCCATCAGTTTGGGGGTGGAAGGTCGTGGTCTTAGTGATCTAGGTATATGCTGATGGTATGAAATGACATCATCAAAAACATTGGTGGGGAACCACCCATCTAGGGCCCCAATTAGACCCTTTCGTTTTGGATAGTGGATCTGACTGAAATTATGGGATCAATTACTCTTTAACAAAAAAGAAAAAATGTATGAAGTGGAATGAATGGTCGTGATAATATGACATAAGGAGCATTAATAGATTCTAACTAATTAATTTTAAATAGTTGTAATCTATTATAGTACCCGGGTAGTTGAAATCATATGTGTTACAAGATGTCGTAATAACCACAATAATATAGATTATTACATATTAAGATTTCAATTCAATTAAAATAAATTAATTTACTTAAATATTTAATTAAATTAATTTAAATAAAACACCACATATGATAAGTATTTCGTTTCTCAATGTATGAATTAAATTTAATTCAAACATGTTAGAAGTGATCATGAAAGACTGGGTGAAGCACATGTACAAGAACAATATTAATAAAAAATTCCTTTCAAATCAAAGAGATAGAAGCAATGAATAATAGTACGCAAGAGATTAAAAATATGCTCATTCTGGAACTACTAGTGGTTCAACTTTATATTAAGAAAAAATAAAATAAAAAAGTGCAATTTAAGTCATTTTTTCTCAAAATTCAGAACCCTTTCTCTTGTCTTGGAGAGGGAAATTTATAGTCTAAATACAAATGGGTGAAAAAAAAACCTCTCCATTTATATCTCAACAAAACTAAATAGTAAAATACTAAAAAGGAAATTGGTATAACATTCTTGAGCCTAAGATGAATATTTCCCATTGATGAGTTGTCGTAGCCTGTAAATATCCACCAGGCCGGTGACCTTGGTAGGATTCTTTGGCGTAATCCTTATCTGGGAAGTAGATATAACATCCTTCAACGATGACAACATATGTGGCAACATTTGATAGGCTCATAAGCACCAACCATTAACTATGAGGCTTAACGATAAATTTCCAGTGATGCTCGAGATCAATATTGGATAACTGCTTAATTCTTTCAGTCATTGTTGCACCACGCCTCCAACCTTTTTTTAATAATGTCTTGGCATCTAGAAGAGAATCCTCTGAGTAGTTAAAAACTTGATTTTCTTGCAACAAAGTATCATTGAATGATTCAATGATGGAATTTGAAAGATCTCAATCCTCTTTAATTGTGGCTTCAACTTGTTTCATTCTAATCTCCATTCTTGAAAAATGGTTAACTTTTTAGCCTCATCAATTTTAGGCAGATTTACTTTTCTTCCCTCTGTACTTTCTTTCCAACTAAAGAAATCGGTTAATTTCTCATTCACCTCATCAAAATAAATCATAATTTTCGCCAGCTGATCAACAAGGGTATTGCATGTTTTGCATTGGTATTGAATTACCATAAGCTTATTGAAAAAGGTTTTCTGTTGATGTCTGAGTAGAAAATCAATTCTTTCGCTTCTTTTTTAAACTCTATTAGTTGAAGACTAACATGTAATTGTTCTAATTTTCTTTACATCTCTTCAATTTTATTATCTTTTATCTTCTTTTCCTCATCATGTTGAAGCTTCAATGTATTGAACCTTTTCTACATTTCCACTAATTCTTTCTGCCACTATTCACAAATATTCTTATTTGCGTTGAATGTTTTCTCTAGCATGGTGATACTTTCTTCCTTCTCTTTCAGAAGTTTTTGAACTTCTACTTCTTTATCTATTGTAGCTAAAGCATAAGCTCTCGTGAATTGAGTTATATTTTCTTATTCTTCTGTTGGTGAAAGAACCAATAACTGTTCCCTTTTTGGTTTGAATGTGTCTCCCAAAAATATCCAAATTTTCAACTACCCATCGGACCATGTCTGTATAAGGCAATAACCATGATATTTCCCCAATTTTGTGAAGGAATGAGTTGGTTGTATCTCTTGGAGCAGATTCTAATACAAGAGTTTTATCTTTCATCATTATTTTTCTAGTGGTGACCTTTAGCTCTTAATCTTCAAAAGATTGATAAACTTCTTCCCAAGAGGAAAGCCCCGAATCTCTAGTACATATTGTATCATAAAACAATCCTACTCCTAGAATTTTCTCATCAACATCTTCAATAAATGGGCCTATTGATTGTTGTTGTGGTGTCTTCTTGTTTACGTTAGTCTGTTTCTTCATTTCTTCTATGTATCGGGGATCATATCTCACCTGGAGGAGATAGACACAAATATTAGCAGATAAATTGTTTTGTAGAACCTCACAAATGACATAAGTATAAATACAATGTAAAAACTCTTTTAAAAACCAATTGAGAAAACTAAAATTTTGATTAATGAAAGTACTTTATTTATTCAAGGTCCATTATTACACGTTAAATCATTTAAATGAACAGTTGGTGGACCACGTGAAGATCGCCACACCAGACATTGGGACATAAATATCGTATGATAATTTCAAATTAACCTACAATATGTGATTGTTCCGAGATGAAAAGGTCTGAGATGAAGGAGTTCTGAGATCTTGGAGTTCCGACATCTAGGAGTTCCAAGATCCTGGATAAATGGGAGCTTTAGGGGAAGTCATTCTCATAATTTATTTTAAATAAAATTTATAATAAACGGAGACCTGTTAGAGATGTAGAACAAGTAAATCATATCAAAATCTTGGGAAGGGAGAATTCAGAGGAGGAAAATATTGTAACATTTAATTAAATTGTCCCAATACATATATTCTGAGACTTAAAGCCTATTAAACCCGATTTTAACTTTATAATAATGATTATTTTCCTTAGTTTTATTTTTTAGAATATTTTAAGGCCTTTTGGATTTAAAATCCTTTTTGTCTTATTATTTTGAAAGCTTAAGGAGATTTATAATAATTGAAAGGGTCCCCATTATTATTATGACTCAAAGAAAAATGGGGGGGTTGTTGTTTTCCACAAAAAATGGTGATGCACTGGGCGAAACAATTATATCTAAATAAATCAATGGAATTAAAAAGAAGAAGGAAATAAAGATGAAAATATCATAATGCTAAATTTTAGATTTTCTATAAAATTCTCTCTGAAAAAATGAAAAAAGTTATCATTTGCAAACTTCACCACGTATTATGTGAACGAGTAATCTATCTCCAACATCTAGTTATTAATGTCATCTATATTTAAAGAGGAAAATCCTATTAATGAGTTTCACATAAAGTTAGACTCTGATGACACATGTAGTGCCACTAGTGCCAACAAGCATCCATAGCCTCGACGGGGTTAGCTTTTAACCAAGGAAATACTAGTATCCCGTCCACTAGTAAAGATTTTAGAGGAATTTGGTTCAGACCTTTTGTGTTTGATTTTCCTTAAAATTCATTGTCTTGGCTTGGTGACAAACTATTTACAATTCCATTCATAAGTATTAATAGTAACGAACAATTCATCTCGTCATGAGACCTTGTGTCTTATAGAAGTTTGGCTATAAGCCATTGCCTTGGCTTGGTGACTTGATTTAGTAATGTCACTACTGTTACTATCCATGATCATGGTAGGCTAGATATTTATGAGATCCCTTGTATTTCAAGTTTTATATTTTTAAATTACACTCTAAAAATATTTGATTAGTTGATGGGGAGGCAAACCCACTCATTATGAGATAAGGGTGATAGATAGAGTCATATAAATCTAAACCATTTTTAGCATGATTTAATAGTATTTTGATGTTTAGCATAAATTTGTTTTTCTTTATTCCTCCCTTATTCTAATTTGAATAATTGTGATAATCTTAGTTGAAGGGAAGAGAAAGGTTTCTCCTCAATAGATTGAACTATGGATAATGAAGGAAAAGCAATGTTTGGGGGGAGAATAGCTTCTCTTCCATAAACTAAATAGTAAGGGGAAGTCCCTAAGGATGCTTTATAAGTTATTATATCTTCCCACATAGAAAAGACTAGAGCTTTATGCCAATTTTTCTTATTTTCATCTATGGTCTGTTTTATAATTATTAAGATATTTTTATTTTTAGATTTTTCTACTTCGTTCCATTGGGGATAATAATTTTCATAATATTTAATCTTAAAACCTCTTTTTAATAAAAAAATAGTTATTAAGTTTCCAAAAAAATAGCATTCATCATCAAACGTAAGAGCGCTTGGAAGGCCAAACATGGTAATGATATGATGATCAATGAATTCAATTAAAACTTCAGAGTTGACCACTTTTAAAGGCATTTCCTCCACCCATTTAGTAAAGTAGTCGGTAGAAAAGATAATGTATTTATTATGCTTATATGAGTGATGAATAATCTCACCTATAATATCTAACCCTCATTTCTTGAATGGTTGTTCAATATTCGTTGGTTGCAATGGTAAGGTTGCTTTCTTTTCCTTTCCTAAAGCATTCTGAAAAAAAATCATTTCCTAACATATGCATGTGAATCCTTAAATAAGTTTCACCATTAATATTAAACATTGAGGATTTTGTGAGAATTAGTGTCTCCTCCATAATTTCCACCAACTGGTCCATCGTGCATTTCATGCAAAACCTTTTCAACTTCAAATTTTTTTAGACATCTAAGTAGGAAAGATTCATAATTTTTCCTAAACAAAATACCATTCAAAAGTTGATATTGGTTTTCCTTTAGTATCAATGCTAGTTTCTTCTTAGAATAAATCTCGACTTGTGTTGCACTGCATAGCCATACTTTAGATAGAATATGATATCTGCATGTTGGGATTCAATTTTTACAATACATACCTCTAATACTTAAACATTTTCATTGATATAAGCTTCAAATATATCCTCAGATGCACCAACTTCCAATTTGGAAAATCCTTGTCCTCTAACAATCTTAGCAGGTCTAATTTCGAGGCTATATTCTTGTAGAGAAGTGACCCAATTTTCCCTCTTCTCTCCTAATTCTCTTTGAATTAGTAATTGTATAACAGCAGGAAATGGTACAACTACCTTTGTATGTGACTTTAAGAGAAAAGGCCTGAAGTGTTTGATTGATTTGAATAATGCAAAAGCTTGTTTTTCAACTCCATAGTAGATTAACTATGCTCCTTGTAATGTGTAACTATAGACAACAAAAAGAGCTTCTCTTGTTCTTGGTTCTTTTGAGTTAACACTGTTGCGTATGAGTGATCTAAGGCAAAAGTATATAAAATAGATTCTGTATAATAATCAGGAGAAGATAATGAAGGAGCATTAATAATAGTTTGTTTGATGGATTCAAAAGACATTCTTTCTGTCTGTCCCAATTTATAAATTTCCTTTTTTTAATCATATTTTGTAGTGGCATAACAATCTTTGAAAAGTCTCACAAGAATGTTTGACACAATTAATTTTCCCTAGAAATGATTGCAATGACTTTTTACTATGAGGCAAAGGAATTTTAGAAATGGATTTGACCCTTTAAGGATCTATGGTAATTCTGTTGAGAATGTAGCAAGATGATGGAGCTTAGTGAAATGAAGTCGCCTTCACTAAGTGGGCCCGCAGGCAAATTCTGGCGCAAAGTCTATTTTTAGACTATGTCTATTTTTAGACATACGGAGCATAATTGGGGAATTCTACTTGGAGATTCTTGATGGATGCGACATGTCGGTAAAAATAGATGAGACCCTATTTTTTAGGACCCAGGCTATTTTTAGACTGATCTCCTAAAAATATGGAAGTCTAATATTATTTACCCTTAATAATATTTTGACTATAAACAGCAGTTTACTCTCTTGGCGCACTTCAGTTTGAGTCATGGAGGTGGCTCATGCAACTGACACAAGGAATCACGTGGTTCCTAGGGTTTGATGGCATCTTGCATGGTTGGCTTCGGTTAGACTTCAGTGGCAGAAGTTTTGGAGGAGTTAACGGGACAAATAGTGGAGTTGTGTTCTATTTATTTCAGTTGAACTAGTTGAGATTAGTTAACTAGCTAATCAATTAGATATGAGTGGAGTAAATTAAATAATATTTAATTTAATAAATATTAACTCATTAGTCAACTCAAGAACACTTCAGTTCACTACAGTGCATGATCAGTTCAGTGGAGACCAGTGGAAGAGGTAGATGAAAGGGTGAGTAAAGCTATCAGTTGGAGGATTTGTTTTGCATGAGATTTGCATTACACTTGGAGGAATTGTCCATGACAATTGCGCGGTCAAGCCAAGGGGATTCTAACCTTGAACCTCTTCATATACAGGCCATGATTGCGCAATAGAGGCAAGGCAGTCAGCAGTGAGTTTTGAACCCGAGACTTGTTCAAAACTGAGTTAGATTGTGTGAGACTTTATGAGAAAGTACTGAGTACTTGTGAGGAGTATTGTACTTTGTTGGTTACATGATTTCTCCATTATAATATACACAATAGCTGCGGGGTTTTCGGCTATAGGCTTTCCCCATACATACTGAGTTAATGTGTGATTGATTTGATGTGAGATTGCTTCTGTTATTTCCGCATGTGACAATTAATTGTAGAAGAAGGTTATGTGTTATGCATGCAATTCGAAATTGATGTGTAATCGGGTTAATCTTCATTGAATAAGTGATTTATTAAGCTAATTTATACATGGTATCAGAGCTGATCAAGGAATCTCGAAAGTGCTGGATCTTCTTCATGCCGAAGAAGAGCGATACATTCGCGAAGTTCTGTGAGTTTAAAGCACTGGTCGAGAAGGAGTCGGGGAAGAAGGTGATTGCTCTAAGGAGTGATAACGGTGGTGAATTCATCTCGGCTGAATTCAAGGAGTTCTGCAGCGCAGAAGGGATTCGGAGAGAGCTCATCGCCCCCCATAACCCACAGCAGAACGGGGTGGCTGAGCGGAAGAACAGAACGATCGTGGGTGCTGCACGGGCGATGTTGCATGATCAGGGCCTACCCCTTCACTTGTGGGCTGAGGCATGCAATACAGCAGTGTATGTGCAGAACCGTTGTCCTCACAAGGTTCTTGGGATGAGTACACCAGAGGAGGCTTATTCTGGCAAGAGGCCTGATATTTCCCATTTGCGGATTTTCGGATCTCCTGTCTACATGCATGTGACGAAGGATGCAAGAAGGAAGCTGGATCCAACTGCTGAAGTTGGAATATTTGTGGGGTACACCGATACACCTCATAACTATCGAGTGTATGTGCCAGACAGTCGCAAGACTGTTGTGCGACGGGATATAAAATTTCAGGAGGAGAAAGCCATGCAGTGTTCGCTTGAGAGGGAGCTACACTTGCATGCAGATGAGGAGCTGTTAGTTCCTAAGGAGGAGCTTCCGGATGTGGATCAGCCACAAGAGGAGGCTCAGGAGGTGGAAGAAACCACCCAGGCAGCGCCAACCATCAGAGGGCGCATGCGCACTACAGAAGCTGAGCGACTGGCTCGGGATGCAGAGAAGGTTGTAGGACCACCTACAGCACAGCGCAGACAGAGACAGTCACCGGATCGGTACACTGGATACATGGATCTTATGAGTCAATGTGTTGTGACAGAGCCATCCTCTTTTGAGAAAGCTGTGGAGGAACCCGCATGGGTTGATGCCATGATCGAAGAATATGATTCGATCATCAGGAACAGTGCATGGGAGATTGTCCCAAGACCGGTTGGGAAATCAGTTGTAGGTTCGCGATGGATCTACAAGGTGAAGAAGGCGGCTGACGGGAGTGTGGAGAAGTACAAGGCGAGATTTGTCGCCCGTGGCTTCTCACAGATCGAGGGGATTGACTATGAGGAGACTTTTGCACCTGTCGCAAGGTACTCTTCCATACGCACGATCCTTGCTCTCTCAGCGCAGATGGGGTGGCACATTCATCAGATGGATGTGAAGACTGCGTTCCTCAATGGAGTTATTGAGGAAGAAGTGTACATAGAACAGCCTGAAGGTTTTGAGATCTTCAGCAGTGAGTCGCATGTGTGCCGACTCAAAAGAGCACTGTATGGGCTGAAGCAAGCACCTCGTGCTTGGTACACTCGGATAGACAGCTACTTCACCGGGCTTGGATTCTCCAAGAGTGAGGCGGATCCAAACCTGTACCAGATTGTGGTGGAGGGGAAGCTGTTGATCATCGTACCGTATGTAGATGATCTGATTTTGACTGGCGACGAGCAGTTGATACTTTCATGCAAGGATGATCTTGCACGAGAGTTTGAGATGAAGGACCTGGGCATCCTTCATTATTTCCCGGGATTGGAGATTTGGCAGCGCAGTGGAGGACTGTTTGTTTCTCAGGGCAAGTATGCCCGGGAGATTCTAGAGAGGTTCAACATGCAGGGCTGCAAGCCTGTTGATACCCCTCTTCCTGGTGGTTGGAGGAAGGGAGATGCTACTTCGGAGGAGGTAGTGGATGCCACTGTCTATCGACAGTTGGTGGGGTCGTTGATGTATTTGGTCAATACTCGACCCGATATATGCTATGCAGTTAACCAGCTTTCGCAAGCTATGGTTAAGCCTACCAAGCTCTTTTGGAAGGCGGGCAAGCATGTATTGCGCTGTATCAGAGGCACATCGGGATATGGTCTATGGTACAGACAGGAGGATGGAGTGAAGCTTTCTGGCTTCACTGATGCAGATTGGGCAGGGAGTCCAACGGACCGGAAGAGTACTTCTGGAGGAGTTTTCAGCATTGGGTCGACAGCAGTTTCCTGGTACAGCAGGAAGCAGAGATCCGTGGCACTCAGTTCAGCAGAGGCCGAGTACATGGCAGCAAGTTTGGCCGCATGTGAGGCTATTTGGATGAGGAAGATCCTCGCAGGTTTGTTCAGGTTGCATTTGGAGCCTACAGTGATCTACTGTGATAACCAGAGTTGCATTAAACTCTCGGCCAATCCAGTATTTCATGATAGGTCCAAACACATCGACATCAGGTACCATCATATCAGAGATTGTGTTCAGTGGAGAATCATGATGCTTTCATATGTTCCCACGAAGGATCAGGATGCCGACATCCTGACGAAGGCGCTCACCAGGAGCAAGTTCGAATTCCACAGAGGCAGGATAGGGATTGCAGATAATCCATATCTTGCTGAGAGGGAGTGTTGAGAGTGCAGCAAGATGATGGAGCTTAGTGAAATGAAGTCGCCTTCACTAAGTGGGCCCGCAGGCAAATTCTGGCGCAAAGTCTATTTTTAGACTATGTCTATTTTTAGACATACTGAGCATAATTTGGGAATTCTACTTGGAGATTCTTAAAGTATGCGACATGTCGGTAAAAATAGATGAGACCCTTATTTTTAGGACCCAGGCTATTTTTAGACTGATCTCCTAAAAATATGGAAGTCAAATATTATTTACCCTTAATAATATTTTGACTATAAACAACAGTTTACTCTCTTGGCGCACTTCAGTTTGAGTCATGGAGGTGGCTCATGCAACTGACACAAGGAATCACATGGTTCCTAGGGTTTGATGGCATCTTGCATGGTTGGCTTCAGTTAGACTTCAGTGGCAGGAGTTTTGGAGGAGTTAACGGGACAAGTAGTGGAGTTGTGTTCTGTTTGTTTTAGTTGAACTAGCTGGGATTAGTTAACTAACTAATCAACTAGATATGAGTGGAGTAAATTAAATAATATTTAATTTACTAAATATTAACTCATTAGTCAACTCAAGAACACTTCAATTCACTACAGTGCATGATCAGTTCAGTGGAGACCAGTGGAAGAGGTAGATGAAAGGGTGAGTAAAGCTATCAGTTGGAGGATTAGTTTTGCATGGGATTTGCATTACACTTGGAGGAATTGTCCATGAAAATTGCGCAGTCAAGCCAAGGGGATTCGAACCTTGAACCTCTTCATATACAGGCCATGATTGCGCAATAGAGGCAAGGCAGTCAGCAGTGAGTTTTGAACCCGAGACTTGTTCAAAACTGAGTTTAGATTGTGTGTGACTTTATGAGAAAGTATTGAGTACTTGTGAGGAGTATTGTACTTGTTTGGTTACATGATTTCTCCATTATAATATACACAATAGCTGCGGGGTTTTCAGCTATAGGCTTTCCCCATACATACTGAGTTAATGTGTGATTGATTTGATGTGAGATTGCTTCTGTTATTTCCGCATGTGACAATTAATTGTAGAAGAAGGTTATGTGTTATGCATGCAATTCGAAATTGATGTGTAATCGGGTTAATCTTCATTGAATAAGTGATTTATTCAGCTAATTTCTACAAATTCCATATTTTGAAACAATAAATCCTAATATATTTCCTTTATTTAAGGCAAAGAATAATTTCTTGAGGTTAAGTGATATTCCAAACTTTCTACATCTCTCAAATATTTGTTTAAGGTCATTTAGATGATTACTCCTCTTTTTAGAATAGATTGTGATAACATCCAAGTAAAAAATATTGATTTGTTTATTAGACCTATTGTAGCTCCTAGAGACAACCTTGAGTTGCAAAATACCACTGCCTAGGACATCTTGAAATCAGAGGTTATATGTAGATAATTTTAAGGGTGCCTCTGGCAGAATATGGATTAAGAGGATAATGATTGTGGTGCTTTAGGAATGATGAAGACTTTGGAGTTTGATTCATGTGAATTCCCCTATACTGCGAGAGGGCTCAGGAGGTTGAATGGCTCGGTGGCTTTTCAAATGGGCCAATTCTGAAATAATGAGCAGAGGTTTTCAAAATATGCATAGATGTTGAGAAGGAATGAAGGAGAAACCCACGAGAGATAAGCTTAAAATTCTTAAGAATTTGTCTCCCGTGAACTCAGAGGAAGCAGATGTAAGTGGAATATGACCAACGATAGAGATTTGTGGAGCGCGAATTAAGGGGGCACAACAAGTTTAACACATGATCGTTATTCATACACGAATTCATGAATAAAAATGAATACCACTGGAAACTACATTACACGAATTTTCAAAGCAGCAGAACACGTAAAAATTATTATGCATAAACATGAGATTATGGATAAACAAGATAATACATATACATACTACTCATTTCTCCATCTGGAATCCAAATAAAGAGTGTTGTATATCATATTATGTTCAAAACAACTCTCCCAAATATGTGTCTCAGAGCATAAAGAGGACAGTCCTATTGAACTACAAAAAAAATTCTCCAAAATTCAAAACCCTTCTTTCATCTCTGAACTCTCTACATATAGAGTTCTTCCGAGGGTTTACAATCAAATAAACTTCCATGATCGACCCACACATGTGAAAATCAAAATATCCTAACCAACTCGCAAAGCGTGCAGCAAGAAATCACTCTCATAATAAAAAAATCAAAACAAAATCCGGTGAAATCGATATTTCACTAGAAAAACATCATAATCAAACAGTAAAATAAAAAACATAGATGGCCACGGAGGCCGAATCCTGGAATCTTCAAAATGGGTTGGCGAGGAGTAACCCTTAAGATGTGGGAAGTCTGATTTCCATCGCATGATTCCACCTGTTATCAAAATCCTCCACTCCCTTATTCTCATGATTTCCACTAACCGTTACGAAACGACCAGTCGTGCTGTGCGTGCTCAAAAAACCATGTTGTGTTGGCTTGAAAAATTGGAGATCGAGCTTCGGAGGGTGGCCTATGGCATTAACACACAGTGGGATAGTTTATCACTGAAAAGAGAGTGGGCCAAAGGCTGTGGGAGGACTTTGATGACGTGGTAGGCAGGTCAGGCCCAAATTCATATCACAAATCATAATCAGGAGCATCGAGGATCAGGATGGGAAGTAATAACGAAACAATGCAATGTACGATGTGCGATGGGCGGAAAGGTGAAATGGCAGGACAGAGGTGGGCCGCCCAAAAATCCCAGTTGAAAGTTTTTTGTTATGATAAGTGGAGGTAAATGTTAAGAGTTGCAAAGTGCGATGTGCGATGGTGGAAAGGTGATGTGGCAGGACGGAGGTGGGGCCGCCCATAAATCGCAATCGGGAGCATCGGGAATCAGGATGGGAAGTAAGAATGAAGCAATGCAATGTGCGATGTGCAATGGGAGGAAAGGAAAGAGGTGGGGCTGCCCGCAAATCGCAGTCAGAAGTTTTTTTTTATGAGAAGTGGAGGTAAATTTTAAGAGTTTCGAAGTGTGATGTGTGATGGTGGAAAGGTGACATGGCAGGATGGAGGTGGGGCTACCCAAAAATTGCAATCGAGAGTTTTTGTTATGAGAAACAGGAGGTAAGTGTTAAAACTTGCGAAGGGCAATGTGAGAAGTGCGATAAGCGGAGGGTGACATGGCAGGATGGAGGTGGGGCCACCCGCAAATCGAAGTCGGAAGTTACTTATTGTGAGAAGTGAAGGTAAGTGTTAAGAGTTGCGAAGTGTGATCTGTGATGGCGGAAAGGCAACATGGCATGATGGAGGTGGGGCCACCCGCAAATCGCAGTCGGGAGTTTTTGTTATGAGAAAGCGGTGGTAAATGTTAAAACTTGTGAAGGGCGATGTGCGAAGTGCGATGAGCGGAGGGTGACATGGCAGGATGGAGGTGGGGCCACCCGCCAATCGCAATCGGGAGTTTTTGTTATGAGCAGCGAAGGGTAAAGGTTATGAGATGCGATATGCAATGTGAGATTTGCGATGAGAGGAAAGGTCGGTGATGAGAAAAGGTAAGTGGGTACCAATAAAGGTTTAGAGCGGAAAGAAATTAATTGTGAATAATAAAGGTTCATGCGGAAAGGTGAAATGGGCTAAGGTTTTATCGCATCGGGGGTTTGTTGAAGGAGTTAAATGGAACCATTCACGCCTCATCCATGTGATTTGCTGATAAGGGAAACTTCTCCACCTTGTGTGCGGTCACAGGCCAGCAATACCTCTGAAAGCTATCTCCATGTATTTTTGAAATGTTTCTCATGCATTTATCAAACCAAAGGTTATATTTTGATATGTGTATGTTCCCCATTTGGTTCTGAATGTAGTATTTAACCTATCTGTAGGATGAGCCAAAATTTGGTTATAACCAGAAAATCCATCTAAGAAATTCATCAACTCGAACCCTACGACTGATTGTAAGATTTGCTCCATATGAGGCAATGGAAAATTATCCTTCTCAGATGCTCTATTCATGTTTCAAAAGTATATATAAATTATAATATCCCTGTACTTTTTCCTAACTAGAACAATATTTGATACCCATTTAGAATGTCTAACCGAGAAAATTATTTTAGCCTTGAGCAATTTATTCAATTCAGTTTTAATCTGTGTCTCAAGATTGGGGTGAATTTTTCTAAGCTTTTGATGTATAGGTTTAACATCTGGTAACATCGGTATAGTATGTTGAATGATAGAAGTATCACAAGTTTTTAAATCATCATAACTCCGAAAAAATGCATCTTTATATCTTCTAAGTAAATGAATGAAGGCAAGTCTTTCATAAGGAGAGAGCTTGAGTCCTAGATTTATGTTTTGTGGTTTTTCTTCAGACCAAAAATTGATGAGTTCAAATCTTAAAGTACTGCTTTGGAGCTTGCAATCAGTTGGTTTTTTAAATCTATCTTTTAGATCATATAGATCTTCTAATTTTACCATAGATTTTGGCAATGAATTTTAATTACGTTCATCATCAAAGGAAGTATTAAGATTCCTATCATGCATATCCTCATCAATTATTTGATTAATATATGTTCCTTCATATGTTAAAAAAATAAAAATATTTTCATCATCATTAAACATTGTCCAATTGGTAACATTTTCGGGGATAGAAGGTTGAAAAATCAATTACATGGAGAACCTATTAGGACTAAATTCCTCAGGAGGAATGTGTTTAGAAGAAATGTTGGCTAGTAGATCTGTACTAGAATTTTGGATTCTAGGGATGGGAGATATATTGAATGCCAAGAAATGGGAAATTAAGTCTTGGACTAAAGAATAATAGTATTTTAAGTGATTTGAAACATAATGAATATTATTTCGTACCTGTTTAACAACAATTTTAGAATCACCAAAAAATTTGAGAAATTTTACATCAAGGCCAATAGACTTTTGTATTCCTTGAACGAGTGCTTCATATTCAGCCACATTATTAATAAATTCAAACTAAAGTTTGCAGGCAAGCATAGTTTTTTCTCCATTCGGACTTACTATTATGCAACCAGATCTTGCACCATCATTGGAATTAGATCCATCAAAATAAAGAGTCCAAAATAGATTATCAACAAAGTTATCTACAGGTAATTATACATAATTTACACACCTAGATGAGTTTATTTGTGAAAAAAAATCAACTTGTGATGTAATAGATTCAATCGGAAAAGGAGAAGATTGTGCAGGAAAACTTCCAAAGAGAGATTCAAAATAATAATTTCCCAAGATGTTATTAGTGAAGGCCAACGACTCATTTTCTTCATCTAGATCAGTCACAATATGTTTTAGGTGTTTCTCTCTATCAATTATTATTTGATTGAGTTTTCCATTGTAAGGAAGCGAGAGATGAGACCAATCTATAGAAAAATAGCCATGTGACTTTTCAAAACATTCCCTACTTAGAATAAGACCATATAATTCAGGAATATCAACAACCAAGATATCTATAATATGAAAAACCTTTGGATTGGATGATAATCTAATTAAAACTCCATTCATCTCTCCTAGAACTTTAACCTGTGTTCTATCAAGTTAGACTATTTGTAAAAAATATTTCTTGGTTTTTACATTTAATTTCAAGCATACTGAATAAGGCATAATGTTCGAAGAAGCACCTGAATCTACCATAAAATTATGAACATTTTTTTTTTAAATTTAAAAGGTTACGAGGAAAGGAGGCATATGTGAATTAAATCTATCTCCAGTTAATATTGCAGCAGAGAGGTCAAGCGTGTCAAAAGGGGGATGAGGAGGCTTATTCTTTCCTTTAGAGGCTTTAGTGGTAACAACAGTTGATGGTAATGGGGAAGCAGGAACTACATTAAATTAATTAAGTAATCTTTATGTTGTTGCTTCAACTTACTAACCTCATATAGAGAAATATTAGCTTTGGTTTTCTTGATGTCCTAAACTATGTTTTATTCAATAGTATGTGACACTATTAATGTCTTTGATGTAATAGAAGTAGAATGAGGAGTTTTAGGAGCATTTGATGTAGACCCCGAAGATTGATTAGAAGTATTTTTCTGTAGTGCCCTACTCTAGTTGACTGACAGTGTATGAATTTTAACATTATTTAGCCCTAAGACCCGCACTTTATTCTTTGAGGACCTTAGGTTGAGGATCCAGACACATGACTCTATTATTAGTGGATGTGATGGTTATGTATGTCTTTATTGATACTATGATGATGATAGCATTTATTGATATGCATGTTCTTTATTGATATGATTGTAGCATTAATGGATATGCAGGTTCTCTATTGATATCATGATGATGAAAGATTTTATGGATAGATATGTTTTATATTGATGTTACGATGATAATGCCTTTGATGAATATGTTAATTTACCATTGATGTTATGATTATGATAAACATGAGGGATGTGTCCCATATGTTAACTACTTACATTAGTTCTGATTCAAAATAAACAATGATGTGAATGACTAGGCCATGTTGATGTTTCTAACACTGAGAACTTTGTTACTAATGATTATTGAGTATTACAGGAAACAACCAGAGGCACTCGCATATGATGAGTGGATAACATCTGGTTTGATAGAAATTAATATTTTGTCTTTGAAATTCTAAGTTTAGTTTGAAACTTGTTATATATATTATATATACTCTGATGATATGTCAGTGGGTGCAGGAACATGTTAGTTGCTTGGCTGAATGACTCACATATGGGCGATGGCGTTGTAAAATTGGATGGAACAACATGGGAGGGGTGGAACAGTGTTCCTGATCTCACTCGCTAGCACTCCTGCCATGACTTAGGCTGGAAAGGTCGAATTACCTTCGCCTTGAAGATCACGATGTCATGGGGGTAGGTCCCAAATTTGGTTCGCTCACGAGGATTTTCTGGGGGGCGCGCATAAGGCGGATTCCTTGATTCCCAGCACCATTAGTCTCACTATAGTAGGCAACATACGAGATGATAGGGGTCTCTGGCGTTGCACATATAATTTCCCCTCGTAACCACTGGATACTTGAAGGGTAAGTGGTGTGGCACCCTTAGAATTTCAAGAGAAATTCTTGAAGGGCACGACCGACTTGGCACCCTTGGCATCGAAAATAAATTCTTAGGCATGGCACCCTTGGAACTTCGAATGGAAGTTCTTGAAGGGCATGACCAACTTGACACCCTCGACATCATTAAAGAAACTAATCAATATAATCAATATATAAAAATCCAACTAATTCATATCAAGTGATATATGATGTTAGAACCAAAATAATTAAATCAAGAATAAAACTTAGGGTAAGGGAGGAATAGGAAGAGATAAAATATTTTACCATGATAACTCTACTCTTTCCATGTTAAAACAAAATATTAAGTACATAAGACTTAGTTAGAAAAAAGGGGGAAAGAGGGACATAGAGTTAAGTATAAAGATTGATTAAAAACTTCATTAAGAGAAGAGGGTGGTGAATTAAAATAAGATTAATAAATTAAAATTTGAGAAATTTAGAGAACTTCATGGCAAGAACTAACATGGCTATATTCATGAAAAGAAGAAATTGAGGTGAAAATTTAGGGATAAAATGAGATTTATCAATTAACTTCAGTAATAAACCCAAATTAAGGAGTAAAAAGGGGGAATCAAGAGACAACTAGGAGAAGAAATAGGAAATCTTGTTGGGTTGAGGAAAATGAATAATTAAGTAAATTATTTTTGGAGAGTCTTGATGAGAGAGTGACACATGGGAGGGTGAATAATCAAATTTTGGGTTAATAAAAAAATAATTATTTATGCATGAAATTCCAAGTGTCACCTATGAAGCCTTCTATAAGAGAAAGGGAAATGGAAGGGAAAGGGAACCTTTTGTTTACCCTATTGTTGGATGGAGGAGATTATGTCATTTTGAGTGGTTACGAGCTATAGTTGAGTTTGGTGAGGTAGAGTATTATAGAGAGGGGTCTCTTGAGCCAAGAGGGGCTCACCTCTATCAGCTAGCACATTCCTTCATTGTACAACCCCATTGCAACTCAGGGGTCTGCAGGGAAGGAGAGTACCCAAGGAGTAGGCTGGGAGGTCAATCGGTGGGTCATTACATTCGGATTAAGCATGACAACATTCAGGCTTGGAGGTAGATGACAACAAAGGAGCTCAAGTAGCAGAAAGTCAAGTTTGGTTCTCGTCTAAGGGTGAACGGTACATGTGTTAGTTATATTGTTTTTATTTATGATGATTTCATTTTGCCTATAATCAACCAGTTAATTAGATGTATGTGTTATGAAGTTAAATTTATGGACTTTGATATAAGTGATTTAATTTTACTGAGTTTCAAACTTGTATGATTATGGTTTAAATTCGTAGTTACTGTGGTAAAAAAAAAAAAAATTTAAAGCCTAGCGCTCATCTAGTAAAATATAGGGTTGGTCTCTACATTTTCGGCATACCTTTTTCATTTGATGAGCTATTTAGGATTTTTTTATATTTTTGTATTGTATCTGCAAATCCTTTTCTTCGAGTGTTGAGAGGAAGAGCCTCTTCTTATTCTTCATTATCTCAAGCAGTAAGTATAAAATACCATAGGCCATTTTCTTCAGTTACCTATTCTTCTTCTGTTGATATTGTTCCTTCATCCTCTTCTTCTTCAAATGAATCGACGGTAGATACCTAAGTAGGTGGTTGAGATTGTGTACGCTAAATTCTTTTTATTGGTATGAAATATATTCTTGTTGAAATTTCAGCTACTTGCTTTTTTAATTCCATAATCTCATTGGAAATAGTTTTGAGGAATTTCTTTAGGCCTTTTAGATTATAAGGATCTTTGGAAACCTTATTTTTCGGTTCTTCTTTGAAAGTGACATTTTTGGCTAGTTTTCTTTCCTCAACTACAACCTTCTTCTCGAGGGCTATTAACCTTTTCTCAACATCCGGAGCTTCTTTCATATTATCGGTAAGTGCTATCTTTTGAGCTATGTCAATGAACATAGAGATATTTTAAGGAAGGGCACTAATATACCATTCTACCTAAACATCGATACTTGGCCTAGACATAGTTGGGATATTATTCAAAAGTTTATTAAATCTTGAATTAAATTCCTTAATATTCTCTTTAGGAGAGGTTTTTAGATTTTATAATTCATTAATTAATGTTGCTATTGTTTTGTCCTCTCCAAATTTCTTGATTTGTTCTTCAAATGTATCCCAATCAATGATTGAAAAAAAAAAGGTAGAGAAAAGTACCAAGATCCTGTTGATCCTTAAAATGTGTAAGGAAATAATATACAAACTACATCCTCTTCATAAACCCCATTCAGATTATTTTCCAACAGAAAGTTTTGTAGGCATTCTTCTGCAAAAATTCCACCATCAAGATTAAATTTAGGAATCCATTTCTCTGGATGTTTAGGGAGAGGGTGTAGAGGAGGATTCATTGAAATTTCTCCTGGATTGTTCCATGGTTTGTCTACCATTTTGGGATTAATAATAGGACCAGTGGTTGATGAGGTAAATCCGAAAGTAGATGTGCTTGATCATGGAGCATTTGAAGTACTATTAACTGGTATTCCTACCCCAACATAACTACTAACAATAGTAGCACTGGTTGTTTGGGAAGAAAGAAGATGACTGTATGGAAATGGATTTGTAGATGAAAGTATCAAAGGATGATAAGAGGATGGTAAAGGGGAATGTGAAATAAGAAGAAGGAATTGTATGAGTGTGAGGAGGAATCAACACCAGAGGTATGCTTCTTTTTCATATGAGTTGGTAATGTGAACTCAAATGGTTTAATTCCAAGCTTATCACTTTGTGATTTGGTAAGGATTCCAGAATATTTTAGCGAAGATGCAACACTCCCTTCGAAAGGTTTAGGTTGAGAAAATTATTCACCAGAAATAGAAATTCTTTCCAATTTCTGTATGAGAGTTTGAAGTTTGGGAGCTTCAATGGGTTGATCCGAAAAGTGGTGTATATATAGAGGATTCACGAGATGGCCCTCTAACAGGGATAGGAGGTTTGGGAAATGGTTCAAAAACTTCAGACTGAGAAATAGGTGATTTGGAATGTGATATAGAAGTTGAAGGATATTTTCGAGGGGATTGACTCTTAGGATGGATGCTTAATTTAGAGTGTGATCTCCTTGTCATTCATAGTCTGTTGGACCTCCTTCTAGCACCAAAAATGTTAATGTTCTAAAATGACATCATCAAAATTGGGGGAAAATCACCTGATCAAGGCCCCAATTAGGCCCTTTTCCATTTGGGATAGTGGCTCCGACTGGAATTATGGGACCAGTTACCCTTTGTAAAAAAAATGTACGAAGTGGGAAGAATGGTGGTGATAATAGGACCTAGGGAGTTTTAATAGATTCTAACTAATTAATTTTAAATTGTTGTAATCTATTATAGTAGTTGGGTAAGCTGAAATCATATATGCTAGAAGATGTTATAATAAACACAATAATATAGATTATTATGATATTATGATATTAATTAAATCAAAAGAAAATGATTTAATTAAATAGTTAATTAAATTAATGTAAATAAAACATCACATATGATAAGTATTTCGTTGCTCAATGTATGAATTAAATTACATTCGAACATGTCATAAGTGACCATGAAAGACTGACTAAAGCACATATACATGAACAATATTAATAAACAATTCCTTTCAAAGCAACCAGACAAAATAAATGGATAATAGTTCTTGAGAGACTCAACATATACTCATTCTGGAACTATTAGTGGTTCAACTCTATATTAAGAAAAACTAAAATACAAAAGTGCAATTTAAGGCATTTCTTCTCAAAATTCAGAACCCCTTCTTGCGTCTCGGAGAAGGAAATTGATTGTCTAAATACATATGATAGAAAAACATTCTTCTTCATTTATATCTGAATATAACTAAACAGTAACAAACTAAAAATGAAATTTTTATAACAATATTTAGCCTAATATCAAGATTTCCCCAGCAATGGTGAGTTTTCATAGCCTATAAACATCCAACAGACTGGTGAGCTCGAGAGGATTCTTTGACTTAATCCTTATCTAGCAAGTAAGTATAACATCCTTCAATGATGAAAAAATATATGTGGTAACATTTGATAGGCTCTTGAGCACCAACCATTGACTATGAGGCTTTACGAGAAACTGTTAGTGATGCGTGAGATCAATCTTGGATAACTGCTCAATTCTTTCAGCCATTGTTGTACCATGATCCAAACAATTTTTTAATAATGTCTTGGCATCTAGAAGAGAATCCTTTGAGCAGTTAGAAACTATATTTTCTTTCAAAAAAGTACCATTGACTGATTTAATGGTGGCATTTGCAATATCTCAAATCTAATTAACTGTGACTTCATCTTGTTTCATTCTAATCTCCCATTCTCAAAAAAATGATTAACTGTTAAGCCTCATCAATTTTAGGCAGATTTTCTTTTCTTCCCTCTGTACTTTCTTGCCAACTCAAGAAATCAATTAATTTCTCATTCACCTCATCAAAATAACTCATCATTTTTTCCAACTGATCAACAAGGGTATTTCCGATTTTTCATTGGTCTTGCATTAACATAAGCTTATTGCAAAATATTTTTGGTTGATGCCTAAGTAGATAATTCAATTCTTTGGCTTCTTGTTTAAACTATGTTAACTGATCACTAACATGTAATTGTTCTACTTTTCTCTGCATCTCTTCAATTTGATTTTCTTTTATCTTTGTTTCCTCATCATGTTGCAACTTCAATGTATCGAACCTTTTTTTCAGTTATGTTAATTCTTTCTTCCACTATTCAGAAATATTCTTCTTCTCTACGTTGAATGTTTGATCCAACATGGTGATATTTTCTTCCTTCTCTTTTAGAAGTTATTTAACTTCTACTACTTTATCTATTGTAGATGAAGCATAATCTCCTGTGAATTGAGTTAACCTTTCTAATTCCTTTGTTGGTGAAAGAAACGATAACTTTTCTCTTTTTGGTTTGAATATGTCTCCCATAAATATCTAAATTTTCAACTACCAGTCGGAGCATGTCTGTATAAGGACATAATCATGGTCTTTCCCCAGTTATATGAAGGAATGAGTTGGCTATATCTCTTGGAGTGGCTTCCAATATAGGATTTTTATCTTTCGCCGTCATTTTTCTAGTTGTGACCTTCGACTCTACATCTTTGAAATATTGATAAATTTCTTCCCAAGAGGATAGCCTAGAATCTCTAGTACATAATGTATCAGTGACCAATCCTACTCCTGAAGTTTTATCCTCAATGTCTTCAATATATGAGCCTATGGATTTCTGTTGTGGAGTATTTTTCTTGGCTTTAGTCCCTTTAATATTCATTTATTCTGTTATCTCTAAATTGGTACTGATGGGATGCTCCACTAGACAACTTAGAGTAACTCTTTCAAACTAGATTTTGACTGAGGATTAGCCTCTTCAGCCTGAGAGGGATCTCTCAAATTAATTTGTGATTTGTTCAATTAGGATCAAACCAGATGGCTAACTCTGTGATATTGACTTGAATGTGTTTGATTGAAGGTGAAAATGTGTAGGGTTCACTACCATTGGGCTTTTGGAGTCAATGTTAGGAAATTAAATGACAATGGCTCTCCTTGTGGAAGCTGAGGCATGCTATGTTTCAATGAAAGGACAAAAGAAACATAAATATTCAAAGGCTTAATATTCAAAGGAATTTAGAGCATGAGGAACATGAATTTTGAGTAATTAAACATCAAGCTATTGAAAGAAAAATATTAAGATACATAAGACATAATCTCATTGAAACACCAAAGAATCTCAAGTGAAGAAGAAAACACAGTCACTGTATATTATTGATGATTAAAAAAATTACAAAGCGGTAGTTTCAAATAACATTCTCCAACCCTTTCTCATTCGAAGTTTCGCCTATTAATATGATTTTGTCAATTACATTGGATCTTCCCATCTGGTTAGATCATCAAACCATCATCTTTGACACCTATCTTAACCATAAACTATATTCCTGGAACTAAACAGACACTTAACAATTTTAGACTTATAAGCCTATTAGGACTCTACCTTCCATTTATTACATTCACTTATCTGTAGAATTCGATGATAACCAAGTGCTAGAGTGGCACAAACCATAACCTAAACATAAATACACCCCCTATATTTAGGAACAGATCACCCTACTTTTAAGGAGAAGATAATCATGACATTTGATCATTGTATTTATGCTGAGCTGGAACAGATGACACCTTTTCGAGGAGAAAATCCCTACTTTAGTGTTCCACCGATACCCTTTAATGCCTCCACATTGTTAGCTGACCTTCTATACACCTTCAAAACACTAAAATACTACCAAATACTGCTCGCTACAAAAATAGAGTGAAACAGGCAATTTTGTAGCGTGGTTTGGTAGAAAATTTGTTTCACCCATATAGGTCAACGTTTAGCCCTCCTCTCTGATTTGGATATGTTTGTTGGACAAAATAAGCTAAATAAAAATTGTATCCTCCTTTTATTTCCACCCAAACTGTGATTTTTTGCAAAAAATAATCTACAGGGATTTCATAGCGAAATCCGGCCTTCAAGCCTGGGCTTCACTACAAAATTGCCTAATTGGCAGAAAAACATAAAATTTCCCTTTTTTCTCAAAATTTCATCTTCAAAACTGTAAATTATGGTTCTTGAATGCTGCAAAATTGTCAAAAATATTTTAGGGCAACTCCTCAAACTTTGGGAACTCCATCTTTAGTAGTAGAAGATTGCATCTCTTTAGGCTCATTTATCATTTTGATATTAAGTCCTATTTTCTTCAATTCTACCTGAATCATCTCCATTTGATCCTCTAATTATTTAACATGTCCCTTGATCTTATTCCTTTCAGACTGCGACCATAGGTTTCTCTTTCTAGTGTGTTTCATTACTCTTCTCAAAGGAAGTGTTATTTTCAGCAACTTTTTGGCATTTGTTCATTTGATCATTTACTTCTTCATTGATATCTTCTGGTAGATTTTTTTCCACCTTGGCATCCTATAATTCTAAATTGATTTCAATGACCTCTTCTGTGGCCTCTCTTAATTGTTCCTTCAATACCTGCACTTCAGTTTTTTCCACCATTTTCTCCTTTCCTTTCCCTTGCACAAAAACTTCTTCTGTTGTTGGAGACAAGTCTATGATGTCTTCTATAACAGGTTTCTTACCTTTGTCAAGATCTTTTGTCTTATTTTTTTCCATGACACCCTTTGCAAGCTGCAGCCTAGTAAGCGGTTTCCTTGGCTGGAATATGAAACCTGCATCTTCTCCTGCAAAATCAAGCTTTTTAACGGTCTTACCTTTCGATTTATTATTCTTGTCACCTTCAATGTATTCATCTCTAAGAACTAAAGTCTCTTCAATATCTATATCTTAGAGATGTCTTTCAAGATTTACCTTTCCAATTGCTTGACTTCTAGTTATCCTCCTGCTACCATGCTTACTAATATTTTGTTTGTTTCTTGTAGGTGAAGGTTGTGGGATATTTGCCTCTGGTATAGGTTTTGTTTCAACATCCATTGGCTCCAAGATAGGCTCTACCTCTTCTTCATTTACAACTTTTGTCACAGCTAGAGATGCAGTAGATTTTGGCTTTGGAGTTTTCTTAGGTGTCACTGAATCAGCTTCATAACCACTGAGGAAAAGGAAAGATGCCCAATATCTATTTAATTTCTTCAATTCCTCCAGCACTAAGAGTTTAATCAAACCATGGTGAAAGATTGATGTTTCACTACCTTCAACCCTAGCTTGAACCTTATCAGACATCTTCCCTAAGCTACTAAACAAAAATAAAGCAGATCAAGGGACTGCTTACCATTGAAATGTAATAGGAGTCTGAAATGGTACATATAAACCATATGAAACCTCCCCTCACAATTAAAGTACTTCTGGATCACAAGCAACAATTTAGAATAATTCTCCTTCATATAACTCCTTCGAATCCCAGATGCCATGTCAGCTCCAATGTGTTCTAGTTTGACAAATTCCTCACAACTCTGCATTTTAAATATAGTGGCTTTGAACCACTCTTCACCCTCTCTTGGTATCTTTGTGGCCTGAGAAACAGTATTAGGTGACATTGTGAAATTTAAAAACCCCACCTTCAAAGTTGTGCCTATAAAGTTCACTGCAAAATCCTTTGATATTTGAGCATGAAATCCTTGAATCTTTTGACAGAATTGTAGCCATTCGACATTTCTGAATGCATCCACAAAACTGGGGTCTTCATTTAATAACTTGAGGTCCATGGGCTCGTATCTCACACAAGAGCCTCACTTGTTCACCTTCTTCTTCATATCCATTCTCCTTTATAACCATGTTGTCTCCTTAATTGTGACAGCTGCAGAGAAAAACACTAGACAACAAGCTGCTTACGATGGGAGTTAGCTCTTCAAAGATGATAATGGACTATTGCATGAAAGACTCGAACAAAAGATGACATAGAGGTGCTTTGAGCTGAGTTTAAAAATATGGAATTTGAAAGTGGGGAAAATGATGCCAAATGTGGGAATAAAAGGTAATGATTAGGGTATTTACACTCATTAGAGAATTTTTGAGGTCTAAAATGGGCCTCCTAAGAAAAATGTACAACCAAGATAAAATTTATAAGAACCAATAGGATTCAAGATGATGATGTCAACCATGGGGGATGATTCACCTTTTTTAGGGTAAAAAAGTAAAAAGATTAAAATTAATAAAATAATAAAACTACTTTTCCAACTTGTATTTTCAACTTATCTCCCTAATATTTTACTCAAATTTCAAGTGGGAGTACTCGTTGGATGCAAAATTTAATTCCTCATCCAAGGAGTACCCATGTTGCATACTTTAGATGAACCCTTCTACATGAAAAAATGAAAAATACATGAAAAAACATGATTGCAATCACGTTTTTCATGTATTTCCCATTTTTCATGTAGCAGGGTCCATCGAAAGTATGCGACATGCGTACTCCTTGGATGAGGAATCAAATTATGTATCCAACGAGTGTTCCCACTCGAAATTTGAGTAAACCTATGGATATAAGTTGAAAATATGAGTTGACTAAGTAGTTTTTTCTTTTTTCCCTCTAAAATTTGATGATGTAATCTAATATTATTTTATTATTTCCACTATTATTTTATAATTTCCTTAGGAGGCCCATTTTCGACCTCAAAATTCCCCTAATGTTTGCATGCTTGGGTGATCATAATAACGAATTGGATGACATCACCTTTATCCCTAACCATTAGAATTTTGAAAACTCATCGTCCTCTGTTTTTCTGCAGAAAAACATGATTTCGCAGCGAAGACAGTTATAAACTTGGTAGATTCACTACAGATTTTTCAAGTGATTCCGTAGTGAAATATGCCATTATGCAGTCATATTCGCTACAAAACAGTGAAAAAATAGATAGGTGGCATTTCTTTGATTTGAAACCATGCATATGAACCCTAAGTGGAATTTTGTGGACATGATTGACATGACATGACTAATGGGGGGTTTTATACTTAAGGTAAAGGTTTATTCCATGTTTTTTTTCGTCAATTTCATGAACCAACCTATTAAGGAAAAATTATACCTAGGTGACTGACCCTATCAATAAAAATTGAAAATTTATGTGTGATAACATATTCTATGTATCGGGGATCGTAGCTCACTTGGAGGAGAAAGACAAAAATATTAGCAAATAAATTTTTTTTTACGGAAACTCACAAATGGCATAATTAGAAATACAACATAAAATATCTTTTAAAAACGAATTGAGAAAACTAAAATTTTTATTGATGTGAGTATTTTATTCATTCGAGGACCATTATTAAACGTTAAATAATTTAAATGAACAGATGGTGGACCATGTGAATATTGGCATGTCTGACATCGGGAAAAAAATATCATAGTACAATTTCAATTAAACCTACGATATGTGATTGTTCCAAGATGCAAAGGTCTGAGATGAAGGAGTTATGAGATCCTGGAGTTTCGATATCAAGGAATTATGAAATCCTGGATAAATGGGAGCCTCAGGGGAATTTGTTCTCATAAGTTCTTTTAAATAAAAATTACAATAAATAAAGACCAAATAGACCTTTATAATGACTAAATCATATCGTAGTATCGAGAAGGGAGAATTTAGAGGAGGAAAATCTCGTAACATTTAATTAAATTGTCCCGATACGTCTATTATAAGACTTAAAGCTTATTAAAGATGATTTTAACTTTATGATAATGATTATTTTCATTAGTTTTCTTTTTTAGAAAATTTTGAGACCTTTTAGATTTAAATTCCTTTTTGTCTTATTATTTTGAAAGCTTAAAGAGATTTAGAAAAATTAAAAGGGTCCCAATTAGTATTATGACTCAAAGAAAAATGGGGAGGGCGAGGGGGGGGGGTTGTTTTTTGCCACAAAAATATCCAACAAAAATGAGAGGCTTGACCAGAATGTACTTAGGAACCTTTTGTCCCAATCTGAGATATTGGACTATGGGATCCTAAAGTGTACTCACACTTGTTCATAGAAGAGTTTGGGAGTGACTTCTGTTGTGATACATTTCTTACGGGCCGTTAGAATGACCATCTTAGAGAATTTGTCAACGAACATGAAAATGCATTCATTTTGATGCTTGGTATAAGGAAGGCCCGACATGTAATCCATGGAGATAGATTTCCAAGGCCGGCTAGGAGTAAGCAGAGGAGTATACATTCCTTGCTTCTCAATTGTAGGTTTGTAAATGGCGTAAGTAAGTGCAGGATCTAATGTACTTCCCAACATCATGTCAAAGGTTTAGCTAATAAAATACTTCGACAACACTACCACTAATTTCTCTACCCCAAAATGTCCAACGACCCAACTGTAGTGTGCCTCCAAAATAATATTGAAACACTCGCTTGAAGGAACACAAAGGTGTCCCAAGTGGCATACCAGTGCACCCTGGAGGTGAAATTCTGGAACTTTCTTGCCTTCCAAGAGCATCTGGAATGTCCATGGGGGCTTCACTAGGGAAGAAATACCATACCACATGTGTTCATATTGAGGGATATATATTTAGGAAAAAAATGACATAATGTATTGAGCATATAATAGGGGGTAAATGGTTTTTATTTTGGGAGGTATAAGGAGCTCAAAGTTAATGAAAAAATATAAAGGGGTACAAAAAAAGTTAATGAAAAAATGGATACCTACAATACTGGTGAAATTACGGGTTTTTTATATTTAGAAGATGTATTGGTTCATATTTATATGGGGTTAAATATCATGATTTTTATATGTATTTTCCAATATGTAGTCAATTAGGAGTATTATTTAGTATGCCACGAACACATGTGATATGCGAGAGTTTCCTTGAGTGAATCTCGTGTGGGTATGTGATGCTGAATTTTGGATCGTTCTTATAGAGATACAACCATCTCGAAGTCTCGCATCCACAAGAGTCGAGCATAGTGGTCGATTCCATAACCGGAAATCGGCTGAGGCAATATGAAACATTATTTGTGCTTCCCTTCTTGTATTTGATGTTCAAATGGAATTGTTGCATATATGTGGACCATTTGTGATGGCGATAATTATGCAACTTTCGTTGTGTCTGTATGAACTACAAGGGTTGGTGGTCTGTGTGGATGACCATCTCCTTCCCTAAAATGTAATGCTTCAATTTTCCGTAAGCCTTCATAATTGAATACATCTATTTTTCGTTAGTGTGATACTTTCAGACTGTATCTGAAAGTGTCTCATTGTGATATGCCATTGGATCCTCCTCCTAGGTAAGAACTACACCAATAGCATAGTTAGAGGCATCTATCTCAATTTCAAATGGTTGTTGCAGGTATTTTAATGTGAGTACTAGCGCAGAGAGGAGGTGATGCTTCAACTCGGAAAATGCCTTATGTTGGGATTAAAACCAAAAGAAATTTGATTTCGCTTCGCCCTTGGTGACTTGACTGAAATTATAATTGATATGAGAGAATACCAACACGAACCTATGATAGAAATTGGCAACACCCATAAAATTATGAAGCTCGGTTAGAGTGGTTGGGGTTAGCCAATCTTGAATAACTTATATCTTGGTTGGGTCCACATGCACATCCTGCTCGTTAATAATGTACCCCAAATATTGAACCTGGGTCATACCAAAAGTGCATTTTTCCAAATTAGAACACAATTTGTGATGTCACTAAGTTTGGAGGACCTGTCAAATATGGTGTACTTGTTCTTCCCAACTCTAGATGAAGATCAAGATATTGTATAAATACGCTACCATGAACGGGTTGGTGAAGGGCCAAAAGATATCTTCCATCAACCTCATGATGGTTGCGGGGGAATTTGTTAACCTAAAAGGCATGACCAACCATTCAGAAAGGAAATCCTTGTATTTGAATGCAGTCTTCCACACATCGAAGGGTTCGATGGATACCTAGTGATAACTAGAATTCAAGTCAATCTTGCTGAAATTTTTGGCCCCCTTGTGTTGGTCTAGGAGGTCATCAATCCGTGGGATTATAAACCTATTCTGTACAATGATCTTATTCAACGCCTGATAGTCAATACAGAGCCTCTAGGTTCTGTCTAGTATTTTGTACCAACACAATCGGGTGAGCACAATTATACTTTACTGCACTATATAAAGTAATTCACAATTTATAACAACATAAAAAACATCCATCATCAAATACACAGGTACATCAATGTTTCTAGGGGAGAGAAACTGCTAAAAACTCGTTAAGCCATTTTGCATTAATCATTTGAATAGAGAAACTATTAAAATTGCATGCTCCAGAGTTTGAGCACAACCTGCAAAGTTAAAATTGTTCTCCCTACTGACCAAGAACCTCTAGCCAACTCTTGGAAATTTTTTTCCTCCTCCAGCCTCCTGAGACTGCTATGGAACATACTGAGCCTACACTCACTCTTCCTACACTCACGTACCACACTTGCATTTCTCGCACTCATGCAACCCACACTCGCTCCTATTTCCTTGTGCGATTCTTAAGGATTGATCACCGGAACAATACTCTAAAATGTACACTTAATATAGTATATAGTTAATTGTACATTGTGGTGGAATATCCACCATAGCTGAGGAAGTAAAATTTATTGCATACACTAGCTATTTTGAGTTCATTTATCATTTAATTAGATGATCACTGAGTTAGATTATTGTCCCACTACACAACTGACCTTCCAATAGTTATATCAACAGTTGGAACTAGTTTAACTGAATACAACTAGAAATAACTAAACTAGATTGCTAAAAATTGGAAATCACACATGCATAACTAAACTCCAAGCCCGATAACTCTAATTTTCTTATCTAACTGAGTGAAAATAGCCATGTCACACTAGTTAATTGCCTCCAAGTTGTCCTGCTAATTTGGAAATCGATTTACTCAATTTGACCAATGAAAAGTCAAATTGAGACTCTATTGCAAGACTTCTCAACAATCCCTCTTAGAAAGAAAAGGATTATAAACCACCCCTATCCATTACCTTTGGAATGTACTCTAGCACTACTGATCACTATTTTTGTTTTTACTACAACAACTGCAATTGAAAAAGCATATAAAAAAACACTAAATCAACTGTGTCTGCAACTGTCTACTGGGAAAAATGTGTTGTTGTTGACTATGCTACTGAGCCTACCATTCTGTAGTTAACACTCCTTAGTATCTGAATAAAAATTATCCTCCTAATACTAGATACCATGGGCCCTTGTAGCAAGGTAATGATCCATGAGGAGAATTCCTCAATGAACCCTTCCCAAATTTTTTCAACTCTGGAGCTAAGGTTCTACATCGCCCCACCTCACTCCAAGGGTATAGTTGCATGCAAAGCGAACTTTGATATACTCATATAGTTGTTTCTACTGCTATGGTGCTACTTCTGTACTACTACTACAACTACTGCAACAACGCATATGATCTCCCCAGGTCTTGAAGTACTAACTTCCATAGGGTTACTCCCTCTAAAACTAGACTTCCTCTGAGTCTTGATATCCTTGTCATAAATATATATGTTCCTCAATATCCCAATGTCAATGATCACAACTCCTTTTTTTTTTCACTAAACATTGGCTCATTGATCTGTCCACTAGCACCCTTTTATATCCATTAAGAAGTTTGCACATAGGGTCTCCTAGATTTTCCATGAACTAGGGCTCCATAAATTTACCAAGTCCATCTAGAAACTGAATCTCGACTCCAATATGCTCTCTCTCTCTAAGTGTTTGTATTTTAACACATCAAAAAATGGAGTGTCCTATCGAGTTGTTCACAATATGTTTGTGAACAACTCTCATTTTCCCACTACTGCCCCTCGGCTGCTTAGGGACTTCAACCCACTATAGTATTCCTGTGCTACTCCAATGAAGCCTAACATAGGGCATGGAGTGATTCCACCTATCACTGCAATATTTCCTTCTCCCACAATGAACATGGTTTAGGAGCACTGCCTAACTTCTATTATATATGTCCTTCTCTACATGGCAAGTCTAGGGCTGCTCAAAATTTTCTTGGCTAGTTAGAAATATGAGCTCTCCTTTCTGCCACATCTAACAATATCTTAGTCCATCAAGAGATTTGTTTCTTTGGGCTTAAAGAAAACCTCTATAATCCTCCCAATTCATTCTTTAGGCTGCTTCAACTCTTCCTCATATAGGCCCACACTTGGTCCACTCTCGCGCTGCCCTCCATCCTACTACGAATGTCCAATACATGTTGTAGCATATACTCATTGGTCAGTGCATCCAAACACCTATATTACCCTTCCTCTTGGATGCTAAAAAACTTCAAAAATAATCCTCCTGTAGGTCACCCATCCACCTACAAATCACATCAAATCAAGAAGACAAACCTACCTTTTTTTCCAACCTTCTGTTGCTCCTCTTGACATGGGATTTGTGCATGTACCAGACTTGTTAGGGGTACACCAATAACCTTGAACAAATGCTCTAAAATTCTCCAATCAAGACTCTTTCTTCACCTATTGTTTCCTAGGAATCCAAGGTGTTTTTGTAAGCCTTGGGAACCTCCATAAGGCTTCCTACAACACTCATATTTGAATACTATATGTATGCCCACAACAGCACTATAAAGTGTTAGCGTAAATTCTTAACACAAGTGTACAAAAAGAAAAATGGCTTCCGAGTGAATTGTCAAATCACCAAAAAAAAAATACCCACTTTAGAGCTCAGTGACAGATTTCCGATGGTGTTGACGGTTCGTCAAACCGAGATATGGTTTGGTCACAATTGGCGAAAGAAAAAATAGGTTTTTTCTTTTAATAGGGTGATTTCCCTCCAATTTGATTCATTTTCTAGTGGAGTTGTGGTGAACTTGGAGAGGAGGATAAGGCCCTAAATCTTGTGGCTATCATAGTGGACAAACCGATTGTTGGAATCGAGATCCGTCAGTTGCAAGTTGGTAGCCTAACCCTACTCTACTTTTTCAATGGATCAATTTTTCAAATTAGGTGCCCAGAGCCCAGGAACAACACTCTGCCCATCCTCATGGTCGGCTTGCACTTCCTAGGCCATGTCCTACGAGTTGTCTCGTAGTTTCCAGAGGGGAAAATTGCAAGGTCGCAAGTACATGGTTGGAAAAGTGAGAGTTGGTAGAAAAAGTGGTTTTGTCCTACTTTTTGGCTAGGAACTAGGAATTGATGATTTTGATGCAAATTTTCTTTCTCTGAGCTGAAAAACACGTTGGTTTTGTGCAGGTATGGAAAATATAAAGATCAACTTGAGAGAGAGGGATTTGGATGCACTTCATGCTAAGATTCAGGGGGGATCAAGTGGTCCGAGGCGCACTTGCGAGGTACGAGGTTCTTGATTTGGTTGAGAACTTGCTGATGAGGGTAGGGGAGCCCTTGCTGTCCAGGATAGTCAGCTACTGGGATCCAAACTAGGAGACCTTTATAGTGCAGGGGCATCGAATCAAGCTAACCATACAGGACATATATTTCTTTACCAGACTTCTGCCACTAGGGGTGTTGGGAGATATACATCCAGTGTTACCACAAGGGCAGAACATATCAGAGTTCATGGAACACCAATGCAGACCATATGCTGATGCTAAGGGCATGACCATACCGATTGGTGATCTATTGAGGCTAGAGACATGGGATGTTGCCACAATGGTACTGCGGATCCTGGGAAACTAGGCATTCCACCACATCACTAGAGGGCAGATGATGTTAGTTGAGAGTGTACTGAGTGGGACCTAATATGGGTGGGCCCAGATGATGCTGTCACTGGTGAAATGACAGTTGTTGCTATGCAAGTGACAAGTGAACCATGGTTGTGCTTTTTGTACAATGTTATGCTTGTTCTTCTTTGAGAATATCCCCACAATTTGGCCTCATGTATAGATCGAGGATGGGGGACCACTAGAGCCTAGGATGCATCGTTGGGGGAAGCTACTGTGAAGAGGAGGAAGCGGGGGAGTTGAACGAGTGTTCCGACCTGAGTTATTCACACATTGGGACCAGATGTCATTGTATATAGATGACTATCCAAACAGTGGTATGAAATTTCAGGGGGGCCCTTACTTGCCACTTCTGTCGGGTCGAGGATGGGGACTAGATTTTAAGTGAAAGCTAGTATATATTTTGGTGCATTTAAAGTATTTATAATATGTGTATGGTAATGATTCGTTACTTTTGGTATGTAGATATAGCACCTGTGAACCTGACATGGTATATGGGACAACCTGCAGCGCCAGAGGCTGCAGAGTTTAGTGGATCGAGAGGAGATCAGAGACCTGGATTGGAGGTTCTACTAGAGGATGTCCACCACAGGTGCAAGATGATGCTGACCAGCATATCTGAGCGTGGATGGAATGATATTGAGGACTTATACATCGAGGGTTGTATCGGGCTACCCTCTGAGTGGCAAGGGGTCATGTGGTGCATGGCGATGGCTAGACAGGTTGTCGAGGATCTGCGGGCTGCATGAGCCGAGCCATTGGCTTGGGACCCTCTAAATAGTGATTAGATGTAGGGGCATGTGGTGCCCCAGTTTTAATTTTTTTAACATGTTATGGGAATTTCAAATGTATTAGAGTAGAGGACTCCAAAAAATTTATGATTTTGTAGACACATATTATGGATATGCATATTTTTATATATGATGAGTATATGGTTCGCCATTTGGTTTATGATTATTTTCTTGTGTTAAATGCATGTGATAAGTGCCAATCTATAATATTGTTTGCAATGATATCTACATAGTGATTTTGGGCTTTAGGCACATGACTGAATGTAATGGTTAGGAATTCACGTACTACAAACTTCACTCGTAAATATCTTCTAAAAAGGACATGGTTATTCACATGATACATTCCATTCAATTGCATGACAAGCAGCAAGGAATCTAGACAAACATGAAGATGAAGGATGCAATGATCAAGGGCATTGACTAACAAACCTATCACTATCACTGCATCATATTCATCCTGATTATTGGTGGCAGATCCAATGGATACGCCATTTGAGGGGACTAACGAATGCATGGGGGTAAAAATGGCTCAGGTTGCCGAGGCTAGATTCTGGGAGAAGCGATTTGAACCATCAACATATCTGATATACAGTGTGGATGATGGATCCATCTTAAAGGCACCACAAGACAACAAATGAGATGATTAATAATGCATGCTACCTAAATGCATGACATAAATAAAACACGCATCTCAATGGGAGATGTTATGGATAAAATCTCTTAAGGTAGAGTTAATTGTGAGGGTTAGGAAGGATTTTTCCTTCGAAATCCTCTAGAAGGTATTCCCCCTTGCCCAAGTCCTTACTAATAATGTAAGGTCCTAGCCATAATGAGTAAAACTTCACATGAACAAGGACATCATGGTAATGGTCATACACTAGAACAAGATCGCCTTCGTGAGAGGTACGAGTGTGGAATTTTCGGTCATATTTAGCTTTCGTGTGCTTCTTCACTTCTTCAATGGTTTTAGATGCAACACGACGGTCTTTGAAAGCACGCTCAGGCATGATAAGTCTTTTTTCTAAAGGTTGGGTGTTAGGGAGAAGTTCGATGGCTAGGTGAAGGGAGGGGATTTCACACTCGATTGATAAGACTGCCTCCTCACCAAAAAAAAGGTGGAATGGAGTAAACCCAGTGGTGATTTTAACAGAAGTTCCATAGGCCCATAAAGCAAGGAAGAGAATAAGGTGCCAGTTTGTACTTTTTCACCATTCGTTGAAGCATAGTTTTAAGGATTTTATTGATTGCTACAACTTGAATGTTACCTTTGGGGTAATAGGATGCTGAATATTGGTGCTCAAAGCCCAACATAGAGGATAGCTCGCGCCATATCTCATCTTTGAAATGTCAACCATGGTCCAAGACCAATTTTTTCGGAACCCAAAATCGAGCGATAACATGGTTAAAGTAAAATATATTTGCAATAGTTGTCATGTTATTGAACGTTGGCATGGCCTCAACCCATTTGGTGAAATATTCAATCGCCACAATGATATACTTGTGGTTACTAGTAGATGGAGGTTGACACTCAATAAAGCCAATGGCCCGCTTGCAGAAGGGACCAGCTGATATGATAGGATGGAGGGGATCGGGTGGAGCTCGCACCTCCGGGGTGAAAATTTGGCAATTGGAATAGTGTTTGACTACTTCAATAAAATCACCAAAGAGAGAAGGCCAGAAATACCTAGTACGCATGACTTTCTGGGCAGTAGCCAAACCAGAGAGGTGGCCACCACAAGCGCCCCTATGGCAAAAATTAAGGACTTGCTCAGCTTTAGTGTGCGTGAGACAACGACGGAGGACCAAATCAACACCACGATGATAGAGATCGTCACCAATGAGAAGATAGCATGGGGCTTGATGTCGACTACATCGTCAGGTATCACGATCAACATGGGAAGTGAAATTTTGGGTTTGCAAGTATGTAAGGATGTCGCCATACCAAGGGTCATCCAAAGTAATGGAGAATAAGTGTTCATCGGGTAAATCATCATTAACCAACGGATCTCTCGTACCAGTAGGAAATTCAAAAATGAGCTCAGCAAGGGCTAAACATTTCTTACCCTTGGGTGTGAAAAAATCGAGATCAAACTCCTAAAGGATAATGATCCAACGAGCGTACTTCCCATTGATGGTCTATCTACTCAATAGGAAATCCATAGGGTTGGAATTGGTCATGACCTTGGTGGAACATGTAAGGATATAATGACAAAGTTTTTAGACCGAGAATACAATGATCAACACCAACTTCTCTTCATGCGATTAGGACACAGGGGGACCCACATGGTTCTTACTAACGTAATAGATAACATGTTCGTTTCTGGTGTCATCTTCCTGGATTAGCACCCCAGCGACCAAATGGGTGGAAGCTGAAATGTACAGGATGAAGTCCCTCTCAAATTTAGGAGGACTAATCAAGGGAGCGGAAGTGAGATCATGTTTCAGGGCATAAAAATACTGTTGAGCGTAGTCATCCCAAAAAAATGGAATGTTAGATTGAAGGAGTCTTAGAAACCCATGTGTAGTGGTGGCATAGTCAGGGATGAACCGACGAAGGAAGTTAGCTTTGCCTTGGAGGCTTTGTAACTGGCGCACAGTACGAGGAATAGGAACCTCAAGGATGGCTTGAACTTTGAGGGGATCAAGCGTTATACCATCTTTGGACACAATGAATCCCAGGAGATGGTTGACAAGAGCGCAAAAGACACACTTCAGCGGGTTGAGGCAGATATTATACTTGCAACATCGGAGAAAGACGGTATGCAAATCATGAAGGTGTTGCGCCCGATGCCAATAAAGAGCAGTGAGGTCCTTAAGGTAGGAAAGGATAATATGAGACAGATCATGGAAATAGTATGACATGGCCCACTGGAGGGTGGCTTCGAAATTCTTAAGGACGAACGACATGACCCTATAAGAAAAATTTCCCCACAGACTAATGAAGGCATTTTTTAACTAATCAGCACAGCGTATAACAATTTGGTGGTACTCGGAGAAACCATCCATAAAGGATAGTACCTGATGCCCCACACAGTCATCTATGATCTGGTCAATGAATGGTATGGGAAAGTTGTCTTTGGGACAATATTTGTTCAGGTCGTGAAATTCAGTGCAGACACGGATGGTGCGTTGTTTCTTGAGAACGGGAACTGGGTTGGAAACCCAAGTGGTGTATTCAATGGGATAGATAAAACCAACTTGCTTGAGCTTATCAATTTCAGCTTTGAGAGCTTCTCGTCTGGAAGGATTAATGGGTCTTGTTTGCCCTCTATTTTTCCTTGCTTTATATCACCTTTTACTTGAAATCCCTCATGCTTTTGTTTATATTGAATATTTATTGTTGTAGTTTTGTGCATTCTCGAATATAATAAGTAAGTATTTTCAATTCCCTTGTTTTAACGAGATTTAAACATTAAAAGCATCGTTAATGATAGTTTGTGTGTTTGCAAGTTTATAGAGTTGATTATATACCTATTCTGATAAAGCCCAAGTTCCTGCAACACACATTCCTGTACCACCCATTCATTCCTACACTTTTTCTGGAATCATGCCCATTCCTTCAGTCTCTTTATATTTTCATATTAAAGGCTTTTCATGGAATTAATTAATTATTTATGGATTTCATACCTTTAAAATTATCTTTGAAACTAATATTTACTCTTTTCTAAAGTATTTTATGAACAATGTATTAATCATTGTGGAAGAATGGACGAGTGCAGGTAGGATTCCTGCACCATCTGGCAGTTCCTGCACTCTCGTGACAGCTCACCAACCATGCGGATATTTCGTTAAATATCAGTTCATCACGAGTTGGGCTCAGAGTGGAAGAGAAATCAGAGGATATTAAAGATCAAGATTCCATCCATATGCCTCAGATTAGCATTTTTTAACAGCTGAAAGGCTTAGTTTAAATGATTGTTATGTTTTTGTTATAGCCGTAGGCCTAAGGGCTTGTATTTAATGTAGAACTCTGATAGGAAATGGGGGGGATGCTACAACAATTTATTGAATTGTAATTATTTTGGCATTTCCCTCTTTCTCGGTTAGATTCAAATCTCATGATGTACATTTTCTCATTTGGAATATAATACAAAGGACTGTGCCATGTTATTCTATTTTTGTGTTTCTATCTTATGGTGATGCGTTATTGAGTGACTGAGTTTCCAGATTTCGTAACAGGGAAACGATCTGGTTGGCTAGGGCCTAGCCAACCCAACTCGTTATCCCTTTGTTAAAGGTGTGTTAATTTAATTTAAATGAAAAGTGTGAATTAATTATTTAAATCGATTCTTTCACAAGTAACAGGTTTGATTTCGTTGCAATTTTTGTGTTACGGATCTGTGGTGTGTAAGCTTAGTTGTGTCTAATTTTAATTTGTATAATTTTCCCTTTTGATGATTGTTATATTTCTATGATAATAGTGCTAGTACGCTACCTGTACTAGTGCGTTCTCGATTCTGCAAGTCAATCTCCTTAGTTCATTTCTGCAAGTATTTTTACTTCTTTCCTTTTGCAAGATCTTTATTTATTTCTGCAAGTAGGTGTTTATTTCTAAAACAGAGGCATTCTTAATATCTGGAGTTTAGCTTAAGAGTTAATTGTGCTTTGATGAACATGGAATAAACATTGTTGTAACATAAGGATCTATGCTAGCACTTAACATTTTCGAGGAAAGGATTGAATCTCATGTTAAATTATCGAATGAACCTTTTGAGTTAAAATGTTTAAGAAGAAAATCTAACTCATATGAACAATCATCTCGGGAAGAAGCCTGATAACACAATCAGATAATGTACTTAATTTCATGAAAGAAGTTCCTTGTTTTAAGAAATATTTACTTTGACTTTCGAAATAATTTCTTGTTTCGAGTATAATTTTAGTTGAAGCATCTTTCTTCTTGTGAAAGTTATTTTCAAAGTTCTATTCACTTTGCAATTTATTTCACTAGTTAACACGATTTTTAATTTCTGGAGGTAATCTAAAAACTTAGTATAGGAATGTTCGTTTTATCGTACAAGAACCTCTATTCTAGTACAGGAATCGATATCCTTATACAGGAATAGAGCAATTTGGTACAAGGAATTAGAGCTCCTGTATGAAGGACAAAATATTCAGTGCAGGTACACAACATACTTTTGGTGCATAAACTTAATTCCAGTACAGGAACAACATTTCAGTACAGGAACATTGTTGCAGTACATGAACGACGGCTTAGTGCAAGAAGGAATATTTTTGAAGAAGGCATACATCCTGAACAATTTAATTATTCCTCGATCTTATGACCACACTGAATATAATCTAAAATATTTATTTTATTGATTAGGATTATTCATGATGATTTGAAAGTTCATTTTATTTGAATTTTCGCAAAGTATGTTCTTTTTTTATTCTAGTTTCCAGAATGGTGTGGTGTCATTGAATTAACTAGTGCAGGTTGTTGAAGTTGTTCTATGGCATTTCCAATGTTGCACCTCTAAGTTTACGAACTCCCGGATTGACAATCAAATGTTAGGTTGTTTATTATGCCCAATAGGTCTCAACTTTTGACGGACAGGATTGGCATTGGGTCATGTATAAATATCGTGTTCGACAATTACGGGATCAAGTTCGGGCATAGCTAAATAGGACCAATTGAAAACATCATGTAATTACTTGAATAACTTGGTGTAAGCCTCAATTTCTTCTAGGGTGCAATGTGCCCTCAAGGTAATTTTTTCTTCTACCCCTAGTTTATCAGAAATGTTAATTTTAATGGTAGGAGAGATATTGGTCGTATTTCCTTCTTTGAAATCATCTGGTGCAGGAATGGGATTTGTAAACCAATCGACCTCATCGGAGATGAAGTCTTTAGACTCCACAACATATTGGTCATGGGACGGCTACGGAAGGAAGTACGTATGGTGGTGCATATCAACCTAGGGAATGTCACGGGTGGTCATTGCTTCCATAATGTCTTCATCAGAATGGAAGATGGGAGGACCGGCGGAAGAAAGACCTCATGACGTGGCGGGACTACCTGACGCATCATCATGAGAGATATGGTTCACAAACGCATTGTTACGGAGGGTAGATGAAGAGCTTGTAAATTAAACATCTATCGATGTTGAGCCCAAGGTGATCACCGAAGCAGGTTCAGTCGAAACAAAAGGGGATGCCCTAGAGGGGTCTTCCACCATGGATCTCATGGATGATGAAAAATAGAGGATACTGGCCGAAGGTTCCATCATCTCAACATCAGGGGGAGGTATCACAATGGGTGTAGAAATGTCCTCCAGTTCTGTCAAATAAAAACTCACATGTAGAGGAGTACAGGGTCTGTTAGCACCCAATCTGAACCTCGGGCTGAAAAAGGCAAATCAGGGTAACAACTAAACCACGCTCAGCCTTGTAGCTAGCCCTACAAGGACAGGAGAGGGCTCTCTCCGTAGAATAGATATTCAATAAAATGGTAATGAACTGGTTTTAGGCTAGGTATATAAATGGGAAAAAAGGTTTTGATGAATTACTGAAATTTCAGGGATGTATGGGACAAGAGGACAGTATGAACTGAGGAATTAAATCAGGATACAGAATATTTCATAGGGCAAGATAGGCAGGAGGTTTAGCAATCAAGTCTAAATAAGATGAAATAGAAAGACTGTTGAGAAGTTGAAAAGGGCATAATAAATGAATCCTTTTCAAACAGAAGAAATACACAGAGTATGAATGATTCCCCAAGGCAGAGCATATAAAATGGATTCTACCTTTCTAACTTGAAAACATTCAACTGGAGATGTTAATGAATGAATGGTGTAACATAACAATGTACATATGAAACATAAAGGAGAAACATATGCTAAAACTCATACCACATGAATCCCATAAATCAGAGCTGCAACACTTTATTTAATTCCCTGCCAAACTGTACTACGGAGCGCAGAGCTCACTGCCACACTATTCCCCTACTTTTGAGTTTTTAGACCTCAGACTTTCCGCCCTTGCAAATAATTAGAATTTACAATAAATAGACGAATTTTGCTGGAATACAAATCGATGGAAGGGGAGAAATCACAACTGAAGATAGAAGGCCAAAAGCCAACAGTCTCTTCGTAAAGGAAGAGCTGCATTACATTTGGCCAGTGAGAAGGCAAAAAATTGTAACGTAGATTTCTCTACAACGTAACTGAAGATGTGACTGTTACAATTTGGGTCTCGGCCTCTGGCTGTCGCTTTGCTTTCCATTATTCCTTTTGAATAACTGGCTTTTAATAAGATGTCGTTGCAGTAAACTGGAATAAATTGAAATAATGCCTTACGTGAAGGGAAATAGTGAATAAGAAGGAAGGGAGAGGAGGCGGGACCAACATCTTAATCGCAATCGGGATCGGGGAGCGGGAAAATATATACAAAATAAGACTTTCGATGCGGTTGGATTAAACCATGGGAAGTCCTTTAATAAATGTAATAAAATGCGATTTTGGGACTTACAAAGGGGAAAGGGCCTTTATATTATAATGGGGAGTAAGTGTTGTATGGTGGGCCCGGGGATAAAATCGCAATCGCAATATTGGAATTTGCGATGGGAATTTTGCGATGGGAATTTGCGACGGGGATTTTGCGATGGGAATTTTGCGACGATCACACATCGCACATCGCAAATTCCACATCAACAAGACACTTGAATCTCTAAACTTGCGATCTTGCAATTTTGTGCTAAAGTGGTGGGGTTTATATATATGATATAACTTTGTTATAAATTTTGTGGGGTATTGGTCGGAGAAGTGTTTAAGGGGAGGGACTTTGTAATATGAATTTTTTTATTATAAAGTCCAAAGGCATGGAGGGGAAGTGGTTGGGTAACAAAATCGCATATTTTATTAAATGATTTACAATGCGATATTATAATCGGAAGGGGGAAGGAAGGGGTTTTTAAAGGGATTTGAACATAAAGTTAAAGGGGAAACATGGGAAATAGGTGGGGCTTAGGGAATAGAGGGATTTTACTTCACTTAAGCACAAAATTCAATCCAGAAGCCAGTTTTGAGAGTGTAGTATACCGTTGAAAAGCTCTTTCTGGGCTCTTTCTGATGGATCTGCTTTGAAGATGATTTGGCACTGAACATACTATGGAAAAATTATCTGAAGGCAGAGACATCACTTTGTGGAGATAACAGCTTCTGAATTGTGGCTGAAAGGCAAAGTATCATGTCTTCACCTCAAAACATGGTTTTGAGGTGAAGCTTGCATCAAACCAAACAAATGATATCTTTGATCTTCCTGGTGCTATGAATTTGTATTTATTGACTTCCTCATGACTTCGCTGATATTTATTTGACACTTGACTCATTAATTTGACCATGGCGAGACCTTAGAGACTAATGAGACCCATCCTATGACCTACTAATATGATTTTGAGAATGAAAGTGAAAAATGACTGAAGATCATAGGAAGGAAAATCAGCAAGTACCTCATGAGGGAAAACTGGTAACAAATTACTACCATCAATGAATCCATGACCTAACGGAATGGCGAAATTGATTATTATGGGACTCCTAATATGCAAATGCAAAAGAGCAATTTTGATCACTGATGGCAGTATGACTAGAGTGACACTAACAGGGTCCACTACGAGTGGCCTCTATTTGGTGAACAGCATCAAGGGTGTTGTGAAATTCATTGAGACACGTAAAAAGGTGAGAATAGTGGCCATAAATATCACACAAAGCACAAGGTCAGTTTGTGCGCAAACATTTGAGTTTGTTAGCTGAATCGGGTAAGGTAACATCGACCTCTAGGATATCAGATTTAGGAAACATCTCGTTGACCACAAGTTTTAGACGAGGAAGCCCAGGACAATTGTGGGTATCATGCCCAAAAACATCACACAAAGCGCACAAAGGTGACTGCTTTGGAGGCTTATAAGGAGCAGCAGTTGTTTTGGGGGCCTTGTCCTTAGGTTCCTTCTTTTTGGCTTTGCCCCCCTCACCAGAAGCTTTCACAACACGAGTAGAGTCTTGTTTAGGTGGCTAAGGATTGAAGCAAAGGGATGGGTCATAGAAATCGGTTGGACCGAGGTTAAAGTGGTATAAGGTTTGAGTTGACCAGGTGGAGTGTTGGCTTGGGGATCAATGTACCAGACTGGGATCCCCAGGGTCAAATTGGGAAGGCTCAATGTAGCCATAAAAGGCACTGAAAATACTTCAAAGGGGGGAGCTAGAAATGATATTTGACTGGAAGGGTAATGGCCTGGTAGAATGGCTCCCAAATAGTTGAGGCTAGGGAGAACCGTACCTGGTTGAAAAGGGATTGAAGAGACATCAGCAAAGGGAGAAGGTCCTTGAAAAGAATGTCCTGAAGGCTCTGTCGAGTGACCGCCATCAAGTTGCGGAGGCATAGGTTGCTAGCCTATCGAACTAGACTGCTTGTGGCTAGCCCGAGAGGATTGCATCATGTAAACATTTGACGAGCTGGGGTTAGTGATGATGGGGGTGACCAGGGAAAGCACCAAGTAAGGTGGAATTTTTATAAAATCCTGGTGACACACTGGTGAGAGGTGCGACAAATTGCTTATCGACCACCGAAGATATGATAGACTTGGGGGAGGTATGAGACTTCGTTTCGTAATATGTGAATAGATCGATGGTGACAATATTTCTAATGTGAGGAAAGCACATCTTATGGTGAACTACATATGCGACAGCAGACATCGAATAGGTATAGCTACAACCCAAGAGGATATTGTAATCCAAGGGGGCATCAATGACTTCAATGTCAACACAAATAGTCTTTCCCGCTAGAGTGACAGGACAATTGCGGTACGTGCCAAGCGGCTGAGAATGGTGACCATCCCAAGCACGAAAATTGATGGTGGATGGGGTTAATTCAGGTGATCCGAGTTTGTTCCAAATAGAGGCGAACATCACACAGGTGGATGTGCCCTCGTCAATGATACATTTCAAGACATTTGAATTATGAATCTTGAATGGTATTTGGAAGGTGATGGATGAAGTTAAGGGGGGATGTTCTGACTTATCAACATCAAAGATGATAAAACGATCATCTAAAGGATCCACAATTCCCAAAGCAAATAGTAGATATTTTCGTTGTGATGGGCACGACTGGAGGACTTCCAATATTGACATGGTAGCAAGAGATTGTTCCAAGTCATCTACTATGTTTTAGGTGTGGGCGGCTTTGGCAGAAGCGACATTTCAGCGTAATGGCCCTTTGGGGATCTTGGGAATAACCTCTGCCCGAGGCTGAGGATCTGTAAGGGAGCATTAGATATTGAAAGGGACTCTATGGAAACTTTGGTTTGGGACTCAGTTGTAGATGTAGCAGGTGGCTATTCATATTGGCGCAACCGGGTCTGAAGGTTGACATCAGCGGTATTGACCTTGTCAGAATTCATCATGAGAATATGGTATTCTAGGGTACCAGACTGTGAAGGTTGAGGGGAAACCTAACCTTGAGGGGGTTGGGTGGTCACATATCCTTGTTGATGGAAAGGATTAGTGAACACATCCGGTTGAGCTGGCGCAATATTTAGAGGAGTCAAAGTAGTGGCTTGTTGTCCTCTAGATGTTGCTTCTGCTTCCCACAACTGGTGCATCTAGGGTACGAGGGGATAACCATGAGTATAATGGCCATGAACACCACAACAAGAATAAGGCTTATTCATATTAAGAGAATTTTTCTCCTTGGGATGATCACCCTATTGCTGGTTGTTATTGTTAGTATGGTTCCCTTGGGGTGTGTTTGGTTGAGTACCTTGGTGCCCTTGATTACCCTGCGTTGGTTGGTTCTAGTTTCCTTTCCTCTTTTTCTTTGAATTAGGAGGATTATTCGTACTTTTTTGCGCATACACCTGAACTCCAGGGGGAGGTGGTTCCTGTGGCGGAGGTTGAGAAGGCACGGGAGGCTAGGGTGATGATGCCGGAGGGGCTGGAGCATTGGGCTATGGATTTAAAGGATAGAATGGAGGTTGAGCAACATTGGGGTAAACAGGTTGAGAAACATCTGGTCTTGGCATCATTTGATGCAGTTGGGAAAATGCATAAGGCATGCTTTGTCCTGGATACATGTTGTCGGGAAGGGGATAAGTGCTAGAGGAGTTCGTCCCTCCACGAGGAAAACCATAACCCATGGAAGGGTGAGTATATAGATGTGAAAGAGATCCAACGATACCGTCGGTGGCAGTGTGAGATGCCCCCAGTTCGTTGGCACCACCAAGTCTATGGAGATCTGGTAAAATGGTATAAAAATAACCATATTTGGCGTAGATCAAGTCATATTTCAACGCGGATTAAAGATCTTCTTCCTGGGTCTAATGAAAATGGGATGCGACATCTTTACCAATAGAAGGAAAAGGTGTTCTAAGAAACAAATCCATATAGACACGGTTATCGAATGTAGGAGATTGACACAAGCTCCTCCTTCTACGATATTCTTGGACATGGTCAGAAAGGTGAGTGGCAGAAGTTTGATGGAATGCAATCAACAACTCAATACTGGTATCATAGCAGAGAGGTAACTGGAAGTAGGATAGAAACACTTTAAAAAGAGTTACAAAAGTGGAATGAGAGGCAGTGGCCTGGTTGACATACCACTTTCCAACTTCTCTAGTGAGCGTACGTTGGAATAACCGAAGGCATATGGAGTCATTGGCGATAGAATTGGATGAACACCACATGTGAAAGGAGTGGACGTGATTAGTAGGGTCCTCTCCAGTGTTACCTTCAAACTTAGGGATGTTTGAAGGAAACTTAGTTGGCATAGTAGGCCAACCTGGATCATGTAGCATAGGGTCATTAATTAACTGCTTGAAATCGGTGAGGCTTAAACCATCCATAAAAGGTAGCAAAGGAGTAGCTGGAACAGTTATGGTAGCGGCTCCACTAGTAGAAGCTCCAGAATTAGGGCCGGGACTACCACCAGCTTGAGTACCAACACCTACATTGGTGCTTGACATGGTGACAGAATGAGGTGGAGGGGAACTGGGCTCGAAATCAGAGGAAGAACCCGATGAACCAGAATCAGAGTCAGTATGGGGATTCGGTGGAGGACTAACTCGAATTCTATGCGTTGGAGTAAGTCTTCCTAATGAAAACTGAGGATGAAGGCCTTGGAGTCTCCGAGATAAATTCCTTGGGGGCGCAATGATGGCAAGACAAAAATGACATGAAAAGGATGAAGAGTGATAAACAAAGGCTTAGTGAGGGAAAAAAATTAATTAGGATGTTTATGTCTTGGCTTGGAAATGTAAACCAAGCGCTCCTCGCTTTAGGTGTGCATGTGTGAAAGTCATGTGTTAACTTTAATTAAGCCCATACGGTTGTATAAAGAAAAAGAAAAAATGTTGAATAACTGTAAATAAAACTAAAATTGCATTAAAATAAACAACTAAAGATGCATAAATTAAACCCAAAAGAAGGCTTCCAAAATAACTAATCTAAGAGGCAGGCGAAATTGACTCAAAACACAAAAAATGACCAAAATATCTAAGGTCTAAGGGATAGGGATATAATGACTCAGATATGTTGGAAGAGGTGCAAAAACAACAATAAAACAGAGGGAAAACTGCTACAAAATGGGAGGCGAAAGGTTAAAACCCTAGGGGAAACAAGGAACCCTAAGGGAGATATGAAACAAAATTCAAGAGGGGGTTTTGGATGGAATAATAACCAATCAAAAGAGACCTGAAAGAAGAATATATGAGACCCTAAAAAATGGCTAAAAGAGCTGCAAAATATCAAACTACCTACTCAGCTAAACTCCTCCTAGAAAGGTGGATGTGTACTGAAACCCTAAGGGGATTGCTTCTACTTCAAGGAAACAAACTGAGCATATACAGGCCTAAGACAGGCTGAGACAGAGGTCAGACAACCTTGAAAAATAATTGCAGCAAACCCTAACTGTCACAAAAAAAAACTCAGAAAAAAGTTGCAGCTCGTAGGTACTAACCTGTAAACTGGGAAAATCTTATTTTATGGGTTAACAGCTGCGAGTTAAGGAAAAAATTGCAGGTTTAGGGCCAAAAAGTGTGAGTTCCAGATCTATGATCCTCGAGCGGCAGGTTGTGGAAAAAATTTCCATCTCTGGAACGACTGATACCTTTTACCTGCAGAAAACACACGGTAGTTAGAATTTTTACTGTTTTAGGGCATAAAATGTAAAAAACAACATCAAGAGACTAAAAATAGCTGAAGAAAAAGCCTAGTTGTTGAAGCAATTGCTCATGCAGGGATCTGAATAAAACGCAATGGAGTCGCCAATTGTTAGCGTAAATTATTAACGAAAGTGTACGAAAAGAGCTCCTTTAGTTGCGCGTGAAAAACAACCCTAATAACAAAGATGGTTGCTTAAATTCCTTAGATCTGCAATAGATAGTCAAAACAAATGCTGCCAGAAACCCGATATATGCAGTAAAAGTAGCTAAATAGTAAAAATAAATAAGAAAATGCGCCATACATCCAACGGACAAGACAAGATATAAAGAATTTTATATGTATTATAACACCTAGGAAGGGAACAAAGAATGATGCTACCAGTGCCCCTCAATGGGATGGGTTCTTGGTTGTCCTCAATGTCTTAGATCCATAAGTCTCTCTCTCTTGATGGTGTAGAAAACCCAAAACGTGTTGAACTCTATGGGAGCTCAAGAAGTAAGAAAATAGCAGCAACAATGAGAATGATCAAAGCGCGACAATGAAAGTGATCAAAGTGAATAATGAAAGGATAACTCTCCTATTTATAACAAAATATTGAGTTACCCTCGATAATGGCGAATAATAAAATATTATTAACCAAGATCTAGATCTAAGTGCTTGGAATATTTTATTATTTTTTGTTGGAGGGAAAAGGAATTTAAATTGGTTAAATACCTTTATTTAGAAATAATAAACAAATAAATGATTTATTTATCATTTCAAGAATGGGATTAAGGAATAATTTAACAACTGATGATTTGTTTAATTATTTCTAGGTGATTTAGTCAAATTTAACAAGGAATAATAACTAAATAATGATTTAATTAATTATTCCTAGAGAAAAATAATAAAAATAATGATTTATCTAATTATTTCTCATGGTTTAATTAATTATTCCTCATGGGGTTTCCTATTTGAACCAGAAATAACTTAATAAAATATGGTTTATTAAATTATTTCTTATAATGAAAGAAATTTTACTATGGTAAATTTGGTCTTAGATGGTTTACTTCGATCCATCTAATTCTAAATGGTTAGATGACCAAAAATTGGTGTAACATAAAGATTGACAAATACACAAGGGCGGGATGAATACTTGTTCTAATGTGACTCCTACTCCAATTCCATGTAGAAATTTTGGTGATAGAATTGCAACTGATCAAGAAATTAAACAAAAATCAAGAATCACAATTCTGCTCTATTTCTCTATGGAAAGTAATTCACTATTTAGAACAACATGCATAAACTTGCATCATCAAATACACATGTACACATATGTTTCTACGGGAAAGAAACTGCTAGAAACTCCTTAGCCTTTTTTCATTAATTATTTGAATATAGAAACTATTAAAATTGCATGCTCTAGCTCTGACCACCACCTGCAAAGATAAAATTGTTCTCCCTACTGACCGAGGAACTCTGGAAAAAACTTGGCCAATTTTTGCCTCCTCTAGCCTCCTAAGACCACTCTGGAAAATACTGAGCCTACACTCACTCTGACTACACTTGCGTTACCGCGCTCACGCTACCTGCACTTGTGCTTCTTCCACTCATTCCTATTTCGTTGCGCAATTCTCAAGGATTGATCATCTAACCAATACTCTAAACTATACACTCAATCTAGTATATAATTAATTTTACAATGCCTTGGAATATCCACCACAACCGAGGAACTTGAATTTGTTGAATGCATGAGCTATTTTTATTTGATTGATTAGGTAATTGGATGATCACTGAGTTAGACCATTGTCCCACTTAAAAATTGACCTTCCACTAGTTCTATCAACAGTTGGAACTAGTTTAACTAAATAAAATTGGAAATAACTGAACTGGATTGCTAAAAATTAGTAATAACACATGCATAACTAAACTCCAAGCCCTCTAACTCAAATTTTCTGATCTAACTGAGTGAAAAGAGCCATGTCACACTAGTTGACTGCATCCAAGTTGTCCCGTTATGTGGAAATTTTATTTACTCAATTCGACCAAGGAAAATTCAAATTGAGACTTTCTTGCTACACTAATCAACACCCACGACGTGATGAACTTGGCATGATGTGCCATTTTTGCAACAACTCCTAAATTTGAATCTTTATTTCATTGTTCTCCTGAACAAAGCGTCGGTATGTCGATCCACTAGGTACCAGCATGCCAAGGGTCAAATCGATGGAGTGCTTGACCTGACAATGCAGTGGTACCCCTATGGGTGAATTGAAGATGTCCATGTACTCCTCCATGACCTTGTCCATCTACTGCTATTTTGAGAGGGAGCTCTGTCTGGAGGCTGTGGAGGTTCCCAAAATATCCCTCTTTCTCTGAGGGCGAATTATAAGGAAGACAAATTTCCCAATCTAGGAAATGATCTTAATACATTGTTTAGCAGAGATAAAACAAAAAGTGGTAGGCAGTGCCACATCTGGTATCATATACAATTTTTTACCCAAAATAATAATAATAGAGCAAGGTATCGAATCATATACAATAATTTCCTACTAACATCAGGTGTCGGTGTCATGATTGCGGTGTTTGTCCCTCGTGCCTCGGTTCCCTTTGTGATTCTTCAGTCCATTACTGTAGTCTTGAATAAAAAAGTGGCATATTCTAGTTTGTGTGAATTTCATTCCACATTAATACTTCCCTCTCCATCATTTGTGAGTGTGTAAGAATCCCACATTGGTTGCAGCCTTGAGATTGGGTGGTTCATTAAGCCCTTCACCCACCAAACCATTTTCCAATGGAGGCAGCCCTTGGGGTCACATGGTGGAGGTTTGCTCTGTAATATTCCTAAACATGAAAAGCAATAATATAGGACAGAAACAAGGAAAGTAGCAGTGAAGATCAATGCATAAACATGAGAGACCAATATGGAGCCAATTTATTCAATAAATCAGTAGCAAGTAAACATAATACATTGAGGCACAAATCATACAATAGGAGCAAACAAGCCTCCGATGAATAAATCCTCTCAAAAGTGAGGTGCTACTAATACAAAGAATGTCGGAGAGCTGGTACAACGCAATCATGATGAACACATCTACAATATATGAATATACAATGATATAAAATGGCTGATATATGCCTCAAGAGATAACATACATGAATATCAAGGCTCTATGCCAACCTCCTAATAGAACCCAAGAGGGTTTCTAGAAAATACACCAAAATAGAAAAGGCGAACCAAAGCCCTAGGGCTGAATATTCACTGCAGATAAATAGCTGGAAAGATGTGACTGATCTGATGTAACATATAATGAAATCTCCTCCCAATAAACTCTCCAGGTGAAAGGCTGATCCCTTCACTGGAAAACCATCTCCCCAAATGGTGTACTGAAACCATCCCTGCAACTCCTCCCTAGAATAATGCAGTCCATGACCGAAACTATGTTGTAGGGGTTAATAATAATGTGGCCTGATGCCAAATGCTACAAATAAGCTCAAGGGCCTTCTTATTTGGCCTCCCAATGGAAGGAAACCTTCCTCCACTAAAATCTAGCTCAGAAATCAACTGGTTAATTCCCTTCATCATTGATTTATCACAAAGACAACCATGCGAAATTGCGCGTAGTAGAAAAAGATAGTCACCGATGTCGAATGTGGAAATGTAGTGAAAATACTTCCTAAGTGGGCACTCACAGTCCTCTGGCGATGAAGCTTGCATCATCGTCAACACCCTTTTGCTAAACATACTGAATCTTAGCTAAATAAATCAGATGAGAGAAACTAGTCTACACTGAGGAAAAAGAAAGGAAATGTTCTCTATGGTCACATTCATTCTTATATAAACAGAGATTCCTCACCTTGGTCCCCATTCATTAAAGCCACTAATTCCATGCATGGAGTCTCCCTCTAAAATTGTGGTTCCCCTCAATGACTGCCACTCCTTCCATACCAGCGCTATTGATTTGGTCAAGGTTGACCCAATCTACATGCTCCAACCCCTTTTCACACACAAGGGTGCTTTATCAAGCCACTAAAATGATCTCCATTCACATTATCAGTGATTTTATTCCTACTCAGGAGATTTATGGGTTTCCATACCCTCTTATTCATTAAACTAAGAAGCAAAAACAAAATTTAATATTTCAACTAGTTTATAGCTAATTGGGAATATTACATGCCCCTAGATCCTACTAACATCTCGGTTTCAATGTTGTCGTGATCGGTGGGAAGGTTTGTCCTCCTCTGTGGCCTTGTCCCTTTGTGATGCTTCTCACCCATTACTACATTCTTTAGTCACAAAAATGCTAAGTATATTCGTTTGTGAATTTCGTTCCATTAATACTTCTCTCCATCGTCTATGTGTGTAATATCCATTGGTTGAAAATTTAGAACCGGGTGGTTCATTAAGCCCCTTCACCCACCAAAACCATTTTCCAATGCAAGAAATTTCTTGGGGTCACATGGTCAATATTTTGTCCCTACCCTACTACAACATCCGGTTGTGCCATGATCATGTTATCCCTTATGCCTCCTCTTTCCTTTATAATGCTTCAGTCCATTACTGCAGTCCTGAATAAAATAGTGGCATATTCCTATTTGTGTGAATTTCGTTCCACATTAATACTTACCTCTCCATCGTATGTGTGTGTAATAATAATCCCACATTGGTTGCAACCTTGAGAATCGGGTGGTTCATTAAGCCCTTCAACCACCAAACAGTTTACCAATGGAGGCAACCCTTGGGGTCACATGGTGGAGGATTTCTCCTAGTCTCCTACTAACATCTGGTGTCGGTGTTGTGATTGTGGTGTTTGTCCCCCTTGCCTCAGTTCCCTTTGTGATGCTTCAGTCCATTATTGCAGTCTTGAATAAAACAGTGGCATATTTCCATTTGTGTGAATTTCATTCCACATTAATAATTCCCTCTCCATAGGTATGGATTAACTAACAAAAAATTCACAAACTTCAATAGGGGAAACATCACACAATACCTCATCTGCAAAGGGCTTGATCTTATACAACAAGTGACACTATTGGCTGACACAAATATATCACCTTTGGTGGAGCCACTTAATGGTGTATGGTTGTGGGTGTGGCATTGTTGGAAACTTCAATATATTAATGACCTTGACTGAGATCAGGTTCTTCTAGATTCCAATGTCAATGATGAACTGCATTGGTGAACCCTTTATTCACATCTACGTGTGGAAGAGGGGCTTCCCCTTCTCTGGATTCCCAAATTTCGTCAAAGATATGAATTATGTTGTCAGTTCCCTTGTTAATTTTTTACTTAGAATCAGAGCATGCATTTGTCTCTAAGCCTTTTAGCTTTACCACCAGTGCCTACTTTTCGTGACATTTATATGTGTTGTGAGTGGGAGTTATGGAACTAACATCACTTTTCGGTGTCCTTCTTCACCTTCCCATTATTATTGGCTTGCGACTTTGAGTAGTTGTCACGGGGAGTCACAACCTAGATTTTCCCTTTTCTTTATGGCTTGGGAGCGCCTTTGCTCTACTTTGGGTTCACAAATCCAAATTCTCACTTCTTCTGCTTGAACTTCTACCCAATTTTGGAAGCATATCAACATATTGCACCAAGCTAGGATATGTCTAGTAACTCCATGACCTCCTGAATGTATTTGGGAAAACAACCATGGTACTTGAACAACAGATGTTTCTCATAATATTTGATACCCAAATTTGTGCGCAAGATATGGAAAAGATTCATCAGCTCATGCACATTGTGTTCCCTTTACTACCACATCATAGTCCATTGTATGTACTTTTCTTCATAACTCCTGACAGGTTGAAATGGGGGGCGGCTTTGAGGAGTGAAAAAGCAATCCTTTCCCTATTGGAAAAATCATGCACCGAAAAATATCCTTCCAACATATTTTACCATTTATCTATTACACATGCATCTATCTAGCCTTCAAATATGGGGATGTCAAAGTTGACTTGTACCTTAAAGGGAGTGGCACCTCCTGAGTGGTTTTTGGATGAACATGCATCACCTGTGCAAATCCACTGGAGGATCTGAGAAAAGTTGTACCACTGATTTGAAATTATGCAGGAACACCACAAAATAGAGAAATAAACATAAACACAAGGATGTAGCATAAATAAATATTCATTTCATTAATATCAAAGATCTTAAATATGCTTACATATAGAATGGAAATAAAATAGCTCGAGTGATTGTAGCTTATCTTTGAGAAGTGATGTTGTGACTACATGTCTCTGAAATATGCAACAACAAGGCTCAAGGGCCTTTTATTATTGAACAATAAGGATAAACCCTAAACAACCAAAAACATAACCCTAGGAGATGAAACACCAAGATTTTGTGGGCCCCATTGGGTTTAGTTGGACAACCAACTTCCCAGGGTCGTAACTTGGTCATATGATATCTATTTGGCGTGTACGATACCTTGTTATAAATATCTCTCCAACTCTGAGTACTACAAAATCTATGGAATTCTATTGCGGACCTCAAAAAAACATCGTTTAGGGGGTCAAAACAGCTCTGAAGGTTTAGGACCCAAAAAATGCTAAATTTAGTAAATTGTGTTATAATCAAGGAAACTGATTAAACTAGTTGGAGTTCCAGGTGGAATAGGTAGGTTTCCACCAATATCCACCTATATCAATCCTTCCCCCATAGGAAGAAATGGTCCCCATTGCGTGCAGAGCCTCCATGAGGTGAGGAATTTTATGTTAAACATGGTCCTTTGTGAGCCACATGTCTTAGTGGAGGAGTTGGCCTGCTTTGAAAACTCAATATATTTGGATCATCTGCCGACGAGTGTTATTTATCTGTGCATCCATGCTCCTATTATTCATTTCCTATTCGATACATCTTGGTTTGAGATATGTTGGTATCATCTAGTCAACAATGTCTGATGTGTCCAACAATGGGGTAAAGTATGGTCGTTGTCAGCCCACATTGAATACTGGGTGTAAGCCAAGGAATGGTGGAATGTTGAGCTAGAAAGAATTTTCGCCTACAAACTTAGTGATGGTGTAAGTCCCATATCATAGCTAGTGAAGTTTTCATTGGGCTCCAAAAAGGTGCTCCTTCTGTAAATGTAAACAAACTTTGTCTCCCACCTGGAACTTGTGTGGCACCCGATGTTGATTAGACATTGTTTGTACTTGGAATTTTATTTGTCCAATATGTCACAGACCTTCTAGTGGATTTTTTCAATGTGTTCAATGAAGCTGGTATCTTTTTTAGCTTTAGACTGGACATGAGTCGAACATGTCTCAGAAGCTGCAAGTGGTATGGGAACATCAATGGGACATATTGGTTGGAATCCCAACCCCACATGAAAGGTTTTGTGTCTAGTTGTGATATGGAGAGCTCTATTGTAGTTGTGATGGACATAATGGAGGCTTTCATCCCATGTGTGTGGATGCTTTGAGTTGTACATGCATGGAATGTGCACAATCATCCCGTTGACAACCTCTAATTGGCCATCAGTTTTGGGGTGGAAGGTCGTTGTTGGAACAGGGCTTCCTACAAGCTGTCAAACTGGTCCGATTTTTTATATTTTTTATTATATTTAGTCTAGCGCAGGGATTTTGGGGTGGTACAAAGCCCGAAAGCATTGTAACAGGTCAAAGGGTAGACCTCGAGTCTGCAAACCACGGTTTGCGAACCACAGGAAGTATTAGGGTAGATGATTATAAATAGAAAGACATTTTTAATTATAAGACAAAGATGATGAGATCTTGAGGGGAATTGTGGCTTAGTAGATCTATTTGGGTTTTCGGTAAAGGACTCCTGCTAGCTGTGTGCACGGAGATCCCTAGTCCTGCTGTGTGCAGACCCTGTTGTTGTGTGCGCAGGTCGGGTTTGGGTATTGTACGAAGGATCTGAAGGATTAATGAATGAGAAAGGGTGTTGAGTAACTGAATCTATTTTACAGTTGATGTGAATCTTTGATAGTTTTTATGTTATGCATATTCTGTGTTAAGCTGTGAACGTAACTGTGTTAAGTATTCTATCTTCAATCTGAATCTGCTATGTTATGTTTTATGCAAAGACTAACTGTAATGCTGCACTACTGTTTTAGAAGTGTATGATTTGTTGAAGTAAGTATAGTTGACCTTGCGCATGTGGATGCGAAGGATATCTATAGATCCGGTTCTGGGATATGCGATCTGGTCATTATAAAGTTGGACGCAGCTCTACTTAGCTTACCTATCCTCTCTCAGGGTGTGGAAACCTGGTTCTAACACCCACCCATACTGCTTTGCGTGAGACTTTGACCTGCGCAAGCAAGTCACTGCCGAAAGGGCCAATAGTATAGGGGTTTGTTGGCAAACCTTAACCTCTGAACCTGGGTCAGGACCCCTCGAGCCAACAAATGGTTCCGTTGCCGGGACCGGGAGCATTTTGAGAAGGGGATCGGGTAATGCTAAGGGAAGTATTGAAGGCCTGAGAAGGAAGAAGAGCAGGTGTTGTTGAATGACCTCCACTCTGAACAAAAGTACAATGCGGAGTGGTAAGTACTATCAGGCCAATCTAGAAGGGGATAGATCTATCTATAGCCCGTTAGAAGGAACAGCTGCGCAAAGCCCTCCAGCTATGCCACCTTCAGGTCCACGTAAGGTTAAAACCTCATCCGAAACCATGCCAAAAGAAGATATGGTGGCGCACTTGAAATTACCCACCTTCAAAGGTGCAGGAGATGAGGAGATGGACCGATTTTGGTTTGTTGCAGACTTGGTATGGACTGCACAAAATGTGGCAAGTGATACTGTGAAGAGGGCGCAGTTATCCCTGGCCTTCGAAGGAAGAGCTCTGGACTAGTATATGCGATACATATCTCAAAACGGAAGCGTGTATATGCAAGATATATAGGACACTATGAAACAACAATTCCGAAAGCCTAAGTCATATTTGCAGATCGTGGAAGACATGAAAAATTTCAAGCAAGGAACGACTGAGTCTGTATGGGAAGCTGATCAACGCCTAAAGAAAGCTATCAGAGAAGGAGAATTTAAGTATGACAACAAAAAGCATACGGAGTGGTTCATCGCTATGCTGCTACCTCACCTACGCGTACCTATGGTTCACCAAACTTTCGAATCGAAGGAAAAAGCTTTGGAAGCCACTATGAAACTAGAAGCTACGCCCAGAGCAGATACTTCGTTAGGAGTACAACAAATTCAGGAGCAGCTCGGGGCAATGCACATGGAGATTCAGAACCTATGAAAGGAACGGGGGGGGGGGGAAAGCTATCGCAGATCTATGGTGCATACAATGTCGAGTATCAAGACATACGAAGGATCTGTGCCCGCTGCCAATAGACTACCTGCAGATGGGAGGACCTAGTCCAATGCGCCCTGGAGCATGTGGAGGACCTAGCCTAGTACGACTAGGATCAAATGGACCTACGTTATGGTGCAAGGATTTCCACGTAGCAGGGATGCATGATACAAACCACTACCCCCGTCTGGGTGCATATGTCCCAGAGCAGAAGCAGCAATGGTGCCATTTCTGTCGATCAGTAGGGCATGATGAGTAGAACTGTCAAGCCTAATATCTAATGATAGATCGGGGAAACTTGTATAGGGTACAGTCAGACCCCCCGTCACCAAAAACCCCCGTAGGCGTAGGAGGCTCCCCCTCAAGAAGCAGGGGAGGAGGCCGAGGGGGAAGTGCAGGTCGGGGTCGAGGGAAACTAATCTACTATAACTGTGGAGACACAGGGCACTTTGCGAGGGATTGTCTGAACCCTACAAAACAGTCCTGCAGGTACTGCAGACAGTTGGACCATACGCTTGAAGACTGTCCAGTCTTAATAGCAAAATTGCAAGAGAAGCAACTACCACCTACACAAAATATGCAAAGGGCACTAGTACATTTGGGGGAAATTCTGACACTTAGTTCCGACACTTTTGACCAAATGTCAGAAATTTCCCCAAATTTTTTCAAACCCACCCGAAACCATCGCTATACTGACGTTTAGAGAAAAGTGTCGCAATACCAACACTTAGACAAAGTATCGCAATTGTGATGTTTGGAGGAAGACGTCGCAATTGCGACACTATGCCCCAAAGCATCGCTATTGTGACGGTTGCCTCCAAACGTCGCAAGTGCGACACAATGTCTAAGTGTCGCAATTGCGACTTTTGGAGGCATCCGTCACAATAGCGACGCTTTGGCCGCCATCGGTATAACAACACTTATATGCCTTTGCAAAATCCATGTCACTTATGGTTTATTTTTTATTTTCTTTTGCTTGAACTAAGTCTTATTTCCATGTGGATTGTGTAATTTCACTTTTATTGCATATTATAGACTGTGTTTGTTTATAAGATTATATGATACATGTGAGATAAAGGTTTATTATTTATCATATATAAATAAATTTTATCAATATTTTACATTTACACTTTTATGAGGTGATGTTATAAGTAAATTCATAAATATATCTTTTTAATCCTCATTTTACTCCATGAATATGTTTGGAAATGAAATTTCAATAGATTAATTTTCTCCTAACCTATGTATCATCAATATTGTATATTTACATTCTTAATTATGAGGTGATGTTATAGGTAAATCCATGAATATCTCCTTTTAATCTTCATTTTACTCCATGAATATGTTTGGAAATGAAATTTCAATAGATTAATTTTCTTTCTATTATATGTTTTACGAAGATATGGTAAGGAAATCTCTCTTGTTCTTCTTAGAAATAATTATAAATAATTTTTTTTTCTTTCAAAATAGATTAAAAAAATTATATGAGAAAAATTATTAATTCATCAATATGTGTGTGTGTGTGTTGTGATGAATAATTTCATAGTTCAACTTAATGGTTCATTATATAATCATGTGACCATCACCAATGATATATCTTAAAAAGCAACTGAAAAGCTATGTGTACAAAATCGATGTATACTCTAGAGAGTGGTTCTCATATCACTATGTAAATTGTTGTATGCTACTTCAAAAAAATTATAAGATAAACTGTAATACACATCATATATGCACCATAACAATTGCCATACAACTAATTTGTTTTAGGATACATGTGGCATTCTAGGGGTAAATTCCATATGATGTGTATATCAATCTATTAGGTGTTGGTAAGTTGTAAGTATATAAGAAATGATAAGGAATATCCATACATCATGATCTTGTAATGTGATTATAAATTGTGTCTATAATTTCCATAAAATGTATAACTGATTTGTTTCAAGAAAATCAACACAATCAACCCTAAACAATGCTCATGACGTGGAATGTCATTGGAAAAACGAAAATGATGGTCACATGTCCCATTTCTATGGTAATGGTGATCATATATATGTTGTAGCGACACTTGATGAGTAATTAAATAAATCTCAGAGTGTGACTCATTTTTTTTAAAGCATGATTTGTTTTCCTATTTTTTACTAATTTGTTAACATATTTTATTCATTTGGAAAACTAATTAATAATGCTTTAAGTAATTAGGACCTAATGAGAGATCATCTTCACATCTTCACTGAAATATATTTGGTAATTGTAGTCACTATATGAACCGCACATGCATGCTACTTAAGAAAAATTGAAATATAAACTATAATACACATCTTATATCTGCCATAACAATTGTCAAACTTATTTACTTCTAGATACATATGAAATACTTCAGGTAAATGCCATATTATGTGTATACCAATATAGTAGGTGTTGGTAAGTTATGAGGATCTAAGAAATGATAGGGTATCCACACATTAGTGCCCTAGTGAATTTTTTGCATAATTTTCTATTTGTTGTAATTTTGTTGCCTGGATTTGTTATAGATTTCAAATAATACAATTATCTACCAATTGTTCTTTATAAAGAAAAAGCACAATAAGTAGTCACCTAAAAGTGAGCCATGTGAAAATATTGGTAACATGAGTAACCTGGTAAGCTATAAATGAAAAGTGAATAACCTCCACTCACCAACAAGTGGCAGGCAGGGTTGGAATTTGGATTTCTCTTTACCCGTCACACAAATTTTTTTGACGTTTTGGTCATTATTTTTCTAGTCAATAAACGTTACGTTTAAAATTTTGCACTTCATTAATGACGTTCTCGTAACAAATTAACCCTTCACCAATAAAAGTTTGATTAAAAAAATTGAATTCTCTTCCATTTTCTTTGGATTTTGGAGTGTGATATATCTGTGTCATGGACTTTAATACCTAAAGTTTCAAGAGAAATAACTGATTCTTGTCAAACTAATATTTCCTCAATATATGCTATGATCTACTAAAAATTACTTCAAAAAGAAAGTAACCTTCCAATATAAAGAAAAAAACATGAACGAGCTTTCCCTAAATTGCAATAAACTTATGTTTATTATTAATATTGCATAATCTTTCTTATAAAAATTGCATAATCGGACTAAGAACAGATCCTCAGTGCATTTTTTATCGTTGTTGTGATTAAAATAATGAGCCAAAGAACGCTAAGGCACTCAGAGAAATCAATCTATGTATTATTTCTCACAAAATCATGTTGAGTAGTGGAGACTAAGCGCTAGATTTTTTTTGTCCTCAATCTCTCTATTAATTATGTCTATGTAGTTATAAGAATAACAAGCCAAATAAATCTCAGGCTTCCAGAGAAATTAGTCTCTGTGTGCAGAAATTAATGATTACTGTTGACTAAATGTTATACCATTTGAAATTGTTGAGCGAAATTAATCAGGCCATGATGTACCATTTGTCAGTATCTATTTTTTCATGTATGAAAGTTGATGTACCATTGAAAGTTTAATAATTCTATTGAAATTTTAATAACTATAATAACTATATATATATATATATATATATATATATGTATATATATATATTTTTTAAATTTAATGATTAATAATAATTAAATTAAAATTCTTAAAAGACAAAATAAAAGCCTAATAATCACGAACTATTATGATAATTTAAAAATATAGAACTCAGGCTTAACATAGTTACAAATATACCAAGAAAAGAAGAGTGCATGTGCATGATAACCTCTTTCTTGACAACCTATGAATGCCATTCTCAATGAAGACTCAAGACTCAACTGGATTGGATTGTGTATCAAAACAGTAGGAATGAATCAAAGTTCAATGAATGAATAACTTGATCGAGAAAAGTTATAGGGAAGGTAACTTGAATATCAATCTAATAAACCTCACTTCCATGATTAAAAAAACACCCCCACCTTCTCAGTGGTCCCATCATGGTCCACCTATTGAAAAACAACCAACAAATATTATTTTATATATATTTTTGCATGGCCATTGGACAATGATTTACTATGGTTTTCCTACTAAATTCCAATGGATGATTATTCAAAAATATTGAGAATTAGTTTAGTCTCAAGGCATAGCCAAGAGTCTTACTGGATAATTATAGATTACCTCTCCATTGGATGATTGTACATTTTTCATCTACTTTTCACGTGAGTTTCAGTTGATGCTAGATCTTTGCCTTCTATTTCTTTAGTGAAGCTAAGAGTTAACTTTGATCTTACATTAATAACTATACTTGCATGAATATCCATGCTTTTATACTTCCCCACTATGGTCAATGTTGATGTATGGCCTTGGCCCATTGATCTTACAATTAACTCACTATTCATATTCAATTTTCTCCAGTTCAACCCAATAAAATAAGGAAAACAAAAAATGAAGTCTTGATTTTTCTTTCCAGTGCTCCTACATAATACAAATACTCTTAAAAACCAATTAATATATAAATTGTCATCATTCATGCTAAAATTAGTTTCAATTTTTTTAATGAATCTGCTTACAATTAATAGATTACATTGCTCATAGAATAAGAAATAATTTAGAACTATGATTTCACAATAATAAATTACCCTAGCAGTTCAAACTTCGAACATACCTTATGAAATTAAAATATGGCAGGTTAATGAGCCAATCTAGTTTCCTCGGAGCCAATCTTGAGCTCGGCCTAAGTCTGAATGCCTTGAGAGTGCAAGTGTAAGGAACTAGATGCCTAAAGCTTTTATTTTGTGCTTGTGTAATTCACTGTTTGACCATCAAGCCAAGCCACCAGCTATATTAACACTACTTCATGTTGGGGCAGATTGGCATTCTAATTTTTTAGTGCTATAGCCGTACTTTTTCACTGCTTCACTAATCACAACCTTGGAAGTTTGCAGGGCAACGGGATTTATTCTTTATTTGGTGTTTTATGTAAAAGAAAGGATTTGTGAACTTTTTTTAATAGGAAGGGGAAAACTAAATTGATTCTAATTTTAAAATATCAATAATGATAAGTGGTAATTCCTTTATTAAATTTTTAATTTTGAGTGAGCCAAAAAAGTAACTTTCCTTGCTTTTTGAGTACAACCTTGCAATTGCGAAGAGGACTAGTGTTGCAAAATTATTGGTAAGTGGAAATTAAAGGGCGTAAGAACGTTTTTGAAAAAATTTCAAATGTCAAAATTAAGTCTTCTATCCTTCCTAGCACGTCACGGAAAACGGGAATCCACAAATTCTAGTCATCAAATACATGCAAAATGCCTTATGACGGGAAAAATGGAGGACTGGTCCTATGCTGCTACATGAGTTAGGGTTTCATGTGGCAGCAGGGAACCTTGTATAGTTTTTCAAGGATAGGAAAGGAAAATATTGTCAGTTAATCATCACATAAAAATTCATCACCATTTGAAAATTGTGTCCTAATTTGAAACAATAAGACTACCCAACTATTTCATTATTTAATTTAGATTGTGTAATACAAAAAAATATCCTAGATAACTTAAATAATGTAAGCACTTTTGAAAAAATTTAGTGGGGAGAACCTTCAATTACATTTATTTTGAAGATCCACTTGCATTTTAAGCCATTTTAATTAGTCTTTCATGGTTATTCTAGTAAAAATTTCAACCTCTTGTAGAAATTTGTTTGTCACTTGTATTAGAAATGCAAAAATCAAATGTATATAAAAATGATTTGAAATGCAAAAATCAAATGCGCGCTACATAAAAATGATTTTATTAAAAACTACATTAACGTCTGATATCACGCGCGCATTCTCCCTCGACTCTTGTAGAACAACATTCACCCTCAGCTCTTGCAGAACAGCATTCAACCTCAGCATTCGCCCTCATCTCTTGCAGAATAGCATTCGCCCTCAGCATTCACCCTCAGCTCTTGCAGAACATCGTTCGCCCTCAACTCTTGCAGAACAACATTCGCCCTCAGCATTCGCCCTCAACTCTTGCAGAACAGCATTCGCCCTCAGCATTTGCCCTCAGCTCTTGCAGAACAGCATTCGCCCTCAGCTCTTGCAGAACATCATTCGCCCTCAGCTCTTGCAGAACAGCATTCACCCTCAGCTCTTGCAAAATGGTAAGTTCTTACTACAGGCCCTTCCTCCTATAGTAGGGTTGACTCTATTTGGGTTTTTTTGGTCAATTCCATTGGATTGTGTTAGGCTATAGGGTTCTCTCTAGATGCCTTCCAATGTTATTTCGGATGAGTTTCAAAGAGGATGTGTAAGATGTGTTTGTGCTTGCATGAATTTGACTCCACTAGTTTCATGAAGTTTAAGCTATGGATTTTAGTTCGACAAACTCATCCATCTCAACACCCAGTAACGAATTGCCCTTGGTCTGATCTATATTGAAGGTGAAGTGAAAAGTGGTAGAGAATGGGAGATCGAAATTCATCAACTTTATCACAAGGGTAGTACTCCAGATCGAAAGTGATGAGCTTTAGTTCTCCAGATTTGGGGATTTTATGATATTTGGGGATTTTCTGATGACATACCAAAGGTCACATCCATACAACCATATCAAGGTCAATGTTGAGATCATTGTCATATAGATATAGGTCACTGATATATAGGGTTAATATCATCATCACTATCCATGGAAATCAAATGGTTACAAAATCTGTGATTGTGGTTGGCTCATTTATAATTATTACCCATTTACAGTAGAGCACAGAAACACTAAATATGGCCCGAGCAGAGCCTTTACAACAGGCAATGGAATTGCAGTTGCTTCATCAATAACCAATAGCTCCACTTGAGAAAAAATTTCATAATCTTGGGGCTGGATATACTGCAGAGCAAACAATTGTAGTTATCATTCGTACTCCAATATATTAATATAATTTTTACATTGAACTGAAGAAAGGGAAACAAGCAAATGCTAGCCATCATACAATGCTTTGACATAAGAGTTTTGAGTGACATACTTGAAAAAAGAACTCATCCACTGATATTTATAATCATTTTAGTTATTCAAGTTAAACACAATGTCAAGAATTAAGATTCAATACCCTCTATTATCTTCATCACCTAATACAAGATTTAAATTTTCCCAAAGAAATGCTTATTAAATTGGCAGCCATTATTTCTCCCTGCTTTAAAAACCCTACATTTAAATGAAAACAAGCATTGCATTTCAACTACAAAAATCTATTAGTGTTCAAGTGTACATGTGTGCATCACTTGTGTAGGGTATTTCTTTTCCACTTTCACATTATCCAAGAATGTGTGCATTATAGTTCATATTTTTTGTGATTTAGATTATCTTGAAAAAGGAAAGGTAAATTATTTCCCATGGAAAAAGAAGGTTTTCCCTTTTTACTACTGGAAATGGTACAACAAAGTTCCATTTCTACTTGAAAATCCTATGAAACAGGAACCAAATAAAGGCCATGTCCTCAATGGACATCATTTGGCTTTGAAAATGGCCATTGCACCGTGTTGTTTCTTATATTACATCACGATAGTTTCTTAGGTCATTTCTGTTTCTTGAGATGAAAAACAACCAAAGAAATTGTGAAGATCCTTTCATGAAATAAATGACCATTTCTCAATCATATCTCAACTATTTTTTATTTTATTCAGTGGTTGCTTACTTTGAGAGAAATTTGACACTTTTATAAGGAATATAACATAAAAACACAAAATGGGAAGGAATTAGTTGTTGTCAATTAAGAATTGAAAATACACGATGCATGTTCTGTACTACAAACTAGATTCCTTCCTCGAGTTAGGACACAAAGTATTGAATCAAAGTTGTAGTTTCTAACTTCTTGTATTGGTTCATCAATCTTGAAATTCAGACATTGCATGTCTTCATTGCTTCATGTTTGAATAATTTGCATCATATCGTACAATAGGAAATTAGGAATTATTATTATTATTACTTTATGGATCTATTAAGTTACTTTTAAGTTTGCATGGTTTAGTGTGAAATTATTCTAGTGTGCCCCTAGGCCTAGGTGAAGGAATGCCAAGGACTGAGAACCCTAGTTTTTAAATGGTATTGTTTCTTATACCCCAAAACCCCTCAACATCACTTCTTATTAGTTCTTAACAATAGTGTTGTAAACAATTTGAGAATTGATATAGCAAAATCTTGCACTTCTCAAGATAAAGTCCTAAAGCTAAAGTGTGATACCATGTGTAATTCAATAGCCCCATTGTCACCTCACCAACCTCTTTTCACTTTGGGCTAGCTCTCCTCCAACTCAAGGGGGTTTCTCCCTAGTAGATGTTAGGGATCTAATGGCCCAACCAAACCAAGTCAAGAGCCCCCTAACTCTCTATGTTTACTACTATCAATCAAAATATTGAACAATAGGGTCAGACATGCATCCTGAAGATAAAATTGCCAGGGTATCTTTGGGTAATTTCAAAGGGAAAGCCCCCAAACACATATAATCAAGGAATTATAACGTGATTTAAAACATTAAATATCAACAAAATCATTTAAAGGATATTGAAAGGAAAAAGGTGATGGAAGATAGAAAGTGCCTTACTTAAATGCTCTAAGGATTTTTCAATAGTTTCTCCAAAAGCTTCACTTCAAGGCCCTTCAAGATCGTCTCCAACAATGCTATACCATCAGCTTCAACAATGTTGCTCCAAAAATGTCCTCAAGGTCTTCACAACAAGTTTACTAGAAGTTGTTCCAACAATATATTCAATAAGGTCTTCATTGTCAACTCGTCTCTTGTTTGGGTGCCTTAATGTGCAATGACATGTTTCCAGGACTGAATTAAATGCAAGGCATATTTGAAACTCTAACTCTGTCTTCCGGTGTCTTATTAGAAATTATTTCAGTTTTCATTTTGTGTTTTCAAGTTAGATATTGTTTTCAAGTTTTTATATTTATAATTTTATTGCAATGTGGTAGACTGATCAGAGCAGTGCAGGAACAACCCCGAGACGGGATGATCGCGGAAAGAGGCCAGCGGAAGAACATGTAAAGTGCCAGCATTTCTCTATCTTCAAGTATTTTAGTTATTTACATAATTGAAATAATATTAATTTTGTTCAAATATGCAGACACCTAGCCATGGTACGCCTGATGATTCCCTCTATGAGGAAGAGCTTTCTTCATCCCTATCTCCAGCGCTCTTGTTGCGAAAAAAGGCACGAAATGCAAGGTTGGAATTTGATACTTTGATAGACGTGCCTCAAACACCTGAAACATAAGAGAGGATAAAACAACTTATGACCCAGCTAGAAACATATCAGGTAATAATAAAAAGTCAAAAGGATATTTTTTTTGTTCTGCATGAGATGAATTGTGATAGTTTGATTTTTAATTTTTACATTGACTAAACTAACAAAAAGTTCTTTTGTATGTAGATTTTTGTGGCACTTGATGAACCCGGTGTTGATGGTAGTGGGACACAAGGGCAAGAGATTGCCCAAAAACCCTCTCGTACACCTTCTACTCCTTTAGGTGCCAGCCAAGAAACACACCTTGCCCAAGCAGACACCCAGCCAACCGCTAAACGTGTTGGCAATGATGAGGTTGATATGGCCAACTACATTATTGTGTTTCCTGGAGCTACACGTGTCAGCTCCACAGGGACCATTAATGGCACGTTTTTGGTGAATGATGAAGGTGTCCCTATAAAGCACATACAACTCCCAGGTAAATTTTAATATTTTAACTATTTCATGTACTCTATCTAAAACATATTTATCATGATTTTTATTTTTAAATTAATGATAATATATTTTTTTTTTCTGTGTAGGAAACAATGAGTTCTACAGGTTTTTGGAGAGCCATGCGTTGGTAATTTTTGGCCCAACCATACGCACAGGGTGGAATTCCCAAAATTCCAACCTGAAAAAAGAACTTCTAGATTATCTAGAAGCCCTTTTTGGGGTCGGCACATTTGACAGAATAGCGGTGGCTCGGGTAGCCGGCAAATATTTGAAATATACCAGGGACACCTATAGGACGCAATTGCAATTTAACCCTAGATATGAGTGCCCTCTCGCAGTTTCAGAGAGTGAGTGGAGAGCACTCATCCATGAAGGAAAAGAGAAAAGGGCAAAGAAAGAAGGAAAAATGCCAACTGGACCCGCAAGGTAAATTACAACTTTAATTCAATAGCTTTAATTTTCTCTATGTCTAAAATAAAAGTGTGCTACGTCATATCTGACTTCAATCTTTTAATGATAGGTTGCCTAACACCTCGAAGGCAACCAAAGCTAGGATTGAAAAAAAGGGCCATCACAAGCTAGGCCAGGGCGGCTACTTGAAATTAGCCGCAAGAATTGTAATTAAGTAGCTAAACATCTTATAATTAATTGTATCACCTTCCAATGTTTTTGTAATCCTATGAAATATGATTAAAAATACACAATCATATGTAATGTAGGGTGATGAATTTGAAACAGAAACTACAGAGGAAGATAAAAATATCGATTTCCATTTCGGCTATCAAGTCGTAGTTGAACGTCGCAGAAGCTTGGGGTAGGTCCCAAGATCCAGAATGCCTGATAAGGTAAAAAATTAACCTTTCAAAATGTTTGTTTTCGTCCATAAATTTAATGTCTAACAACTTTGTTTAAATTAGGGGAGCAACACTACCGACGAGGAAAATAACCCAGTTTTAGAGCCATATGTAGATGTTTCTCACGTGAAACCTGATCATTGTTGTGGGGACCAGGCCGACAATGCTACTATCAATGAGGACCGTGACGGTAATTAATTTCCACTTATAATTTTTTCTAATTATACCTTAATGGTTGTCCTTATAATGTTTTTTGTTTAAATGACAGAGAATGTTTCCCTTGAGGATCTTACCACCAGAGAGGAAGACAGTGCAATAGTCCCAACGACAACAACTGGTGCACCAGGTAAATAATCTCATTGCAATTTTTTTTATTAATATTACCGAACTAGTCCAATGATATTTAAAAACTGACAATTAAAATTTAATATTATCTGTTTTTGTAGGTGATGCCCCGTCACTGGATGAGACCAGACATCGTGACTACGCAACTAGTTCAGCAGTGCAGGTCGAAAGGCATGAAACAGGAGCAGAGCACGATGATATTGATGACGTAATTAGGAGATTTAGAAATAGGAAGAAGAAAAAGAAAATTTGATAATGTAAAATATTGTATTATTATAAGACAAACGTTACCATACTTGGAACATTTTTTGCGTTATACAAAAAACTCATTTATCATACTATTTTTATGTCAAGCATAATTGCAATGTTTCCTTGCGTACTTTTTGTTGAATTGTTTTTTTATTAGTTATTGAATATTTTTTTTTATGCTCATGAAAGTAAAAAATGAAATATAGATTGGGTATTTGGGAATTGAGAGTGATGTGAGGGGGGGGGGGGAGGGGCCATAAGAGCTTCCACCTTCATGTGGTTGGCCCTGTTTAGTAGAGAATAATTTATTGGAGCGATTTAATCTTGGAGCAAACCTCCCTCGATCCAGTGTAGCAACAAAAAAGTCACCGTTGACTTAGTTGCTACTCTTTCAGATCGTGGGAGGCTTGTTCCAAGTTCATGCGACTCCAATAAATTGTTCTTGAAATGAAGAGGAGCTTATTCAGGTATGTTTTGACATTTTCACCATATGTTCTAACATTATCATAAGAATGCATCTTAGAGTAAAAAATACTACATCAATTACTTGTATTTATTGTATAGATAATGATGGATTTTGATTGACTTGGCAGTGCAGGTACAAATCCTCTTGCATCATGAGCAATACAACTTGCCAACCAGGGTCATGTCCAGGATATTTTTGCTTGTGCGCTTGACCAGGTTCGTAATGTCACATTTTGTAAGTTCCTTTACAGTTCATAATTCAATATTAAGCTTGTTCATGATTATTATCTAGGTTTTTTGTATGTTTTTTTTCATCTATTTGATTGTAAGTAACTCTGCATGTTTCCTGTTGTTCACTATGATTTCTCCCATTACCACTCCCAGGATGAATCCGACTTTATTGTTACATAGGTTACTTTATTGTTACTATGATTTCTCCATTTACGATTTCATAGGTTACATCATGTAAAGTTGTCAATCTCGGGTTGTTGATGAGCTTTAGTTCTCCAGATTTGGGGCTTTTCTGATATTTTCTCCCTCATGTCATTCCTGCATCACCTCATTGTTTGAGCATGCCAATTGTCTACCACTTGTACTAATTGGCACATGTCAATCTCTGAGTGGTGCCACATTTCACCTATTTTCGGCCCACTTGACCACCTGAAAAACTCAAATCCACACACCATGTGTCTTTATCATGGAGTGCCACATGTCCTAGATATTTAGGCCGATAGGCCTTCTGTTATGAAAGAGATCAATTTTTTTTTGTCAACACTTCTTATCTAGGCACGACACATGTTACTTGTTTAAATTGACGGTCACAGTCTCTCGGGTTACCTTCTAGGTTTGACATACCACTGGTTTCTGGTATATTTCCATGGAATCGGTCTGAAAATACCAGCAACAATCCACACACCTGCAACCGTCGATAGACCTGCAATTTTAGTAGTTGCATTTCCGCAACTGCCAATAAACCTGCCATTTTAGTTGTTGCATTTTGGCAACTGCCAATACACCTGCCGTTTCATTCTCCTGGACTCTGTGTATGCATATTTTTCATATAATTTTATCACGAAGTTGGCTGCAGTGCTTTGACATGCCTTTGAATATTTTTGCAGGTTAGAAGACATTTCAGGCCAGAGCTATTGAATAGACTTGATGAGATAGTCGTATTTGATCCTCTTTCTCGTGATGAGCTCAAAAAATTTGCTAGACTACATATGAAAGATGTAGCGATTCGTCTTGCAGAGAGAGGTGTTGCTTTAGGGGTTACAGATGCTGCTCTGGATCTTGTTCTTCAAGAAGCCTATGATCCTGTAAGTAATCACTTTGTTTTGCTTTCTTTCTTATTCAGAGTCTATCTTGCCAGGGGATGTGCCCGTTATGGTTTGTTATGAGACCGTTGTCAATTTCATCACCGTCCCTCATAATATGTTTGATTGTGTTTATAAATAATAAACAATTATTACACCAAACAATAAACAATTAACTGTACTATGAGTAATATGATATCCTGAAATAATTCTCATTATAATTTCATAACCTCTGCTCTCACTTGGTGGTGTCTATATCACTAAGTGTGTCTTCTTTAAAATTATAGTTACAACAGACAATGAACAATCAACTGCACTGTGAGTGATATCTTGTAATAATTATTATTATAATTTCCTAACCTCTACTCTCACTAGGTGTCTATATCACTAGGTGTATCTATTTTAAAATTATAGTTTCAATGGTAGATAAATTGTTATCTTAAAATTTTAGCTTTGATGGTGATACCTTGTGATTGATAATGCAGTTTGAAGCAGCGTTGGATTTGACTAATATAGTCTCAGGAACCTCTGAGAATACAAAGGTTGTGATTGTTTACGGGGCACTGCCTATATTTGTGGAACTTCTTACCTCTGGGAATGATAATGTTCGAGAACAGGTAGCACGTTTATTTTAGAGGCATAAAATTATTCTTCCCAACTATATTTATATGTCTGTAATTTTGGAATTTGATTTAAAAAACTAGTACCCAACTTTGAGTTCAACTGGTGTTCGTGTAAGGCTGCTTGGGCTTTGGGAAATATTGCTGGAGACTCTGCAACATTTAGGGATCTTGCCCTCAGTCATGGAGCTCTGAGGCAGGTGCTTGCCCAGTTGAATGATACTGCCAAAATTTCAATGATAAGAAATGCTACATGGGCTCTGTCAAATTTTTGCCGTGGTAAACCCCAACCACTATTCGAACAGGTAAGCAGAATACATTTTCTACCTCTTCTTCTTAGTTCGCAGATACTGTGGATTTTTTTTATAGATCTTGGTGCTTGGTAGATTTGGACGTAATATGGACCTAGGCACTTGTTCATTACAATGACTCTGTCATCAGGTTTTAGAAAATGCTCAGAAATTTGGGTTTCACAAGGGGATTACCCTTGCTTGCAATTATCGATTATCAATCACATTCAAAAAAAGTCTTTCTTAGCATTGTTGAGCTCTTTGTAGGTGAATTTCTGAGGCAATTTTACAATATCTGAACTAAATTTGTCTGTCCTTTTCAATACTCTGTGCTTGTAACAGAACCAGACAAACAATCTAGTGGCAAATGCAACAACAACAACACCTCCTATTGCAATGCCTGCAATTCACCCTCTCTGCACGCATGAATGACTATGGCACCCTCTTTTGTGAACAGGTACTGGAGCTGAAGGTACTGGTTTCCATTAGGATCATGGAATTCAACATCCAAAATCGTATCAAATTCCACTGCAATAGTATTCCCCGGTGAGGGCAACAGTTCATTGAGACCTATTGGACTCATCACCCCCAAATAGCCTCCAGGGCTACCCAGAGTGTGATCATCTAGAGCAATAACAAATGTTGATCCATCCCCAATTGAAACAAGAACATGACCCACATTGGTTACAGAAAACGAGAAACACGTTTTGAAAGAAGAAGAAACTTTTGTATTAGGGTCCATAAATCTAACTGGTCTATTGTACAATGCCCTACCTGCACTTCAAATTGGTACTCCCAACTCCATGCTAAGGCTCACTGTGCCATTCTTCAGATGAGCATATTAACCTGAAGTTTGATTCCAAAAAACCCAAGTCCCCTGTTCTATGCCCAAGACCTCTGTTACAATGAGTAGAGTTCTGAGCGAAATACTTCACAATAGGAAGCAAAAGAAACATCGCAAAATTGCTCCGCTTTAGACTGATAATTTTCTGTGCGAAAATTCAACTGCGGACAGTAAAAACATAATATCAAACACAACCAATCGACAATGGAATTTGAACATGAGGATTTATAACCACAGAAAACCCTCTCCAGGTTAAAAGAATTTCGGAATGGCTTTAAGATTCTACTAATGAGCGCTTACAACACCATAGAAATTACTGTCACAATGAAATCTGCTAGAAGCAAAGCCCTTGTACAGTTTCTACATTTCCACAGTGGAAGAAAGAATCTTGCTATCTCTCATGATCTGGTTCTGTGGTCAAATCCTTTGCTATGGTTGTCTTGTTCTTCTAAACATGGATCTGTCTTAGCTTTGGCTCTGGTTCTCATTTAGGATCGTGGCTATCTGATCTTGCTGTGGCTTTGACTATACAAACTTGTTCAATAGGAAAATGTTGACTTTGCTATATATAGGAGCTTCAATGGGTGCTCTCAAACTGCTCTACTACAGTAGTTGCACTCTCAATGGACTTCTACAGCAATTGGCACCATCAATCTGCTTTGTTACAATGATGGCTCACGTCAACAAACTGTGCTACAACCATTGGCACCATGAATCTTCTCTCTGCTTCGTCAAATGGTTGGCACCATCAACTGACTTTGCGCTCCTCAGGGTGATGACAGTGGCAAACACTTTTTTGGGCAGCTTTGTTTTGTCTCTGATTCAAGGCAGAAATATGTTGGCCTTGTTTTTTTAGTCCTTGGAACTTAGTTCTCTCATATTTTCCATCCTATCCCCAGTTTTCTACCGAGAAAGACATAACTTCACGATATCAAAATTGACTATTTTTGGCCATTTATATTTAGTAATGGTACAACTTTAATTTGGTGCATTCGTACAGTATCTAAAGAGCACTCTCAAGCTGTTATTCAGTATTTTAGCATAACTACTACATTTAACTGCCATGCTCTAATATTTATATCAACCATAAGAATTCTTAAGGTAGTTCCATGTTTTTGAAGCAGAAGGAATGCTTCTGACAGCTTCTTATCATAGTGGTACAATTATGTTCGCAGTTTATCTTTTATAAACCTCCAATTTTCCAAACGTAGTAGAGACTACAGTTTGCATCTCAAATTTTGGACAAATCTGTTTAGTATTCTATAGAAAATGCATTAAGAATACAGTGATGTGTCTACTAAGCACAAATAATTGTTGTACTGAGTCATCTAAACATCTTGACATCCTCGTTTTATATTCCTTTTCTGTTTTCGCAAAGTTTCCTCTGATACAGAAAATGTAATTATATTAATTTTTTTACATCGATATACGGATTGGATCTAATTAGATGTAAACCCTTGCTACATTGGTTATTTGAATGGGTTAGAATGTGCATTGTTATTTGTTTCTTTTGAAATACATGCATTACCACTACGCAAGATCTTTGCATTAATTTTGAAATGTTGAGATCTTTGCATTGATGTTCCCACTGCTTGGTGGTGTCTCTGAGATTGAGCTGATCCAAAGGAAATGGATGTGCATCAGTGGTCGATTTCTCTTTGCTAGTACTGTAATCCAAATCCTCTAGCATGCAAACAGGTGCCGCAGCAATTATATCTAGGATTGATCATTTTTTTCTCACCTTCACTTTAGGCTTGGAAAACTTTGTTCCAGATTTTTTAGCATTTGACTCACCTGATAGACAGTGATCTATGTGGGCATTTAAGGCTATATTGGATGTAGATGAGAAAGATCTACAAACAGGACAAACCTTTGGTATCATGGCCTCTGGAAGAGATCCCGGATTCCCAAATTCTTTGTTCTTCCCAGGATTTGCCTTGCTCTTCTCCAAAGTTTGGATCTGCCTTGTAGGCTCTTGCCTCTTCTACACTGCTTGAATTGGAGCACCTCCATTATGATATCAAATCATCCGCTACTATGAAATGACACAGGTCGCAGATCCTTTGATAGACTTGCCTTTTGGGCACTTCACCGCGAACCAAGCTTTAAAATGTCACAGCCCACTTGATATTTATCCCTAGCAAAAGTGTCACATGTGAAGATCAGGCTTTTGATGAAATAAATAACTTGGTAAAGAGAATTTTTTATTACTTATGTATTCGGCCCAATAATATAGATTTTGATGCACTATCATTTTTAACCATGTGCTGAAAAACATACAAAAAACTATGTTTTTAGTGAAATTTGAGTTCACAAGAATCGATGCCAGTCAAAATATAGACCTTGCTCCCAGCTTACTAGTAAAAGGAAGTACTCATATTTCATGCAAGTAATGGAATGCCTTTTTCGTTGTTTTATCTCGTCTTATTCGAACTTCCAAGTTCTAGCATCAATGATTGTCTTATGCTTCAGAAAAATGATATTATGCTTTAGAGAAGTGTATCTACTTCTTATTATACTTCTTAACTTCCAAGTCTAGCATCAATGATTATTTTATGCTTCACACATAATCTATTTTTCATTATACTCCTTGAAACATTTTTTATTAGTTGAATGAGACAAACTTAAAAGGAGTAAGCTAATATATTAGAAAAAGGATTTCTGTCACAAATATAAGATTCTTATAGGAATTCAATGGAAATTTTAGGCATCACTTGAGAATCTTCAATGTCTGCAAATTTTGACATCCAGAGAGAATTTTGTTACAAAATTAGGCAGCTCCTACTTGAAAACTTGTTGATATTGATGCGTAGCAATCTCCTTCATTTATAGCCATGTGTTGGAATATTTGAAAAGTCCAGAATAACAATGGAGAGAGTAATACTCTCCTCTTCTAACACAGAGAAAATATTGAAATTTCTTCACTGGAAACAGAGTTCAACACTTTGAAAAATTTCTATTCCTTCAAAAAAAAACTATTACAAATTCTTCCTCACTGAGAGGGATTACAAAATGTGACTGTTGCAAAACGTAGTGCACTCAAAATTCTTCTCTGTCTCTAAAAATACGCACTGTTGTGCTCTTCAAAACACTTACACTACTATTGTGTGTAATAATAAACTTTACAACTACATTCCAAAACAGGTTCACAGCCCTTTTCTTTTATATGCAATGCATATATTAAAAACATAACAAAACTATGCAAATAACAAATCTATTTAAATGCTCCTGGGGTCCACAATTTATAAATGTTTTAATATATATAGATATATATACGTCGCATTTAAAACAAAATATTACCAAAACAAGTGTGGGACCTTAAAAAACAATAAAACTATTCTGTCGCGCGTTATATAAAACATATAACAAAATCGTTGTCAAAACTTCAAACGAACCCTTTAGCCGTGGAGCCCGCCGGACTTCAAACGGCGATAAACCATGATTCAAACCAAATTCACGTTCCAAAATAGCCTGCTGACGTCGGCCAATTTTGTGACGTGAAAACCAAATGAATTCCGCCCTAATATTTTTCGGGTCCGAATTTGGGCTAGCGTATAGAGAGAGAGTTGTGACGTGAATTTCTTATCAAATTCGCCCTAATCTTTTTCGGGTCTGGATTTCCACTGCGCGAGTGGCCCAAACAAAGATCCACTCCAATCAATTTCTGCCACGTGTCCTCCTCTGGCTTGTCATATCAATCGCATTAATTTTTAACCTGTTCAATCAATCGCATTAAGTTTTAACACTATTCAAGATCGGACCTCCACTCATGTTAGCAATTTCGCATGCTCCAATATGCTCCAGCGTTCGGCTCTCATCAATGAGAGATTTATGACGGGCGTTCTTCCGAATGCCATTGCAGTCGGGTCGATAAAATGGGGTTTCGCTATGGTTTCTCAGATGAGCCGCAACCTTTGAATTGCAGATGCTCTCCGGTTGCTGGGTTACACTGCCTGCTCATTGTGATGGGAAGGAGAAGCCAACTAAACTGCTACTTAGACCTTGTTGCAAATCTACATTTCTCTCGGTCTGGTCTGTGTCTGTCTTCCTCGGTTTCTTGGAATCATGCTTCTCCATCTCGTCTTGTGCCCACTACTGAGACTGCACCCATGCCTCGCCTGCGTCAAAGGATGCGTTACAGCAGGGGTAGCACCAAAGGCCAACCCCTGCGCGCTCCCTCCAGCCCCTCAACCGAGTCATCTTCCCACTCTAGTGATTATTACGCAGGCCACTATCCAAACACTAGAAGTGGGCGGGGTCAAGTTCTAGGATCTGGCCACCGTATGGGCTCCCCTGCTCCTCATTTCCCCACCGCTTCACCTTCTCCCATGACACAAACTGCGCTTTTTTCCTTTAATTTCTCTCTGAACCGCCCACGAATCATAGCTTCAATCACCATGGTTTTCCATGAAGAGGCCCAAGTGGAGGAACAATGCACCCGTCCGGCGGGTCTGAGCTTAGAAAAAGCCCAGCTTTCGGGCCTTCAGGAGGGGAGCGGTGGCGTGAATTTGCAGGAACCGGATGCTCAGGTTCATAGGGCTCATGATGTGGAGATGGCGCCTGGAGATCCTGGAACTTCCATGTCTGAAGCTGCTCCCGCCATGGACAGTGACATGTTTGCCGAAGGATGGTGCCGAATTGTCGATGAACCACCGAATGAGTAGCTACTTCTCTTTGGTTTGGTTTTCTTGCTTCGTGGCCCACTTAATTGGGCATGTTTTTGCTTATATTACTGTGCTGGAACTCTGTTTTATTTTTGAATTCTGTAAACACTGTAATCGTCAAAGATATCAAACGATGGTTCCCCTGCGTGGGCAATGCAACGACCTAAAAAAAGTTCAAGGCTGGTTTCCTCGTATGAGGGTAGTATTCTTTTTTGATTTTTTGACAAATTTGCCATAAGTCTGGGCAATGTTTTTGACTTCGGTCATGCTATAATTTTATTCCCACTATTAATAGATTAAACTTACTTAGAAAAAAAAAAAGTTGCCCTGTTTCTATTTTAAACCCGTTTTTTGAAATACAGAGCCATGTTTATATGATTGTTTATAGTCGAAGCGTTGTGGGGTGGTTTATTATATTAATATTTCACAGTCGAATTATGTTCATAACAAATATTGGAGATTTACTATCCTGTTTTAACGTTTCATTTTTATGTTTGCCGAAGGATGGTGCCGAATTGTCGAAGAACCACCGGATGAGTAGCTGCTTCTCTTTGGTTTGGTTTTCTTGCTTCGTGGCCCACTTAATTCGACATGTTTTTGCTTATATTACTGTGCTGGACCTCTATTTTATTTTTGAATTCTTTAAACACTGTAATCGTCAAAGATATCAAACGATGGTTCCCCTGCGTTGGCAATGCAACGACCTGAAAAACGTTCAAGACTGGTTTCCCCGTATGAGGGCAGTCTTATTTTTTTATTTTTGGACAAATTTGCCATAAGTCTGGGTAATGTTTTTGACTTCGGTTATGCTGTAATTTTATTTCCACTGTTAATATATTAACCTTACTTAGAAAAAAAAAAAAATTCCCTGTTTCTATTTTAAACCTGATTTTTGAAATACAGAGCCATGTTTATATGATTGTTTATAGTCGAAGTGCTGCGGGGTGGTTTATTATATTAATATTTCATGATCGAATTATGTTCATAACAATTGGAACACCCACAATTCATAAAAAATATTGGAGATTTACTGTCCTGTTTTAAAGTTTCATTTTTTTTTTTAAATTGAACCCACCGTCAGTATATCGAAGCTTTGTAGGCGTCGGTCTTCCGACGTTTTGAACGATTTCCAATTTCGTCGGTCTTGCAACGTCCGTCGATATTGCGACAGTTCTTCCTAGCGTCGGTATTGCAATGCTTTTGGAATGCGTCGGTATTGCGACGCTTCTAGAAAGCATCGGTCTTGCGACACTTTTGTACGGCGTTGGAATTGCGACAGCTTAAAAATGTCGGAAGATCGACAATATAAAAACATCAGAAGAGCGACGTTCAAAACGTCGGACCACATTTCGTTGGAATTGCGACAGTTTACAAACGTCGGAAGAGCAACGGTATAAAAACGTTGGAAGAGCGACGTTCAAAATGTCAGACCACATTTCGTCGGAATTGCAACAGTTTACAAACGTCGGAAGAGCAACGCTTGTTTGGAAGCGACGGAAAAATCGTCGGTAGTGTGACACTTTGTCAAGGCATCGGAATTGCGACGTAATGGTGAACCATGTTTTGCCCATCCTCGAATTGTCGCTCTTGCGATAACTATGTGTCGGAATAGCGACGAAGTGGCCGTCGAAAATTGGGCCAAATTTTCTAGTGGGGTTAAGGCTAAGCTACGAGATAAGGATCCAAGTGTAAATGTTGTTACGCGTAGTGGATTGGATACTAGAGGGATTGGGGAGAAGGTTGAAATGGAACCTCTGATCTGCAAGGCAGTTAGCAAACAAGAAGGACTGGACCTAAACAAAGAAAGAGAAATGTTTATAACACTTCGCAGGGACTTTATCGGGACAGAGGCACCTACGTCCCTACTCCCCGCAAACCTTGAGGAAGATGAGGAGGTCAAACCTTTCTTGCAGGCATGTATGAAGTTGCTGCGCAACCAAAAATTTGTTGAAAATATTCAAGCATTAATAGATAGTTGCGCAACGCAGCCTACCGTGTCCCTAGATATTAGGGATGTGCACAAACTATATAGATATAAGAAATGCACTAGGAGGGAGATGTGACTAACGGCATAGATCGACGATTACGAGATGGACCGGGTTATTTTGGATCTAGGATCAGATGCAAATGTATTACCTAAACAAACTTGGCAACGAATGGGAAAACCAAAGTTAGAATGGTCCACTATCTAGCTACGCATGGCTAATCAACAGAATATCGTACCTTTAGGGAGGCTATCAGGGATTATAGTAGATATCGCAGGGGTCAAGGTCCGGGCTAATTTTGAAGTCATTTATATTATAGAAGATGCGGACCCCTACCCTGTGCTACTAGGATTGGATTGGGCCATCGACATGGGCGGTATCATTAACTTAAAGAAGAGAAGCATGGTATTAATGGCACAAGGGTGATAGTACCATTAGACCCTGCAGAAGGTAAACGCTACACTGAACCAGTACCCAAGGAGGAGGATGTGGACCATATCTATAAGTTAACTACGCGGGACGTGGTCTACCCAACAATGGATGAAGTAATTTGTTGGGAGGAGGATAATGAATGCTTCTCTGATTCTGATGAGGAGATAGAGAATTGGCAAAACCAGTTACATGATGTATCTGCACTGCGTTTTTTTCGGGTCACAAAATACTTCCGCTGCATTTCCTCAGAGGTAAGGGAGATACCTTTCTTTGACGGTTCAGGTAATGTTAAGGAATTCTTACGAGTATTCGAAGCTGCGGTCCCAAGGGAACAAAGGCTATGGGCCATTAAATTAGCCATGCGTAAGGGACCTACGTGATGGTGGAACACCCAAAAGGAAGCATTCCAGGACTGGGAAGAGTGTCGCGCTATGTTGACCCTGCGATTCGAAGGCCCAGCAGCTCTGCAGGATACTGACACGGTGGCATGGAGTAAATCGCACCTGTATAGGGCACCTAAACTACCCACGTGGGCACTGAAGAAGCTAGGAATAATCGACTACTACGGCCTAGCCCCAAAAGAAGTTCAGGCTGACCCACAAGCTACTTCTGACTTAAGGCCACGCACGAGCACCAAACTGTTTCGGCCACGGACAAGTAGCATTAAAGTGCACCCTACACCGGCTATAGTTACACAAAGCAGATCTCTCATCTATCTGGTAGCCCCTGCAACAAAAAAACAACCGCGTTTAATCCTTAGCCACGCCGGTTATTACAGGAAGTTCGTTCGGAAATATGCTCTGACTATAGCCCCTCTTAACATCTTGCTTACAAGGAAGGTAAGGTTCTCTTGGGATAACGAATGTCAAGAAACTTTGTCTTTGGTTATAAGTTACCTAAGAAGCAAGCCTGTGTTGGGGGAGGCTGCACAGAAGGCATGGATGATTAACCCAAGCGTACCAGGTAGGCCAAGCATACAAGGGGTGCGAAAACTAGCCGTTGGAACAGTGACAATTGGTAGAAAGAAAAACTTACCGTTAACAGGAGCGACCTCCAGGCATTTAATGAAGCGAATTTGGAGGATTTTTTACCATTTCCTGGGGGATACATCTCAGATAAAGTTTACTTTACCGTTGCATGATTGTCGGTATTATAAAAGGAGTCGGATAGCTCAGCTAAGGGTTCCATCTCGCTTGCACTCATCATCCTTATCTCGGAAAAATTTGAGCAATCTGATTTCCCATATCTGCACTCTCCCTCTCATGTCTGGTCCACCTGCTTCAGCTGATAGTAGTCACCCAGGGCTGGGATTCATTTTTTGCATGAGGATGACGGCCACTAACCCTGCCGAACCTTCAGCCCCGACAGGGCCTGATGTTGAGGAAATAATGGAAGTTGAGTCTGAACTAGAAGGAGTACCCTCTACGCCGGTCACAAGGAAAGGGAAAGAGAAAGAACAAGGCTTAGGGAAAGCTCCAAAAGCTGCGAGATGGGCTACCGGGAAGCCTAGGACTTCTCCGAGGCACGCTAGGTCCCCGCCAACATCACCTCTGGATCAAGATGCGCAAGAGGGTGCTCTTCTCGCCAATCTGATAAATTGGTTACCTCCCTTCATTCTCCCACGTAGACCATCCACGCAAACTCCAAAGAACTTGGATGGCTTGGTCACCTATCTGCAAACCCCCCTAACCCCAGGTGAAGTCCCTGTCCTTAGTGATTCTTGTGGAAGACTCCATGAGGTCAAGTTTGATGATCACAACTTGGCGGATCATGAAACCCTCACTGAGTTGGCCCCTGCATTGTACTTCGATACAATTTATGTAAATGATGGAGTCGCAGTGGTTACTTAGTGCTGGGTATGTGGCTTGGCCGAGTCTGGTCTCTTGAATTTGCTACAGATGCCCCATTTTCGCCATCACTATGTCACAGATTGGTTGGCTTGGCAGTTGCTCACCTTAATTCACGATGGCTGCTTATGGATTCGGGATAGAATCCCTATTGATGCTGCATTGATCCAAAAGATTACAGGCCTTCCTATGCAAGGGTCACACCCTCTGGAGTGGGTAGGCAAGAAGTACGAAGCAGATATGACTACATTTGTACGAGAGACCTACATGGTGAGTCGAAATAATCGAGGCTTTGTGATTCAGACTATCAATGATCCTGCTACACAAATGGGTACCCGAATTTTAGCCTGCAAGCTAATGAGAAAGTGCCAGGTTGCAACCATCCCCGCCTATGTCATTCGGTTAGCCAGACAGTGTGCGAAGGGAGTCTCCTTCAATTGGGCTCAATATTTATGCGACGAATTTCTGGCTAATTTCCTCGAATCTCAGGAGCAGGGGTCTTCCTTCTGCTCTTCATGGTTATTACTCCTTATATTGTTGGTTTCCTGGGACACCCCTGATGAGTCGGTCCTCCTTGAGCTCCCCCAGGAATGTCTGAAGGAGCTCAGTATGCTCATTTATGGGACTCTAAGGATGCGCAGCGTGTCGAGGATAACAAAGTTTTCTGGGTCCTCTTTCAGAGCAGCATGGCAGCAGCCATAAATTCTCGACCCTGGCTGTCCGTGACGGTATATGACAAATACAAAAGTGTGGCAGCATTCCAAGTTACCATGCACCATATTAAAATCCGCAGCCTCAAAAATAAGACATGGACGACACTTCCGTATATGGTAGTAGATGAATAAATTGACCATATGATCACGCTATGGCCCCCTGCTTGGAAAATAGGCTTCAAATCCACCTGTGGGGAGACTGCGGGGCCAAGCCAGAAAGGCTCAGACATAGCTACGGTAAAGGATACACAGCCACCATAGACCACTACCAAAGATGATGCGGCTGAGACTTAGGTAGGTTATGACAAAGATACCACCTCCCCCCAGGGTATGAAGTGGTCAGGTGAGCCTGCACCAAGGCCTCGAAAGAAACAGCATGCCCACTACAAAGTATATGATGCGACGGTCACACTAACTAATGGTAACCTTGAGCAAATTGTAGACGTGGTTATGATGGCTACAGAAGATAAGTGGGCAGCCATATAAGAATAGCAGAAGGTTGTGCTCGACACCATCCAGGCTGAGCTCTGTGCCCTTCAGTTAAAAATAGATACGCTGCAGACTAGCGTCGGTGAGGCACGAACTCCTTCGGTAACTAGCAGTATAGCGCTAGCTACGGAAGAAATCTGTCTCTGTTTTGTACCTAGCGCTGCTCTGATAGGAACCCAGATCCAAGCAGGACCATGGATCCAGCTGGACTTGGCTAAGCTACCCCACGAAGCCTTACAAGGCCTCCACAACGCCGTATTCTAAGAAATTAACCATCGCGACCAGAAATTACACCAACAGCTTGGTACGACCAAGCAGACCATCGTGCAACAAACCGCAGACTTGCTCCTCGTCGTTTCACAGTAGGCGAAGCTAGAAACAGTGATCCACCAGCTCTACATGGAGGTCACAGACGAGATCCCTGTTATAGCATCATTTCTCACCTTCATATGATTCATGATTGCTTTTATGGCTTTGGGCACCCATTCCTACAGACTTGGACAAATTCACTTAAAAACAGTGTAAAAATCCCCATACGCGACTATGCCCATACTTTTCCACGTGTATACGCGAGTCCAGCTGCACTTTTCCGCGTATGCCATTAAAAATGATTAAAAAATATATAATTATTCCCTATTTTCGGGCTGGGTTGATGGTTACTCAGGTAGTTCAACCACCCCAGCACGTGGCCAACTGTTTCCAACTGTTGAAACTACTTGGAGGGAGTATAAAAACCCCTCATGTGTATGGCTTAAGGGAGAGAGAGAATTATTGATATTATACTCTGTTGGTATTCCCTATCCAAGTCTGATTCCCCGTGCCTCCTGCACTTTCCCAGTTCATTACAGGAAACCCTTGTTTTCTTGAGATGCTCATCTCCCTATATGTCATCTCGTATGCACCAGTTTGGAAGGAGTCTTAGCGAGGCAAGGGCGGGACGGATCCGGACGACGGTCTGCTCGAAGATCGTGGAAGGATTCAGGTGATCTCTCCACTCGTTACTTTTGTACATGCTATTTATAATACATAAGTACCATCTTGTTCCCGAAATATACGTGTTAGTGTCTGCTTACATATATGAGAAAATTGTTATTTAAGCATTCATTATCGTTTATTTAATGTTTTATGTGGATTTCACTAACATTTAGAGTAGATATATGCTGTACAAACCAGTTCTTCGTGCTTGTTTCTTCTTGTCTTTCAGGTTAAGAAGGAAGAACGATTGCTGGGGGTTTGGACCCCGCGGGATCTGCTTCAACCGTAGGACCTACGGGTAACTTCCTCGATCTACTCTATTTAGTTTTTATGAACATGTATGGTTGTGTGAGTCCTTCTTAAGTAGCATGCCCCTGCTCTGTGGAGGTTGTAACCCAACGAACCTCTAGGGTGATATTCCCCGAAACAGAACTGGCGACTCTGCTGGGGATCACATTCTTGTGATTCTCCTGTTGGGTGGTTTCAGCTGTTTGATAGGTTGCCGACAGTTTTAACTTTCATTTGCAGTCCAGTTTACTTTTTCTCAGTCAGTCTGAAGTCCTGGTTTCTTATCCAGGCTTGTCCTTTTTGTTTTTTTCATTATTTACCTTTGTATACGTGCTTTTTTCTGCACACAGTCGCGTATACACGCAAGTTTGTCTAAAGGGACCCGCGTATACGCGAGTTTCCTTTAGCACAGTCGCGTATGCACGCTTGTTGCTAAACTGTGAAGTAGCGTATACCTAGGCAGATTTTGAATTTTTGGGTTTCTTGACTTTTTGGTCCTTTCTAGCTGTGGAGACCTGTTTCTACAGTGTCTTTGTACTCTCTGGATTGTGAAGGAAGTGGTTTCTTGTATTTTCTCTCTTTTGTTTGATTGAAAACTAGTCTTTTTGGCAAAGTGTTGTTTCTGGTGCTGGCACTTCTGGTTTGAGTACCAAGATTGCTTTCTGAGCATTCTTGGTTGTTCTGCTTTATCAGAACAGAGAGCTTCTGCTCGTTTACTCGCTCCTATCTTTGTGTTGTGCTTCGCATTACGATTTTTGCTCGTTTCTGGATTGGTTTTCTTGAGTTCCATAGGCTAGGTCTTGTTGCAACTTTTGAAGAGTTTTTCTTGCTTCTTCGGAGTTTTTGTTTGCGACGAGTTTGCACTATTTTTCTAGGCTGAGTGGTTGAGTTCTCTTGTCTTCTTTTGCTCTTATTGATCTTGCTACGAGTTAGCCTTATAAGATTTGGAGCATTGTTGAAGTTTGTGCTTGAAATTCAGTCTTGTTTGGTTTGGATTTTGATAGTTGTGCTTGGTCTTTTCGAGCTCTTTCTTTGTAAAACTAAAAAGCTCAAAAAACATTTGCTTTGCTTTTTGTTTTTGCATTTCAAAGGCTTAAAAAACATTTTGTCTTGTTATTTGCTTTTGTTGTTGCATTTTTGTTTTTGTTTCGCCATATCTTTTGAAGCTTTTGTGAGGTTTCTTGCTTTTGGTTTTCAGCTTGATTTCTGGGAGGAGTTGTCATTGATTGCTTCCTCTTGTTTTTAAGCATCTTTGGTGTCTTCGTATTAAGAGTTCTTGATTTCGAGAACTAGCTTTCTGGACAACCAAGACAAGTTAAAACTGAAGGACTTTTTGGGAAATTTCACTCTGCTTTAGGAGATTTGCATCTTAGGATTTGCATGCTTGTAGTGATTTGCATTAGGTGCATTTAAACATTTAGTCAATTTCATAGTTTTTGTGAGTGTGAGTTTGCTATTTGAAAAGAAAAAATACAATTTTTAGTCTCGTAGAACCTGTATAGAGATTTCTTTTCATCGAAAGACAATAACTGCATTTGCATGTAGTTAGGTTTTTATTAATTTCTTTTGCGTCAAAACACCATAAGTTTCATCTCCACATCCTTGTGACTTAACATAACAGCCCATTAAAATTAGCGATTTAATCTAAAATCAACTAGCAAGTTTTCTAAGTGTCATACACCAACTAGCTTGGTTGTAGGGCCTTGGATTAGGTGAGTGGAGAGTTAACTCTCCAAGGCTACTCAAAAAAAACATAGAAGTTGATTAATTGAGCGAAATCCAACTTCGCGAAATCGGGAAAGCCTCCTCCCTCAAGTCAAGCGCGAGGGGAAGTGAAGGATCGAAGAGGGATACCCCCTCTCCGATTAGCCGAATCTGACCTCAAGACCGTTCCGCCCCGCTTTCCGACACGGATCGGTGCCCATAGCGTCACTCCCTAGGTTCCACACAAAGGGATCGCGGGGGAATACGGGTACCTCCGTGCTTAAGTCGCATCACTTTCAAAGAAGATTGGAAATTTTGTGAAGCTATGCTCAAGCTAAAGAAAGGCCGTCATTGAACTATGTTTAACTGTTTCTAATACCTTCGCTAGTTGTTCTGGGCCGTAATTATCCCAGACTGCTTTCGGGAGGTCCTATATTTCGCTTTCCTGTATTTTGGTGTCCGGTCCTCATCACCCAGAGCGGAAATACTTGGAGGTTGTTTGCTTGATTGTATCTCAGATATTTTTCTTATAGTGAGTGCTCTTTGCTCCTAGCTTGCCTAGCTTTTCACTTTTTTTAGTCTAATTTAAAATCTATAAAAGTGGTTGATCAAGCGCATCGACGATCGAGGAGAATCCGGGGATTATCTCCCGAGAGTCCAGAGCCTTCTTTGAGAAGGCGTAGGAGTGATTTAGCAGGTGGTTAACACCCTGTGGCGTCTGACGCAGTGGAGAGAGATCCTCCACAAAGGCTTGAAGGTTTCATAGCTGATTCTGGTGTCGGTCCTGAGAGGAGCGTTCCGCTCACCTCGCGAGTTTTGTTTCCTCAGGAAGAAGATTTTCAAATCGAAGACGTACCCGAGCCTCCTGCAACAGGTCCATCTCCTCTTCCTCCTGACTATTCGTTCGTTGTTCAATACATCGGACCTGAGTCTCAGAGACCGAAAGATCTTCCGTATCATTCATATCTTTCGATGGCCACGACTGGGAACATGGCTTCTATTGTGAGTGCTGCAGGCATTCAGACTCCTGCTTCTGTTGAAGCAGGGGGCACTATTGCTTCATCCTCGATTGCTTCTAGTGCTGCTGTGTTTGGCTCTGGTTTCACCCAGGCACATGCTTCTCATTCTGGTCCCTTTTGTTCAGGGATACCCTCTAGTGGGAATCCCTCTTTTTCCTTTTCCGTTGCTTCAGCTGGATCTACGCCCATGTCTAACATGGCTAGTGGATCAGCTTCATTTCAGGGTTTCCCCTTTGGAACTGGGCACATTCCTAGTTCCAATCCTTCTTTAGGGTTTTTTCCGTTTACGTCCCAGACTCAGAGTTTCAACCCTTGGTCTGGGGGGCAAAGTTCGACTACTTTTACAGATGGAACCCGTATTCACGACAACAAGGTGGAATCCGCTACGCAGGTCATCAAGGGAATGCTTCTTTCCCTTCATCGAGTGCTTATCAGACCTTTTCTCCTCTGTCTAATGCCTGGAACCCCTATCAGGGGATTTCCTCTTCATTCAATACTTCAGCGGGGGGAACTGGTCTGAGCTTTGGTAACTCGGCGTGGGGAGGAGGTTCTTCTCCTTTTTCTACGAGTCCTTTTTGGCAACCTGGTGCCTCATCAAATCCAGGGTATTCTTTTTAGAATTTTGGGAATCCATCCCATCAAGGATGGAATCCTCAGGCTCCGCCTCGCTTACCTTTTTTGGCAACGTTAAACTTGCCAGATCTGTCGAAGTTGACTAATGATCCGATTCGTTATAGTCCGGGGTGGCCTCCGGTCCCGACCGAACTTCCTTCAGACATTCCAAAGTTTGAAGGTAAGAATGGAGAGGATTCGGCTGACCACATCACCACTTTCCACTTATGGTGTTCTTCGAACTCCTTGATCGATGATTCGATTAGGTTGAGATTATTTCAACGCACCCTAACTGGAAACGCTGCCAAATGGTATATCGAGCTCACTGGGGGCAGTTTTGCCACATTTGGAGAACTGGCTGTCACATTTCTAAACCATTTTCAGTTGCCCGTCAGATATGAGGCTGGGACCGAACTCCTGGCTAATTTTAAGCAGGATGAGGCAACTCACATTTCTGATCACATTCATGAATGGAGGAGAAGGAAGAGGCTTATCAAAGCCCATATTCCAGGTGAGTTCCTTCTCGAGTGGTTTTTGAAATCGCTTCAGTCAGATATTTCAAAGGATGTATCCCTATCCGGGGTATTTTCCGAGGAGCAGGCCATTTTTAGGGCCCAGCAGTTAGAACTGATCTATTCTCAGTCTGGGGTACTTTATAAGTATTTGCCCAATGCAGAGCAAAATGCCTTCGCTCCAAATTAGATTTGTCAAAAACTAAGCCCGGATCAAAAACTAAACCTGGTCCGCATGGTGACGGGCTTGTCGGATCGGTCAATAGTGGTGCAGCCAGCCTGCTTTCTCAACTGCAGCAGTTGTCTTTACAATCTGCTCCTTCTGGTCAGGCTGTGCCTGCTGATTCATCACCTTCCCAGTCTTTGTCCATAAATGTTGTCCAAGCTTTTGATCCCAAAGGAAATCAACAATCCGATGGGAAGAAGAAGGGACGAAATAACAAGAAGAAGGGCAATAATGGGAAGGGCAATGAAAATAAAACCAACGAGCGTGTTGGTGAGGGTCAAAAGGAGAAAAATAAAGTGAAGTTTCCATGCAAGCTCTGTGCTGGAGACCATCTCACACACCTTTGCCCTAAAATTCAGGATGCGCTGCGCCTATTAGCCCAGCAGGGTTCTTCTAGTTCCCAGGCTGTGTTAACAAACCCTTTTCCCCAAGGGCAGAAATTAGTTGTTGGCGCGAACCAAAATCCTGGGGCTTCCTCTGGGGGCACCCAGGAAGGGGAAATTCCATCGAACATTTTCATGATGAGTGCTCACGTGGATATCGCTACGAGATCCCGTGATTATGGCAGAGAAGAGTCTTCGAAATCTAAGGAAGTTCCTGATGCTACTGAGCCGCTTCACATTACGAAGCCTACTGTCGAGTCTATGCCTCGGATGCCCAAAGCATATTCTAAGTGGTCAACGATTAATCCAAATGCGAGGGCTGCCCAGAACTACTCGATTGTAGAAGATCTGGCGCAAAGTCCTTATGCTATGTCAGCTTTAGAGGTACTCCAGTCTTGTCCGGCTTAGCGCAGTGCTTTGCTCACTGCCATTGGGGCTATTGATCCGAAAAATTCTCTTCTGATTAATTTTGATATGACTAATTTTAAGAAGAGACTTCCTCATCACATGGCTTTTCATATTAAATCGTCATATCGGAAGTGCAATATCTTTCGAACGGTTGTTGATGAGGGTGCTTCTACATGCGTGATGTCTCTCGCATGCTGGAAGACACTTGGATCTCCCAAAGCTGTTCCATATAGCACTGTTCTTACTGCGTTCGATGGTCATTCTCACAGACCCTATGGTATTGTCCCGGCTTTGCCCATCTGTGTTGGGGGCAAGACTGTCAATATAGAGGTTGAGGTAGTAGATCCAGCCTTGGAATACAACCTTCTGTTGGGGAGGAATTGGATTTGAGATGGATGCCATTGCATCCTCATTATTTCGAATTGTATGTTTCCCCCATGAAGGGAGGATTGTTACAGTGGATCAACTGGACTGTCCTCAGATAGACCCGAATGCGTCTTCTGACTCATCTATTCCAAAGTTGGATAATACTAAGGCGCCTGTTGAGAATTTAGGAGTTGGAATGTATTCTTCCTTGATGGGTACTTTCGATCTTCCTCCTCCTACAGTGCATATAAATGCTATTTCATCCTCCAAGGCTCCTCTTCGAAGAGAGTTCTTTCGAACTCATTATTTTTCGGACCCTTGGACCTTACCTTCCCCTACTGCCACATTGGAGGAAGGTCAAGTGGGTGGAATGGCATTTCCGATTTCTGCAGCTGAGATTGCATATCAGTCTATTGTTGACTCTGCAGAAACCGTCCCAGCTCCTCTTTCGCCGGAAGAGTTGGATGGTGATGTGGCTCCGGCTTGGACGCTTACTTCTTCTTCTGCCCAGGATTGTCTTGATACCACTCTTCCATCTGAAGAGGCCATCCTGGAAGCGATGACAGGTATAGATAGACCGTGGGATGATTTGCATCATCGGTCTTACTTCCTACCTGACTTGAGCGAAGTCGAAACAAGTTTTCCAAGTTCTCGTTACCTCGGGTCCCGGTTTCACCCGCCTTGAACCCTTTAGCACCAACACAGGTTTATGCTGAAGGGAACATGGCTGTGATTTCCCCTACTATCCCGGTGAACATTTCCAGGGATCCCAATATTATCGAGAATGTCTTCATCGGAGTTGAATGTTCCCGTGAAGAGGTTCAAATTTACACCGAGCTCTTTAAAGAGTATAGGGATGTATTCGCTTGGTCTTATGAGGAAATGCCTGGCATAGACCCATCTATTGTCCAGCATGAGATCAAGACGCATGAAAACGCTAAGCCGGTGAGGCAAAAACTTCATCCGGTCAATCCTAGGAAGGCAGCAGCTATCACAGTTGAAGTTGAAAAGCTGCTTAAGGCGGGATTCATTTTCCCTGTTCCTCTAACTAAATGGGTTTCAAACCCCGTTCCCGTAGATAAAAAGCAAGGAACGATTCGAGTGTGCATCGATTTCAGAGACCTAAATAAAGCATGTCTTAAAGACAATTACCCCACACCATTTATCGATAAGATCATTGACGAGTGTGCTGGTAACGAGATTTTCTCCTTCATGGATGGTTTCTCTGGATATAATCAAATTACTATCCGTCCTGAAGATCAACATAAGACTGCATTTATTTGTCCCTGGGGTACGTTTGCATACAAGAAGATGCCTTTTGGTCTTAAAAATACTGGGGCTACCTTTCAGCGGGCCATGTCATACGCCTTCCACGACATCAAAAATATTATCGAGGCATACTTAGATGATTTAGCTGCTCATTCTCAAAAGAGGATGGATCATCCTGGTCACCTCCGGAAAATATTTGAAAGATGTCGGTTCTATAAGATTAGATTGAATCCGAACAAGTGCGTTTTCGCGGTTACATCCGGTCGGCTATTGGGATTCATTGTGTCTAGGGAAGGGATAAGGGTAGATCCCTTCAATGTTGAGGCAATACTTCGGTTGCCTCCCCCGTCTTCCATCTGTCAGCTTCAAAGTCTTCAAGGAAAGTCTAATTTTCTTCGGAGGTTTATCGTCAATTATGCTGAAATTACAAAGGGATATATGAGACTGTTGAAGAAAGGAGTTCCTTTTCTTTGGGATGACTACGCTCAACGCTCATTCGATGCTTTGAAGAAAGCATTGACCTCTGCTCCTTTACTGAGTCCACCTAATTATAGCAGAGATTTTCTTTTGTATCTGGCAGCAACAGAATCTACCATTGGTATGGTTCTGGTTCAGGAAGATGATGCTCTTGCAGAGCATGTTATTTACTACCTTAGTCGAGGACTGGTAGGACCTGAACTTCGATACACTCCGATAGAAAAATTAGCTTTAGCAGTAGTTCATGCTGTGCAGCGACTCCGGCATTACATTATTCTTCACAAAACTTATGTTTTGGCAGCTGCCAATCCATTTCAGTTTGTCCTCAGCAGGCGAGTGATTGGGGGAAAATATAACAGATGGATTGTGATTTTACAGGAATTTGATCTTGAGTTCATGTCTGCCAAATCCAAGAAATCATTAATTTTCGCGGAATTGATCTCCGAGTTGCCCTGTGGAGATGAGATGATCTATGATGAGTCCTTTCCGGATGAACACTTGTTTCTTATCTCTTCACAGGATCCTTGGTACGGGGATATCATTGTGTATCTCCAGACTGCGAAGTTTCCCTCTACTTTTTCGAAAGATGAGCATCGTAAGCTGCGTCACTTAGCCAAGAATTATCTGATTATTGGTGATGCTTTATACCGTCAAGGGGTTGATTCAATCCTAAGACGCTGCTTAACTCTCGAAGAAGCTGAGGCTGTGCTCAATGATTCTCACAGTGGAGCTTGTAGGGGTCATTTATCTGGGCTTGCTACAGCCCAAACGATTTTGCGTGCTAGATACTTTTGGCCCTCGATTTTCAAAGATTGTATTGAATCGGTCAAAAAGTGTCATCCGTGTCAGGTTTATACTCGAAAAATGTGCGCTCATCCAGCTCCGCTTTTTCCAGTCGTTACTGTCGGTTCCTTTACAAAGTGGGGTATTGATTATATTACTTGTAACCCGCCTTCGGCAAAAGGTCACAAGTACATTATCGTAGCAGTAGACTACTTTACGAAGTGGGTCGAGGCTATGCCTACTTTTGGGAATGATGGTGAGACTGCAGCTCTTTTCATTTTCAACAAGGTTATCGCTCGTTTTATTATTCCTAGAGAGATTGTCACTGACCATGGCAGTCATTTTCAGAATAGTATGATGGCTGAGTTGGCTCTCAAATTGGGTTTCCGGCAGGAGCATTCATCTCCATATTATCCTCAAGCCAATGGGCAAGTGGAAGCCGTGAATAAATCCTTGAAGAAAATTCTTCAAAGGACAATTGATAAAGCTAGATCCAACTGGCATATTATGCTATATCCTACACTTTGGGCATACAGGACGTCAGTGAAAACTGCAACTGGCTTTACTCCGTTTCAGCTAGTGCACGGGGTGGAATCCGTATTTCCCATTGAATGCGAGATTCCTTCTCTTAAATTAGCTGTTGAACTTCTTCCTGACACTTCTAGTCTGGCAGAACGTCTTCTTCATTTGGAACATCTTGATGAGCAGCGTCGGGATGCCGCCACGATGAATGAAGCGCATAAAAACCGAGTTAAAGTTCAGTACGATAAGGCGGTTAAGCCTAGGATCTTTTCGGAAGGTGACCTTGTTTTGGTCTATGCCCAAGAAAAAGATGCCCTGGGGGCAGGAAAGTTTAAGTCTATGTGGTATGGCCCCTATATCGTTAAAAGAGTCCTTAAGAAAGGAGCGTATACCTTGGTTGATTTCGAAGGGAACGAGTTGCCGGAGCCCCGAAATGGGCTCTATTTGAAGAAGTATTATGCCTAGGCTTCGGCCTGGCATATTGCTTTTGTATATAGTAGTTTTTGTTTTGTACATATCTGGTTGATTTTCGATCTTTGATGAGTTGGTGATGTTTTTGATCTGCTTTGGCAGGTTGTGTTGGATTTCATGAGTCATTTTGGTTTCACCGATGGTGCTAGTAGACACACCCGTGGCTTGGTGCTTCATTATCCTTCCGGTTAGCTGTTAGTATCAAGAGGGGTCTGCATTGGTCCTGCTTCCAATAATATAGCAGAATACACTGCAGTTGTTTATCTACTCTCGGAGGCAATATCTTTGGGTGTTGATTCGTTGGTAGCTTTCTTGGACTCTCAGCTGGTGGTGTCGTAGTTGAACAATACTTATCGGGTTCGTGACCCATTTTTATTACGGTTGTTCTTGAGGGTACGTTTGTTACAAAGATCATTTCAATTTTTAACTTTCATTCATATTCCTCGAGCTGACAACTGGTTAGCAGACTCATTAGCTAATCAAGCGATTGATTGGCATATTAATCATTCCATAAAATAAAATTTAATCATCAAAAACATCATACATTTGATACATTTATCACATCACATCAAATATCGTTGTATATATATCATCAGAGTGTTCAAAAACTTTACAAAATTTGGATCCATAATGTCATACAAAACTTGGGCTTATGCCCCCATCATGTTCAGTCTCAAAAAATAATATACAGTCATCTAATACATAATATCTGTCTACTCCTGAGGTCCCTGCCCAGAAGTCGTGTTCCTATAGAACGTGACTGCGGTGGCAACTCGGCGGAATAATCTAACCCAATCTCGGGGCACTCCTACCACCCGTCTCTGGATGGCTTCCGGCAGGTCCTCCACAGTAGCCATAGGTATTTGGCGGGTTAGTCCCTCCAAATTCCTTTGCACGGCCTGGAGAGTCCTATCTGAATCCACAGTATCTGCTTCGCCCCTGCGGCGCTTGTGGCGCGGGAGACCCTCAGGTCGAACTGGTCCAACATCTGAATCATGATCATTTTAAATTTTCAGTCATTATGAATCCAATCAAAAACATGTTTGTTTTTCATTTTTTCATACATATTTGAAAAAATCCAAAAAAATTATATAAGTCAAATTTTTTTGCAAACTTACCGACTGTACCCCATGCTGTGCCTGGTGGAAGAACTAGATCTGGATCTCCACGAAAGTCCATCCCGACATAGGGATAGTCGTCCACCGCGATGATTTGTTCTCCCCACCAAAGGAAGAACTCATCGTCCCATGTGGTCCGGGGTACTTCACTACCCCCCAATCTCTTCATCATGTCCGCCCAACGGGCAATTCTTGGGTCCTGCGGGCTACTGATGGTAGAGATAACTCTGGGTCTCAATGCTGGTATCTTCTCAAAGAAGAATGTTGTCAAAATTGTACCGTAGCCAAAGTGTTTGGTCTTTGCTTAGCGGATTGAGGTCAACTGTTGTTTCATGTTCAGTAATAGGGCTGTGCACCAATCATACACATGAGTCAAACATTCTACTGCTATGCTCATTTGCGTCCTGGACGCCTGATGTAGGGAGGCAGATCCTGCCACTCTGCCGATGGTGAAAAGGAGGATTTTCATGTGCAAACCCCGTAAATCTTTAATTGCAATCTGAGTTCCAACCTTTTTGGAACCCTCTACGCAATACACGTGGACATAGTCTTCCACGGTTAACCCTCCCGGGGGCTTCCCGTGCAAGTCTACTGGTTCTCCCCTCCGGGAGAGTCTAGTAATGAAATATATGTCTTCCACTTCAATGCGTACTGGCATCTGATCAATAATGAAGCAATCCTGATCTGGTTCCCAGTAATTCACGAGCATTTCTAGCAACCGAACATTGCTTTTCATATTTGGCATTTTGAAGAATTTGAACAATCCGCAATTCCGAAGGATATTTTGCGCTGCTCGATCTTGCATGACCTCTTGATCAATTGCGCTATGCTCACATTCTCTCCATGAGATTGTCATCCTGTCAAATTTCATTAAATCATGCATTAGCCACGCTTTTTTAGTTTCGGACCTGCGCATACGCGACTTTTTCTTTGCACAGTCACGTATATATGCGACTTGCCTGTTATGAACCCGCGTATGCGCAAGTCCGCATTTTTTAGCAAGGGTTTTAAAGCTAAAATTCACTTAATTTTAATTTCTAAACGGACAAAATGATTTGCAAGGATGATTGAGGAGCCTACCTGAAATTTCGGTGCGTTTCGACGGTCGGTTGTTCCTGATTTGACGAAAGAAGTTTTTTGCTCCAGAGCACTTTTTCCAAATCAGCAATGCAATAATGAACCAAATATGAGGTAATTTGTCTATTTATGGCTAAAAGTTGAAAATTTTCGCAAAAATTCCTTATGCTTATTTTTTCGATCTATCTTAAGCTGCATAACCCGGTTGCTTGGAAGTGCCCAGTTTGGTATGTTTTCAGGTACATTTTGACAATTTTGAGATTTTTCCCGGTTTTTGATCCATGATTACCGACTCGTCACGGCAGGTATATGATCTTCACTGGCATATAGGTTAGGGAAATCACTTTCCGTTGCATCTTGCATACTAGCCTCCATACTGATCACTTGCCTTAGGGTCGATCCCATCAGATCATGAGTATTACACCCATTTCACTCGCCGATTTTTAAATCATGACTTGATGGTAGAGCCTTCCTTTACATGGGCTTCCCAGTTAGTTCCTCGCTATCACTTGTTGCCCATGCTGCTTTTTATGTAGGCTCGGGAGTCCTCTTTAGTCCCGCCATGTCTTCTGTGTTGAAGCTTCATTCTTCTCCTTCATCACTTATCATTTTTCTGGCTTATACCCTAGAGGCTCCCTCGTTTCGTTAAGTTGTATTACTGCATTGCATATTGGCTACTTGTTTATCCTGGCCTTTAGCCGGCTTCATTTGGACTCGATGTTTAAGCCAAATTTTGACCTTGACTTTCTGTACAAGTTAACCATTGCATGCACTTAGCTATCACGACTTGACACCTTTTTACCCATGGATGGAACGTTCCTCTGAGTATCACTTACCAGTTTTCACCACCTTGCATTGAGCATAGGATTGTTCCAATCCCAGGAACTAGTGCATTTGATTTCTTGATACTCGTTCTATCCATTGTACCATAGCATTCTTTTATTCTTTTTCAGGCTTATTATATGAAAAAGACAAAAAAATCAAATATAACAAAAAGAGCGGGAACAGGATGTATCTTTGTTATTTCCATGGCAGTACAGAGTCAGTTCGTCGCCCTTGAACAAAGCACATTTACTTATATGTATCTCCTACATTTGGGATGGTTTTAGTTTTGACCTAGGTTCAGCCTTTACCATGTTTCACTTGTCAGTTCTCCCCCGGTTGGTTATCTCTTCCAATCATATGGAGAGTTTGTTTTGCCTCCTGCATAACAGACTTATACAGTGTCACTTTTTACTGCCATGGTCATCATGAGTCGTGCTTTTGTTCAAGGGAAGTCTAACCAGAGTCGGACTTTCTACGGTGTCTCTTGACTCATTATTCAGTCGGCCTTCCCGGTCTTGTCAGTATCTTGTTCTATCACATCAGATGTTTTGGTCTTCTGCTCGTGCTGGTTTGAGAAGGTCCCCATTGAATTCTTGCCGGCGGGTTTGTCTCTTATCGACTACGACACATTGCTCTGAGAGCAAACCTAGAGCCGCACCCTGGCCCTATTTCCATCATTGATAGGTGACCTTGTGCTCAGAATTTGATCATCATTATGGGTCTTTGACTGAGTGGTTTCCCCCGTGTTCGACGTCAACACACATTATCACACTTGGGATTCGTGCAGTACCTTGATTTCCATTTGACCCTATCGGTGGATTTCTCGCCTCTGTGTCAGCTTTCATTATTGGTTGGTTCAGAGGGTTTCTTCCGTGCGCTAGCTTCATCTTGTGCATGTCGGAAACGTACTTCGGTTTTGGTTCCATCACTCTACTTCGTCCGATTCCTTCCAAATCTTGGGCTGCGGGTTACACTCGCGCTGGACTGATGTGGGATGCCTTAATGCCTTCCTTCCAGCAGATATTTTCCCATCGACTCCGAATCATTGCTCTGGGAATAAGGTCTAGAGTCTTTTTTTCAGTACCTTAGGGTTTGCAGTCATCAGTGGCAGACTCTTCGCTATCGACAGTGGGGATTCATCATTGCCTCCTGATTGGTAGATTCTTTCAAGTGTTCGACTTCAACTCATTCATTCGCACTTGTTAGATTGTACTGGGGCACTTTGACACTCATTATCATTATCGGTGGGTTGTCTCGCGTTGGTTAACGGTATACATCATTAACCAGTAATCCAACGATTTCTCACATGGTCAAATTCAGCTCATTTATTCCCATTGTGTAGAATTGTGCCATAGTGATTGGTGAAGACCTCGGGTTGCATCAGCATTTTTCGGTTCACTTTTGACAGTCCATTCAGTTTCTGCCAGTGATGTCGTCCACCCTTATATGTTGCAGTTCAGTACAGTAGCATCCTATATGTTGGCTCCCGAGTTGCGTGATTGTACCGTTTGTTCCACCTCTTATGATTCGGTACTTGGAGATTCAGTTACTTATATGATCAGACATCCAGTTTCAGCATCATTGATCAGCTTTCTATATATGTGATACTTGGACATTGATTCAGACTTATACTTCCGGGCCATGCTCAAATGATTCATTGTGTACTTTCAGTTCAGCTATACTTGTATACATTTTGGATCTATTATGTACTTTCCATATGATGTATTTTTGACTGAGCATGGGTATGCCCGCCTCAGCATGAGTTGACTCTCTGTTTTCTTTCATTGGTTTTTGGCAGGCTGAAATCTCGTGAAGTCCTCTCTTGTCCTTGCGAAGTTCTTTCTATGTGCATAATACATTTCGGCCATCATGTACCCCTTCTGACCTCATATATTAGGGGGCATCTGTTATAGCATCATTTCTCACCTTCACATGATTCATGATTGCTTTGATGGTTTTGGGCACCCATTCCTACATACTTGGACAAATTCACTTAAAAACAGTGTAAAAATCCCCATACGCGACTATGCCCGTACTTTTCCGCGTGTATACGCGAGTCCAGCTGCACTTTTCCGTGTATGCCATTAAAATGATTAAAAAATATATAAAAATTCCCTATTTTCGGGCTGGGTTGATGGTTACTCAGGTAGTTCAACCACCCCAGCACGTGGCCAACTGTTTCCAACTGTTGAAACTACTTGGAGGGAGTATAAAACCCCTCATGTGTATGGCCTAAGGGAGAGAGAGAATTATTGATATTATACTCTGTTGGTATTCCCTATCCAAGTCTGATTCCCCGTGCCTCCTGCACTTTCCCAGTTCATTACAGGAAACCCTTATTTCCTTGAGATGCTCATCTCCCTATATGTCATCTCGTATGCACCAGTTTGGAAGGAGTCTTAGCGAGGCAAGGGCGGGACGGATCCGGACGACGGTCTGCTCGAAGATCGTGGAAGGATTCAGGTGATCTCTCCACTCGTTACTTTTGTACATGCTATTTATAATACAAAAGTACCATCTTGTTCCCGAAATATACGTGTTAGTGTCTGCTTACATATATGAGAAAATTGTTATTTAAGCATTCATTATGATTTATTTAATGTTTTATATCGATTTTACTAACATTTAGAGTAGATATATGCTGTACAACCAGTTCTTCGTGCTTGTTTCTTATTGTCTTTCAGGTTAAGAAGGAAGGACGGTTGCTGGGGGTTTGGACCCCGCGGGATCTGCTTCAACCGTAGGACCTACGGGTAACTTCCTCGATCTACTCTATTTAGTTTTTATGAACATGTATGGTTGTGTGAGTCCTTCTTAAGTAGCATGCCCCTGCTCTGTGGAGGTTGTAACCCAACGAACCTCTAGGGTGATATTCCCTGAAAAAATGCCAGCCGCAGCCACGTCTCAGGCTAAAGTGGAAAAATTGGTTGCAACACTAAAAGCATCTAGGATGGAAATGCACATCGTCAAGACTCAGCTGGAGCAGCAAATCACCGACTTACTAGCCAAATTACAGCCCGAAACACCTCTGGAAGTACAAGCCCAATGTGTTGCACTAGTGACCGAAGCAACGAACGTTATTTCGGGGCATATTTCTCAAGGCGCCCAATTGATAGAGTCAGCCATGCAACTCTGGACTAAGGTCCAGCGCGACCCGCTCCTCCGTGAAATCAATCAGGACTTATGGCAAAAGGAAGAAGCTTTCGAGCAGGTCAAAGCTACGCTGCCCACCTTGGTGCCTGCACAGCTCTTAGCACGTTTGAAGACTAGCAATGATCTCCAGGACGAGATTGAGGAACTCCAGTGCAAAAAGCACGTCATTACAGAACGATTGAAGCCTTGGGCTGCCATAGCCCTCCAGATTTCACAGGATGTAGATGGCACGATAAAGCGACTAACTCAGACACTAGAGAGTGTCACCACAGCCACTGAAGGACCAACCTCCCAAAATCTTGTAGACATTGCGTAGAGTGCTACTGCTCAGAGTCAAGAAGTGTTACCACAGTGACTCGGGTCGAGTCACAAGATTGTGTTGGGGGACTGTTGGAATAGGGCCTCCTACAAGCTGCGAAACTAGTCCCATTTTGTATATTTTTTATTATATTTATTCTAGCACAGGGGTTTTGGGGTGGGACAAACCCCGAAAGCATTGTACAGTTCAAAGGGTAGACCTCGAGTCCGCAAACCATGGTTTGCGGACCATAGGAGGGATTAGGCTAGATGATTAAATAGAAAGACATTTTGAATTATAAGACAGAGATGATGAGATCTTGAGGGGAATTGTGGCTTAGTAGATCTGTTTGGGTTTTCAGGAAAGGACTCCTGCTGACTATGTGTGCGGAGATCCCTAGTCCTACTGTGTGTGGACCCTGCTGCTGTGTGTGCGCAGGTCAGGTTTGGGTATTGTACGAAGGATATGAAGGATTAATGAATTAGAAAGGGTGTTGAGTAACTGAATCTAATGTACTGTTGATGTGAATCTTTGATATTTTTTATGTTATGCATATTATGTGTTAAGATGCGAATGTAATTGTGTTAAGTATTCTATCTTCAATTTGAATCTGCTCTGTTATGTTTTATGCAAAGACTAACTGTAATGTTGTACTACTATTTTAGAAGTGTATGATTTGTTGAAGTATAGTTGACCTTGCACATGTGGATGCGCAGGAGATCTATAGATCTGGTTATGGGATATGCGATCTGGTCATTATAAAGCTGGACGCAACTCTTATTATCTTACCTATCCCCTCTCAGGGTGCAGAAACCTGGTTCCAACACCCACCCATACTGCTTCAGGTGAGACTTTGACCTGCGCAAGAAGGTCACTTCCGAAAGGGCCAGTAGTCTAAGGGTTTGTTGGCAAACCTTAAACTCCGAACCTGGGTCAGGACCCCTCGAGCCAACAGTCGTGGACTTAGTGAGCTTGGTATCCAACAACAAAAAGACGCTTGAAAAAAATTTACTTAGGAACCTATTGTCTCGATCTAAGATAATGGAATGTGGGATCCCAAATTGTACCCACACTCATTCAAAGAAGAGTTTGGGAGTGGCTTATGTTGTGATACTTTTCTTGCAGGTCGCCAGAATGGTCATCTTAGAGAATCTGTCAATGACCATGAAAATACAGTTGTTTCCATGCTTCGTAGAAGGAAGGCCCAACATGTAATCCATGGATATGGATTCCCAAGGATAGATAGGAGTAGGAAGAGCAGTATACAAGCATCTATTCTTGATTGTAGGTTTTGAAATGGTATAAATATTGTAGGATTTGATGTACTTCCCAACATCCCGTAGAAGTTTTGACCAATAAAAATACTTCTGCAACACTACCATTATTTTCTCTACCAAAAAATATCTAGCGACCTGACTGTATTGCACCACCCAAATCATCTTAGCATGCTCGCTTGAAGGAAAATAGAGGTGTCCTAGGTGGCATAACAGTGCACCCTGGAGGTGAAATATTGGAACTTTATTTCCTTTCGGGGGCATCTAGTGTGTGGTACTTAATTCTGGATCATTCTTGTAAAGATGCATCCATCCCAAAGTATCTTGCCCACAAGAGTCGATCACAGTGGTCAGTTCCATAACCAGTGGTCGGCTAAGGCTGTCTACAATATTATTGGTGTTTTCCTTCTTTAATTTGATGCTCAAATGGAACTGTTGCAATTATGTGGACTATTTTTAATGGAGATCATTCTGCAACTTTCCTTGTGTATTTATAAACTTCAGGGGTCAGTGGTCTATGTGGTTCATTGTTTCCTTCCCCAAAATGTAATGATTCCATTGTCGGTAGGCCTACACAATGGAATACATCTCTTTTTCATAAGTGGGATACTTTCTGATAATATTTGAAAGTGTCTCATTGTGATATGCCATTGGATGCCCCTGCTGGGTAATCACTGCACCAATAACATAGTCATATATGTATGTCTAAATTTCAAATGGCTGTTGTAGGTCTGGTAATTTGAGCACTGGTGAAAAGAAAAGGCAATGCTTCAACTCGAAAAACTCCTTTTGTTGGGATTCAAACCAAAATAACTTTTGTTTCGCTCTACCTTTGGTGACCGGACTCAAAGTCCAAGTGATATGAGAGAATCCCAACATGAACCTATGATATAAATTGGCAAGACCAAAAAATATGCAGAGCTCTGTTAGAATGGTTGGCGTTGGCCAATCCCAAATAACTTGTATCTTGGTCGGGTCCACGTGCACACCTTGCTCATCAATAATATACCCTAGATATTGAACCTAGGTCATTCCAAATTTTCATTTGTCTATATTGGCACACAATTTATGTTGTCGCAAGGTTTGGAGGACCCATCAAATATGATGTAGGTGTTCTTCCCAAATTTGGATGAATATTAGAGTGTCATCTTAGTACACTACCATGAAAAATTTGGTGAAGGGATCCAATATATCATCCATGAGCCTCATGAATTTTTCCGGGTAATTTTCCAAATCGAAAGGCATGACCAACCATTCAAAAAGGCCCTCCTTGGATTTGAAGGCAGTATTCCACACATCGGAGGGTTCAATGGGTACGTGGTGATAACCGGACTTCAAGTCAGTATTGCTGAAATATTCCCCCCCTTGAGTTGGTCTAGAAGGTCATCAATATATGGGATTTAATACCTATTCTAGACGGTGATCTTATCCAGTGCCTGATAGTCAATACAGAGCTTCTAGGTTTCATCCTTCTCCTGTACCAACACGATTGGGCTCCCACAGGGTGATGAACTTGGCCTGATGTGCCATTTCTACAAAAACTCTTGAATTTGCCTCTTGATTTCATCGTTCTCCAAAAAAAATGTTCTTAGATCATTCCATTAATAGGTAGCAGAATGCCTGGGGCAGATCGATGGAGTGCTTGACCTGACAGTGTACGGGTACCCCTATGGGTGAAGTTAATATGTCTTTATACTCCTCCGCAACCTTGTCCATATTTTGTTGATGTGCAAAGGAGCTTTTTCTAGAGGTTTTTGATGTGCCCAAAATATTCTACTTTCTCTTAGGGAAAATCATAGGGAAGACCAATTTCTCGGTCTAGGAAATGATATTACTACATTGTTTAGCAAAGATTAAAGAAAAAGCGATAGGTGGTGATACCTCTGGTATCCTGTACAATTTCTAACCCAAAGTAATAATAAAAAAATAAGATTCATACTCATATATAGCATGAAACTTCCATAGGTATGGTTGACCTAACAAAACATCATAAACTTCCATAGGGGAAACATAGCACAATGCCTCATATGCAAAGGGCTCGATGTTATATGACATGCGACACTGCTAGCTGACACATAGATATCACCCTTGGTGGAGCCACCCAATGGTGTACATACGTGGGTGTGGTGTTGTTGGCAGCTTTAATATATTAATTACCTCAACTGAGATCAAGTTCTTCTGGCTTCCACTGTGAATGAAGAACTGCACCAGTGAACCCTTTACCCACATCTTTGTCAATGAATTTTCTATTTTCGGTTCCCTTGTCAGGTTTCGACTCAGAATCAGAGCATGCATCTGTCTATCAGCCTTTTATCTTGGCCACCAGCACCTGCTTTGTGCGAAATTCATTCGTGTTGGGAGTTTTATGGAACTGACACCACTTGTCGATGTCCTTATTTTCCTTCATGTTATTCTTGGCTTTCAGCTTTGAGGAGAATTATTGGGGGGTCACAGCCTGTCTTTGTCCTTTTCTTTGTGGCTTCAGGGAACATTTTCTCTATTTTTAGTTCGTAGATCCAAATCCTCACTTCTTGCTCTGCTTGAAATTTCTCTCAATATTGGAAGCATATCAGTATGCTGCACCAAGCAAGGAGATGTCCAGGAACTCCATTTCCTCTTGACTGTATTTGTGTAAACAATCGTGGTACTAGAGCACTAGATGTTTTTCAGAATCTTTGATACCCAACTTTGTGCGCATGGTATGGAAAATATTCATCAGCTCATGCACATATTATTCCCCTTATTTCTGTAGCGTAGTCCATTGTATGTACTTGTCTTCATAGCTCCCCACAGGGTAATATTGTTCCTTGATGGCGTCTTAGAAAAAATTCCAAGTGGGTGGAAATGAAAATAGTGAGGGTTCCCTCTCGTACCTCTCCTCACAGTAAGTTTCCCACCAGTCGCTGATGTGGGGGGCGAATTTGAGGAGTGAAAAGGTAATATTTTCCCTATTGGAAAAATCATGAACTGAAAAATAACCTTCCAACATATTTAACCATTTATATACAACATCTACATCTATGTGACCTTCAAATATGCAAATTTCAAAGTTAACTTGTAACTTAAAGGGAGTGGCACCTCTTGAGTTTTTGTCGGATGAATATGTGTTTCCTGTGGGATATGCCTCTGAAATGTGCTACAATGAGGCTCAAGGGACATTTTATTATTGAACAATAAGGGGAAACCATAAACAAAACCCTAACCCTAGGAGATGGAACACCAAGTGTTTGTGGGCCTCATTAGGTTTATTTGGAAAACCAACTTCCCGGGGTTGTAACTTGGCCATATGATCATTGTTTGGTGCTCACAATACCTTATTATAAATATATCTTTGAGTATTAAAACATTTGGAGTACGACCCTGCCTATGGATGGGTGCCTAATTCGAACTCAAAAAAACGTCGTTTATGGGTCAAAACAGCTCCGAAAGTTCAGGACCCAAAAAACTACTAAAAAATAGTAAATTGTGCTATAATCAAGGAAATTGATGAAACCAACAACAGATCCAGGTGGAATAAGTGTGTGGCCACCAATATCCACATGGATCACATATCGTCAAAGATAAATTAAAAATTATAATACATCTATGTATTTAGTGTTATATATCATGGTACATAGTTATGAGAATTTGGTAAATATTTTTTTTTTTTAATTAGTCATATTTATCTCTCTGAGAATATTGCAAACAAAAAGCTTGTAATTTTTGTGAATTCCTTGTTTAGATTTTATTTTAAATGCTTTGGATCAATTCAAAGATACTGATAATTATTTTTTATTGCACTTTTGAAGTGATGAGATTGTAACTTTAAGGGAGTGAGAATGTAACTTCTCTAATTCTAGTGAAATCAAATCTAAATAAGAGACATCTTAATTAATACTCAAATAAAATTCATGAAACTCCACTTTTAATATTATAATTATATGGCGTAGAGATTCTCAACAATGGCTATTCTCTAGGGAATTGAGAAAATGTGTCTCTTGTAATGAGGTAAGTTGTTTTGAATTGTATAGAGGATGAAATGAAAGGTAGGAATATGAATGGAAACACACACAAAAAAATATTTCCAAGAGCATGGTAATATAGTGAGAACCAAGTTCTATTAATAAATTAAATGGTAAAAAATTTTGAGATGCAAAGCAATACAAATCAGCGAGAATGGTGGTAAATGATCTCTAAATATGGAGGTGTTAATTATGTTGATTCATAAATTTATTATTACAAGATGCCTAAAATATCCTTTCAACATAAATTACTAAACCATAAGAGGTAAAAAACTTAAAGATATGAAACCATATCCCTAGGACTACGGACAAAAGTATCTTCTCTAGACTTGATGGCCTAGTCTAGAACAACATAAAGAAAAGAAGCTAATGTTTTCCATAAAATAAATGGATGATGGGATGAATCCTACCTAGAAACTGTCGTAATATTCGTTCCTCTCTTGGTTGGTATGCTCCAATCATGGATCTTATCGCTATAATCAGAACCTGCACAATTAAACAACACAAACCAACGATCCTGACATCTATGTAGCATCAGCCAATCACTTTATTCAATGGATCAATGTGGCATCGAAATACATGAAATCATAACATCACATATAGGAAAAAAAATGAACTCTTTGTATTAATAGAAATGGAGAGAGTTACAACCAAATATAAGAGTTGATCTTGTAGAAAAACTCCTCCAAGATGACTTGTCCTTCCTTGCCACAAATTGTACCTTTATGTCACCCTAATGCATGGAATAATTACTCTCATAGCAACATCATAAGGGTAGAATCTATCTCTAAAATCCAACCCCTAGCTTGTGGATGGCAGTAAATATATAGGAGAGGATGGTATGTTAGGAATTCTTATCCATTTACCAATCTAGACTTGAGATCCACTCTTTATGGGAGGATGATCTCAAGGGATAAGAGGTGAAATCTCAAAGGTAGTATAGGATAGGATTCGAGAATTTTATCCAAGGTAAATAGTTAGAACAACCTCTATAAGATTTTGGAAGAGGAAGATTCAAGATTCTTTTATTTTTTCCCAAATTCTAGAATCAGCGCACCCCCAGCAAGGAGAAACCTGTTGGTGATAAGGGCAGGTCCATAGAGGGCCAAACTGCTAGTGAACATTGATCCCTAAAGGGCCAGGGTGCATTGGGCCTAAATAAAACTGAAATGAAGCATTTAAGGGAAGAAATTCATGGTTTTGAGAGAGTCAAGCTTAGGGATTTGTGTACGGATGATGACAAGGTGTTCAAGGATGTGAATTATCTTGGTTTTAAGGCCAATAGACCATATGTGAAAAAATTTCCTATAACACTAAACCATAAGAGGCAAAAAACTTAAAGATATGAAACCATAGCCTTAGGAAATAAAATGGAAAAAAGAAATGCATACCTCGAGGAGTCTTTTTGATAGACCATCTTCTTAGTGCCACAACTTCTGCATACCAAATCTATCTGGTGTGCACAATATCCCATTAGAAATATCTCAATGATAAGAAAAAAATTGGTCAAGAATTAATAATGCTATGGCAACCCCAATCCATTATAGGGAAACAAAATTTGTTTATGTCCTAACAAATGCACCAAAACTTCAAGACTTGAAAAACTAGAGAAAACTATTAATATGAAAAGTGTCCATTATGATTCAATAGAAGAGGTGGGTAATTACTAATATCCACATGGATAAATCATACCCCATAGGAAATAATGGTCCCCATTACATTAAGTGTGTCCATAAAATGGGGAAATTTATATTGAATTTGAATCTTGGTGACCCACTTGTCCTAGTGAGGAAATTTATTTTCTTTGACAACCCAACATAGTTGTATGTTCTATTGGAAGGCATCATTCATCATGATTTCCATGATCTGGTCCATTGTATAATGATCAACGCAATTAAGGATGAGTTCTAAATGGGCCAAATGCTCAAATTCCTTTGAGGTTTTCTATAAAGGTGGAAAAATATGGTGAAAGTAACTCCTAATTTCAATAGAATTATTATCCATATCCTTTGTGATGTTTTAAGGAATATATATGAGTGGTTAGAGATTCTTATGGGGGTCTGTGAGGCATGAATATTTCTACAAATGTAACCACACCTTATCACAAATTTGAAACTTGTGTGAAGCCTGATAATAGTCATGTCACTACTTATACTTTCCATTAGTTGTTTTCATGATATCATGAACTTATTGTTGGATGTGTTGGATCTACCCAAAAAATTTGGTTGCTCTATTTTCTTTGGTCTAAGTATGGGAGGACTCTTATCTTAAGATGAAATGGGAAAAACTATGTTAATGGGGGCCAATGGTTAGAACCCTAAGCACATTTGAAAAAGGATATGGCTAATAGAAATATGTAGGGTTCAATTTTACCTATGTTGAAAATATGTGAAGCTATCACCCCATGTATTTTGATTTTTGGAGTTATACATGCATAAGATATGTGCAATCATCCTATTGACCACCTCTATTTTCTCATCGATTTTAGGGTGGAAGGTAGTCATTTTGGACAACTTGGTGTCCATTCAAGATCACAAGCTAGGCTATAATGTACTTAGGAACCTACTATCCATGTCTAAAACACAAGTCCATGGTAACCCAAAATGAATCTAAACATGCTCAAAGAAGAGATTAAAAATTGATTCTACAATGCTACTCTTCTTGCATGGTGCTAAAATGGCCATCATAGAGAACTGATAGATGACCAAAAAATATAATTTTTACCATGTTTATTGGAGGGAAAAGATAATGCATTATCCATGGATATTGAATCCGAAGGCTTGTTTGGGGAAAGTAGAGGAGACTACAACCCCCACTTCTTAATGGTAGGCTTAGTGTTGGCATAATAAATGCATGATTTGATGTATCTATTAATGTCTTGTCAAAGTTTTGGACATTAGAAGTACTCCTAGAGTATTGCTAATATATTCTCCAAGCTAAAATGCCCTTCCACCCAACTATAATTTACCTACCAAATTAATTTTTCACTCTTTGTTGAAGGAACACAAATATTTCCCAGATAAAACAAAATTACATCTTGGAGGTGAAGCTTTGGAATTTTTTACCTATGCCTGGTTTCTAATATGTAGAAAAAGATCAAGGTCACCACCATGCAAGTGGGGCCACCGAAAGGTATTACACACACAAGAGTTAAGAAATATGGTCAATTCCATAACCGAGGGTTGAATAAGGAAATTATAACATGGTTTATACTACCCTTCACGTACTTAATATTCAAGTGGAATTTTTGCAAGTACGGGGACCACTTTTGATGGTGGTCATTTTGTAGCATTCCCTATGTCTGTATGAATAGCAAGGGCTTGTGATCATTGTGGATGATCATTTCCTTTCCCAAAATTTAATTTTTCCATATCATAGGTAGACATAATATAATATGTATCCTTATCATACGTAAGATACCTACAAATAGCATCATAGATTATTTGGATATGATAGGCCACTAGATGTCCAAGTTATGTTAACACTGCATCAATGGAATAGTTACAGTAATTTGTCTCAACCTTGAATTGTTGTTGCAATTCTAAAGATTGAGGATTCATATTGAGCAGAGGTGACATGTCAAATATTTAAATGCTTACTACTATGACTATGACTAGAAAAAATTGGCTTTAGCCCCACCCTTGGCCACTTGGCTTAACATTCAAGTGGTATGAGGTAACTCCAATATTGATTCAAGTGAAGGTGGATATTAGTGTGCATCCACCTCTTTGATTCAATCAACACAAATCTCCATAGATATTAAGGCCCAAAATATAATACATAAAATAAAATAAAGATCCAATTAAATAATACTAAATAAATAATAATGATGAAATAGTGAAATGACATGTTAGTGAAAAGACATAAATTTTAAGTGAAAATTAACTTGTAGTAATATTTATATGGGGCCTCTCATTTGTAAATGATCGTCTCTCATTCCTACATGATGTAGAGATAAAATATTTATCTCATAGCATTAACAATGAAATTAATAAGAGTGTCCACTTCAAGCACACAACCTTTGGCATATCACCACCTAGGGTTGTTTCAAACCTCAAGGGTTCTTTCTCTATGTTAAAGAAACCATTATTTTTGGACGGTTGAAGAGTTAATTTTTTACTAAATTAGTGTGCTCTCTATATTTATATGTCTGTGTGTTACATGTCGTTGACTGCCTTTCATTTTGTTCCTTACATAGTCTGTATCAATGGTATCAAAGAAATTTACTCCTCATTGTTTCTTAATGCATGTCCCTAATGAGGTCAAGCTATAGGGAGTTGGTATCAATCTAGTTTCAGGGAACAATTTCTCTCACTAGCCCAAGTGGACTCCTAGGGAAAAAGAAAAGGTAGATGACTAAGATTATGCACTTAGTAGAATTATCCCATTGAAAATGGAAATAAGCTAGTAGAAGCAATTGAGGAAAGGAGAAGAGATCAAAAGACAGGATCACTAAATTTTTTGGAGTGTGGAGAAGAGCATCTGCTTTGAGACTATCATCACAAGAAGAATGAAAACAAGAGGGTATACCATGTGTAAGAAGTTATTACCATCAATGATGTAGCATGGGAAATACCTCAAAATTACATAGTCATGGAGAAATAAAAACTATCAAGAAGTGATGGGAAAGAAGAGGATTAAGTAGTAGTTCAAGGTGATCCTTGTGATCAAATAGGCTCATTTTCTTATATGTAGCATTTTTATACTCTTCTTCAAAATTCAACAAGGGAATGGTTCTTGTAGAGAAAGGTTGTTCATATGACTCTTCAACTTTTGATTTCTAATTTGTAGCTAATATAAAGTATTCAACAAGTTCCTGGCCTAGTTGTCTCGCTGGGGATCTGGATAACACTTCCAAATATTTGAATTTGGGAGGTAAATTACGATTAAGTTCATTAGAAACTCATATATTTTAAACTCTAGTAATAATGTTTTGTATATCTCCAAATATTTTTGAACATGTGATTTGGGAAAATTAATAATTTTTTTACTCATTGATGGTACAACACTAGGTTCTACTTTTATTTAAATATTTAAGGCAATGTCACTACAACTAAATTCTAAGGTGGGAATTAAGGGGTGAGTTCATACTAGAGAATATGGTTTGGATTTGTGTAATTTATGTGTCATTTGTAATCGTAGGGTGTCCTTCTAGCACCAAAATTGTTAAGGCCAAAAATAAGGAGAAATCACTTGATTAAGGCCCCAATTAGGCCTATACTCATTCGGTGTGGTGATTCTCACTAGTATGTGGAGCTAGTTTCCAATCAAGGAGTTTTGGGATTAATAATTTTGTTGATCACAGTTTATTAACTATCATTAATATGATGCAATTATGATGAATTCAGACAAAATATTTATGTGTGTTGTAACGACCCTTTTTTGTTTCACCCTATATATGTAAATATAAATATGTAAGTGCAAAATTTGGATCTACAGTTGGCCAACATAATGGATTTTGAACACATTAAAATTAATTTGAAATTAATTGGTGGTTGACTGGAGGAGGAGAAATATGGATCCAAATCTTGAGAGGGAGGGATTTTTGCGTGCCATGAGTAGGTCATAGCCAATGCATTAAACTCCTTAACACCTTTCATGACCAAACCACCCACTTACACAGACATGAGTTATGAGATGGGGTTGGGAATATGGGAAAAGGAATGTTCCCATCCCCATACCCCTCGTGGATCGAGGGTAGCATAGATGCATCTCTGGGGTGGTAACTAATAAGAAAGTTGTAGTGCAACTAGTCTATGGTTGGGTGTAAAGTTGAAGTCTCTCCATCAATTGTCATACATATTTAAACACATAGATAAGTGTAATTATTGATGCATATTTGAATTATGGATTGTGATGTTCCCAGATATATTTATGATTGGTGCAAGGTCTTGTGTTTTTATTATTTTAAATGACTGTGTGAACTATGAAGTTCATTACTATGCTCATGATTCGTACGTCTATGAATTTACTAAATTCCTGGACTATGTTGTTCAATGTTTGTTTCATGATTGAAATATGAACCTAATTCATGATGATTAATTAGTTAGGATTGATCTAATTAACATTATGTTTATTTAGGTTATATGAACTTGTACATTTGGTGATATGGGCATTGACTCCCTATTATTGGTTGTAGCCAGAACTGTAAGGTTCAGGATCTTGGGCCCTTGAGCCATAAAACTTAGGCATTTGGGTGCAGGGCAGTCAACCCTTTTTTCTTTGTAAAATATCCAAATTTGGTGTTCTGGTGGTCGTTGAGAACAACAGTGTAATAGATCAACACACATACAAGCTTAGGAAAAGATGACATATTAGGATTGGGAAAAAAACCATGTTAATTGGAGCCATTCCATTGGACCGTCGAACCATTTCACTTTTAACTATGGTAACAGGTGGAGCTGGTGTTGAACCAAAAAATCTAGCCATTTTTCTAACCGTGAAACCTTGTGTTCAGACCACCACCCACTAGAAAATTTGGCGGAAATTCCGACGGCCAATTCATCGCTATTCCGACACATAGTCGTCGCAAGAGCGACAGTTCGGGGGCGGACAAACCGTGGTTTGTCATGCCGTCGCCATTCCGACACACGTAAAAAGTGTCGCACTATCGACACTTCTTCCTTCGTTCCGAACAAGCGTCACTCTTCCGACGTCTCACAAACCGTCGCGCCTCCGACGTTTGTAAACTGTCGCACTTCCGATGAAATGTGGTTCGACGTTTGGAACGTCGCTCTTCCGACGCCTAAAAGTCGTCGTAATTCCGACCCAACGTGGTCCGACGTTTTGGACGTCGCTCTTCCGACGTCTGTAAGATGTCGCAATGCCGACGATATGTGGTCCAACGTTTGGAACGTCGCTCTTCCGACGTTTGTAATCAGTCGCAATTCCGACGATATGTGGTCCGACGTTTGGAACGTCGCTCTTCCGACGTTTGTAATCTGTCGCAATTCCGACGAAATGTGGTCCGACGTTTTCATACTGTCTCTCTTCCGACGTTTCTAGGTTGTCGCAGTTCTGACGTCTACAAGGCGTCGGTAGACCGACGGAGGGTTCAATTTAAAAAAAAAAATTGAAACTTTAAAAGACGAGAAACACTGTTTTGAATATATTATATGAAGTAAAACAGTCCATGAAAGTGAAATAGCAGTATGTAGAATAGTAAAGCAACAGATAGAGTACCGACGTCCATTGTTCCAAATACAAATTAAAGTACCCAAAACCCCGCAACAGAGAAAAACGCTAATCATAATCATGTGAGGAGTGTGATATGTCCAAAATATAAAAAGACCATCAGACCATATCAATAAACCAGCAACATAGACCAGCATCGCTAGTTTTGAAGGCAGAGTGATAAACATTAATCATTTTTTTCACAAGAGAAAAAACGTTGTTTTGAATATATTATATGAAGTAAAACAATCCATGAAGTCATTACATTTTCACATCTGAAGATTGGAACCCAAATATCCATCCAGAAAAGTGGAAGTCCCACCCCAGACAATGATAGAAAAATACCCCATGTCACATACAGGGACATGATATAAAATCCAGTAACGGCCCACATGGAGATTATCGACAATCTGAGAAAGCATCCAAATATGCCCGAGGCATCTATAAGAAAGTGAAATAGCAGTATGTAGAATAGTAAAGCAACAGATAGAGTACCGACGTCCATTGTTCCAAATACAAATTAAAGTACCCAAAATCCTTGAACAGAGAAAAAAGCTAATCATGTGAGGAGTGTGATATGTCCAAAATATAAAAATACCATCATACCATATCAATAAACCAGCAACATAGACCAGCATCGCTAGTTTTGAAGGCAGAGTGATAAACATTAATCATTTTTTTTTTCACAAGAGAAAAAACGTTGTTTGAATATATTATATGAAGTAAAACAGTCCATGAAGTCATTACATTTTCACATCTGAAGATTGGAACCCAAATATCCATCCAGAAAAGTGGAAGTCCCACCCGAGACAATGATAGAAAAATACCCCATGTCACATACAGGGACATGATATAAAACCCAGTAACGGTCCACATGGAGATTATCGACAATCTGAGAAAGTATCCAAATTAATATGCCCAAGGCATCTATAAGAAAGTGAAATAGCAGTATGTAGAATAGTAAAACAACATATAGAGTACCGACGTCCATTGTTCCAAATACAAATTAAAGTACCCAAAATCCTTGAACAGAGAAAAACGCTAATCATGTGAGGAGTGTGATATGTCCAAAATATAAAAAGACCATCACACCATATCAATAAACCAGCAACATAGACCAGCATCGCTAGTTTTGAATGCAGAGTGATAAACATTAATCATTTTTTTTTCACAAGAGAAAAACGTTGTTTTGAATATATTATATGAAGTAAAATAGTCCATGAAGTCATTACATTTTCACATCTGAAGATTGGAACCCAAATATCCATCCAGAAAAGTGGAAGTCCCACCCCATACAGTGATAGAAAAATACCCCATGTCACATACAGGGACTTGATATAAAACCCAGTAACGGTCCACATGGAGTTTATCGACAATCTGAGAAAGCATCCAAATATGCCCGAGGCATCTATAAGAAAGTGAAATAGCAGTATGTAGAATATTAAAGCAATAGATAGAGTACCGACGTCCATTGTTCCAAATACAAATTAAAGTACCCAAAATCCTTGAACAGAGAAAAACGCTAATCATGTGAGGAGTGTGATATGTCCAAAATATAAAAATACCATCAGACCATATCAATAAACCAGCAACATAGACCAGCATAGCTAGTTTTGAAGGCATAGTGATAAACATTAATCATTTTTTTTTCACAAGAGAAAAAACGTTGTTTTGAATATATTATATGAAGTAAAACAGTCCATGAAGTCATTACATTTTCACATCTGAAGATTGGAACCCAAATATCCATCCAGAAAAGTGGAAGTCCCACCCCAGAAAATGATAGAAAAATACCTCATGTCACATACAGGGACATGATATAAAACACAGTAACGGTCCACATGGAGAGATTATCGACAATCTGAGAAAGCATCCAAATATGCCCAAGGCATCTATAAGAAAGTGAAATAGCAGTATGTAGAATAGTAAAGCACCAGATAGAGTACGTACCGACGTCCATTGTTCCAAATACAAATTAAAGTACCCAAAATCCTTGAACAGAGAAAAACGCTAATCATGTGAGGAGTGTGATATGTCCAAAATATAAAAAGACCATCAGACCATATCAATAAACCAGCAACATAGACCAGCATCGCTAGTTTTGAAGGCAGAGTGATAAACATTAATCATTTTTTTTTCACAAGAGAAAAAACGTTGTTTTGAATATATTATATGAAGTAAAACAGTCCATGAAGTCATTACATTTTCACATCTGAAGATTGGAACCCAAATATCCATCCAGAAAAGTGGAAGTCCCACCCCAGACAATGCTAGAAAAATACCCCATGTCACATACAGGGACATGATATAAAATCCAGTAACGGTCCACATGGAGATTATCGACAATCTGATAAAGCATTCAAATATGCCCGAGGCATCTATAAGAAAGTGAAATAGTAGTATGTAGAACAGTAAAGCAACAGATAGAGTACCGACGTCCATTGTTCTAAATACAAATTAAAGTACCCAAAATCCTTGAACAGATCAAGAAAACCGCTAATCATGTGAGAATTCTAAGTAAAGTTAATCTATTAACATTGCGAATAAAATTACACCGAAGTCAAAAACATTGCCTGGCCATACTCATGGCAAATTTGTCATCAAAAACTCAAAAAATTAAGAAGACTTCCCTCATACGGGGAAACAAGTCTTGAACGTTTAATTTACAGAATTCAAAAATATTACAAAGGTCCAGCACAGTAAAATAAACTAAAAGCAGCCCAATTAAGTGGGCCTGCTAAGCAAGAAAAAAAAATTAACCAAACTACTCCTCCGGTGGTTCCTCCACGATTCGGCACCATCCTTCGGAAGGTCCAGGATCGCTAGGTGCTACCTCCACATGCATGCCACGGCTCCCCTCCTGAAGGCCCGAATGTTGGCCGGCTTTTTCCGAGCTCAGACCCGCCGGATGGGTGCATTCTTCCTCCGTTTGGGCCTCCTCGCGGAAGACCACAGTGACTAAAGTCGTGATTCTTGGGCGGTTGAGAGAGCAATTAAAGGAAAATTGGACAGTGCGCGTCGTGGGAGAAGGTGAACTAGCGGTGGGGAAGCCAGGAGCAGGGGAATCCATACGGTGGCCAGATGCTACAATCCGACCCCGCCCACTCCTAGTATTTGGATATCGACCTAAGTAATAATCACTGGACTGGCCGGAAGTCGACTCTGTTGAGGGGCTGGAGGGAGCGCGCCGAGGTTGACCTCTAGTGCTCCCCCTGCGGCAATTCATCCTATGACGCACGCGAGGCATGGGTGCAATCTCAGGTGCAGTGGGCACAAGAGGAGACGAAGAAGAAGAATTCCAATTAACAGAGGAAGACAGACAGAGACAGAACCGAGAGAAATGCAAATATGCAGCAACGTCTAGGCAGAAGTTCAGTTGGCCACTTCTCCTTATCGTCACAGTTAACAGGCAGTGTAATCCAACAACCGGCTTGTCTGAAAAACCATGGAAAAACGCCATTTTGTCGACCCGTCTGCAATGCAATCAAAGAACGCCCGTCATAATTAATCTCTGATCATTAATAATGAGAGCCGAAGGCCGGATCAAATTGGAGCGTGCGGAATCGCTAAGAGGAGTGGAGGTCCGATCTTGAACAGTGTTAAAAATTAATTAATGCAGATTTGATGTGAAAATTTAATTGAGCAGCGTTAAATGTTAATGCGATTGATATGAAATCACCATATCCATGTCCCATCACCTTAAACGCCATCGAATGCACCCGCAGCCGGGAGCAGGGCAAGTTTTTATTGAGGACACGTGGCAAAAATTGATTGGAGCGGATCTTTGTTTGGGCCGCTCGCGCAGTGGAAATCCGGACCCGTAAAATATTAGGGCGAATTTGATAAGAAATTCGCGTCAAAAAATTGGCCGACGTCAGCAGGCTATTTTGGAACGCCAATTTGGTTTGAATTATGGTTTATCGCCGTTTGAAGTCGACGGGCTCGACTTAGAAACAATTTTGTTTGATCCCATCTTATAAAATTTGTGTTGGTTTTCTTTGATAATACACATATTTATAATAAATCATGGGAATACCACACTAAACATGTGGAAAAGTTATATAAATAATTATTGAGAACAATCATTTTTATGTAAAAATATCAAGGGCGAGGTACGGCTGTAAGAGAGCCGGGGTCAGGGCCCCATTCAAATATAAAAATCCCGCTTAATAAAGAGACAAAATTGTTGTGCTTTCGGAACCTGACCCAAGGATTGGACATGAGTTAACAAACAAAAGGATAGTGGAACCAGACTTGCACCCGTGGTCAAGCCCTCTACCAAAACCATGAGCGGAATCACAAAAGCGGGTTGCCCATATCGCACCGCTTTTGCGGAGTAGGCGGTATTTCCTATTCGCGAGCGATTCCATAGGGAATGCGACACGTGGCGAAGTGACCCCGGAAAACAACCGTTTAACCCACGCCATCGCACGTTAAAGCCCGACGTTGGAAGCCGAGCGAAATTGCCAAGAGTCGTTGATTTGGAGAAGGGCCATCGGACGGTGATCGCACGTTGAACTTGCCCGGAGGTTAACTAAGGTGTGCGGAGGATAGCCAGGTACGATACGAGTGTTTGATTGGTTATTGATATATATAGGTGGGGCCGGAGTATAATGAAATTGTTTAACTAAACGATTGGCGGATAATTAGCATAAGTCTGGAGCGTGATTGTTGTAAGGCTGGGTGGTGAAATATAGAGCCGAAAGTTCATTACAAGTTATTTATTTAAAAATAAACGTGTAGTATAAATACAAAGTGTTGAAAGTTAAACATTGGTTATAAGGATTGGAGATAATATAAAGTCGGGAATATAAATTAAAGTCCAACCATTGTGGATAGTATTTATTTATCAAATTCTACGAATTTGATAAATAAACCAGAAGAAAGAAGAAGTCAATTAAGACTCAGGCTGGAGGAAAAGAACGGGGTACACCAAGGGAAAATGCTGACAGAGCGATTGTAGACACACCAGCTCTCCTTGGGGTCCAATTTCAGTTTTGTTGCGTCACACGATGATCTCTCTTCTCTGGCATTTACTTGTATTGAAGATCACTATTCTAGGAATAAGGAGTTATTTTCTCCAAAAATAACCCTAGCCAAACATTGACAATGTATCAAGGATATCTTTCTATGCTTCATAAGCACATTTGTTCTACTTCTAAATCATGTCTTGGAAGTAGTTGTTGTGCTGGAAATTATTCACCAGTTGGTTTCATACCAAAGTCTTTTTCACATTTTCAACATCCAATACATGAAAAAGATAATGGTTTAAAACAACATAAATATTTGAAATTTTGCAAGAATTGTCTGGCACACTTTGAATATGAATTTTGAAGTCAAGTGCATGATGCTGTATAGGATCAAGTGTCATTTTGAATACCAAATGTTTCGCAAGAAACTTCTCAACATGCTACCCTGCAGTAAGGATTAAATGACAATATTGCATCAACTATTTCCATAATAAAAGTGCACCTCGGCCATAAGACTAAGCAACTACAAATGTTGTAGATCTAACAAGACCACACAATCAAATGTATTCCACAAGGCCAATACTGTATGAAAAATGAAAAGGAGTTTGCAACCAAAAATCCCTTAGGCAACTAATTCAATTAGATACACCAAACCATCAGCAAAAAGGAAAACCGGCCTACTCAAAAGGCAAGCGTTTACCTCCTTTGACAAAATTTTGAGTTCCAAAACAAGGGCCTTTATTGTCTTGTCAATGCCCCTAGTAATTTGAACGGGGTTTGCACCTGTTGCAACAACCTAAACAAAAAGGTTTCATTTCAAATTATTTTCCACAAATTTAAGATACAACCATTGTCAGTTTTGTATTTCCTAACAAGCTCATAAATTTTGACAAAAGAACCAAAATTTTTTAATACCTCATAGCAATTTTTTCACTCAAAAACTATCTTAGACTCAATAAGCCCAACCCAAAACTAAAAAACCAAACATCGTAAGACCCTACAAAAATGAATAGATGATCTTAATCTAGTACTATCGACAAAAAGTTACCATTACACCCTCACTTATTAAACCCTGTGATGTTGAATTTTAACTTCAACTGCTGCAGCAGAAGGACGGATGCAGCAGCAACATTTTTTTTTTGAGGTTGCTTGCATGCCATCCAGAAATTTAATTCAGCATTTAAAATTCCTGCAAGTTTTTTTTGTAGACGGCCACAGCCATATTTCTGTACAGGATTGTATTTAAACACAACAGCCAGCATTAACGCAATTCACCAACCAGAAATTAAACAAACAGAAATTTACCCGACAGTTTTGTAAATTCAAAAGGAGGACACGTGGGGCATTAATATTGGATCGCATGAAATTGAAGGGAATCTGAAAACCTGAAAACCGGACCCGAATTTTTTATAGGGCACATTGGATTGAGAATTCGAGTTAAAATTAGGCAGACGTCGGCATCCCATTTTGGAACGCGAATTTGGTTTGAAATTCAATCTATTTAGACTTTTGAAGTCCGACGGAAAGGGTTCTTTAATGTTTTGATAGTTTAATATATACATATGTTATATATATATCATATGCGAAATGAAAGGTGGGCCATAAAATTTAGTTTTAATTTTTTTTTTTTTTAAAGAGGGTTTATTATAATATGTTTTATATGTTCCGGCATATAAAAATAAAAAGGTCAAAAAAGCTTGGTAGTTTTTTTTATAGACAGTACGTAAATTTTTTATTACATAGCAGTGTGTAAAAAGTGAAAAATTGAGTGTAACTTTTTAAGTGTGTATGCACAGCAGCGCGAAAGGGAAAAACACAGCAGAGTGTCTTAGAGACGAGTATGTTTGTTTTGAACAGACAGTGAGTTGGTTTTATGCACTGCGTTTTGTAGCAGTCATAATTTTGTAATCCCTCTCAGTGAGGAAGTAGTGTAATATTTTTTTTTTGAGTTATTGAAGGGAATAGAAGTTTGTTTTCAAAGTATTGAAACTCTGTCTCCTGTCAAAGAAATTTTTATTTTCTGTGTTAGAGGAAGGGAGATTTATTCTCCATTCATTGTTCTGGAATTTTTCAATATTCCAACATGTGCAAGAACAACAAATGTTGTGGTTCCATCCCCAACTAAATCATTTGTCTTTTCTGCAGCTTGCCTTACCAACTTGGCCCCAATATTTTCAACTGGGTCCTCTAATTCAACCAATAAAAAGGCCAAAACCATAGCATTGAGATACATTTCATTACAATGTCAATAACAATAAAATTTGACTCAGCCATAACCCTTTCCTTTTATTGTTGTGAAAAGCTTTATGCATTACTCTAATGTGGCTAGTCCATAGGCCAAGTATACCACTGGGTAAAAAATATGTTTCCTTTCACCTTTGAGTTTTCAAATTATGCCTACCAAATCTAAGACATTTAAGAGGGGGAACTAATACAACGTTAAAAAGAAAACCAGAGCACACATCTACGAATTACCTCCTTAGCTATTGTCACACCATCATTAACTATTTTCGGAGAACCATGCTTGCTCTCCAAGACAACATTTTTCCCTTCGCCCCAAGGGTGACTCCAACAAGATCAGCAAGTTTGTTCACACCGCCTACAAGACAAATTGACAATGCTTTCGGTAAGTGTGCAATTGAATGCCAGACCATATGCCAAAACAACCCTCCATGAAAAATTAAAATAACACATTAAAATCGAATATAAGTGGACAAGGAAAGATCCACCGCGGTGAAGTTTCACGTGCAGGTGACCTTCCTTTAAACATAATTTTTTCTCTGACCTGCAATTTTTTTGTCACTGAGCCATCCTTGTTGAAGTACAACTCCTTTTCCATATCTCTTGTATTAACTACCTTCTCTCTGTCGCGTAATCTCAGAGTCCCTCTTCTGCTTGAGCGATTAGAGGAAATGGGTGAAAAAACTGAAAGAGAAGACAATTGTCTGCCATAATTATCAAACATTGCACCCAACTTCTTCCCCTTTCCATTGTTACCCAATGAGGTAGATGTGGCAATTGTTTTCATACGGCCCAAATCAGAGGCCATCTTCTCTTATGCTGAATATAGAATTACAAGATCTTCATATTAGTATGAACCTTAAAAAACATGACTCCCATTGCTAAAAACCACTTTTAAGTTGTAACAGGCAAACTAAACAACTATCGTAACTTTTGGCAACTTCTGGAGCATTAAGAGAGAAACAACCAAAGAGAAATACAACCAAAATCCTCATTTTAATGAGACCGGACTATATATTTGCATTAAGATAATAGAAAGAAATCACGACTATATTAAGGCCAGCATAAAACAATCTTTAACCAGTGCTCTCGCGGCCTTCAGGTTTCCATGCTAGAGGTTGCATATTTTTAATTTAAATTCTTGACCTCTCGTGCCCATCTATGAATGCATCCAATGGGATATCTACATCAAATGCTCCTTTATATCCCAAAAAACAAATTCCCTACTACAAGAGCACCAGTATTGATGGATCACCCCACACCATCCCACCCACTAGAAACGGTGAAAAAGGAAACCCGAGAAAACTTTTGAAATATCTCAAGATGACTATATGGGTGGTTATTATGAATCAACCAACCATTCAGAACATGCTCATCAATCCAAACCATGAGTATTATGTGACAATATTCAAGCAGGCACTGAATCGGATTTCTGAAGCTATGTTAGAGAAACCCTAAACTCTCACTGAAAATAGGTGAAATGTGGCACCACTCGGAGATTGACATGTGCCAATTGGTACAAGTGGTAGACAATTGGCATGCTCAAACAACGAGGTGATGTAGGAATGACATGAGGGAGAAAATATCAGAAAAGCCCCAAATCTAGAGAACTAAAGCTCATCACCAACTTGAGATTGACAACTTTACATGATGTAACCTATGAAATCGTAAATGGAGAAATCATAGTAACAATAAAGTAACCTATGTAACAATAAAGTCGGATTCATCTTGGGAGTGGTAATGGGAGAAATCATAGTGAACAACAGGAAACATGCAGAGTTGCTTACAATCAAATAGATGAAAAAACACATACAAAAAACCTAGATAATAATCATGAACAAGCTTAATATTGAATTATGAACTGTAAAGGAACTTAGAAAATGTGACATTACGAACCTGGTCAAGCACACAAGCAAAAATATCCTAGACATGACCCTGGTTGACAAGTTGTATTGCTCATGATGCAAGAGGATTTGTACCTGCACTGCCAAGTCAATCAAAATCCATCATTATCTATACAATAAATACAAGTAATTGATGTAGTATTTTTTACTCTAAGATGCATTCTTATCATAATGTTAGAACATATGTTGAAAATGTCAAAACATACCTGAATAAGCTCCTCTTCGTTTCAAGAACAATTTATTGGAGTCGCATGAACTTGGAACAAGCCTCCCACGATATGAAAGAGTAGCAACTAAGTCAACAGTGACTTTTTTGTTGCTACGCTGGATCAAGGGAGGTTTGCTCCAAGATTAAATCGCTCCAATAAATTATTCTCTACTAAACAGGGCCAACCACGTGAAGGTGGAAGCTCTTATGGCCCCTCCCCCCCTCTCACATCACTCTCAATTCCCCAATACCCAATCTATATTTCATTTTTTACTTTCATGAGCATAAAAAAAAATATTCAATAACTAGTAAAAAAACAATTCAACAAAAATTACGCAAGGAAACATTGCAATTAATGCTTGACATAAAAATAGTATGATAAATGAGTTTTTTATATAACGCAAAAAAATGTTCCAAGTATGGTAACGTTTGTCTTATAATAATAAAATATTTTACATTGTCAAATTTTCTTTTTCTTCTTCCTATTTTTAAAGCTCCTAATTACATCATCAATATCATCGTGCTCTGCTCCTGTTTCGTGCCTTTCCACCCGCACTGCTGACCTAGTTGCGTATTCACAATGTCTGTGCTCATCCAGTGACGGGGCATCGCCTACAAAAACAGATAATATTAAATTTTAATTGTCAGTTTTTAAATATCATTGAACTAGTTCGGTAATATTAATAAAAAAAATTGCAATGAGATTATTTACCTGGTGCACCAGTTGTCGCCGCTGACCTAGTTTCGTTGTCACGAAGTCTGGTCTCATCCAGTGACGGGGCATCGCCTACAAAAACAGATAATATTAAATTTTAATTGTCGGTTTTTAAATATCATTGAACTAGTTCGGTAATATTAATAAAAAAAAATTGCAATGAGATTATTTACCTGGTGCACCAGTTGTCGCCGCTGACCTAGTTGCGTAGTCACGATGTCTGGTCTCATCCAGTGACGGGGCATCGCCTACAAAAACGGATAATATTAAATTTTAATTTTCAGTTTTTAAATATCATTGAACTAGTTCAGTAATATTAATAAAAAAAATTGCAATGAGATTATTTACCTGGTGCACCAGTTGTCGCCGTTGGGACTGTTGCCCTGTCTTCCTCTCTAGTGGTAAGATCCTCAAGGGAAACATTCTCTGTCATTTAAACAAAAAAAGTTATAAGGACAACCATCAAGGTATAATTAGAAAAAATTATAAGTGGAAATTAATTACCGTCACGGCCCTCACTGATAGCAGCATTGTCGGCCTGGTCCCCACTACAATGATCGGGTTGCACGAGAGGATCATCTACATCTGGCTCTAAAACTGGGTTATTTGCCTCGTTGGTAGTGTTGCTCCCCTGATTTAAACAAAGTTGTTAGACATTAAATTTATGGACGAAAACAAAAATATTGAAAGGTTAATGTTTTACCTTATCGGGCATTGTAGATCTTGGGACCTGCCCCAAGCTTCTGCGACGTTCAACTACAGCTTGATAGCCAAAACGGAAAGCAATATTTTTATCTTCCTCTGTAGTTATTGTTCCAAAGTCATCACCCTACATTATATATGATTGTGTATTTTTAATCATATCTGATAGGATTACAAAAAACGTTGGAAGGCGATACAATTAATTATAAGATGTTTAGCTACTTAATTACAATTCTTGCAGCTAATTTCAAGTAGCCACCCTGGCCGAGCTTGTGATGGCCCTTTTTCTCAATCCTAGCTTTGGTTGCCTTTGAGGTGTCAGGAAACCTAGCATCAAAATATTGAAGTCGGATATGACGTAGCACACTTTTATTTTAGACATAAAGAAAATTAAAGCTATTGAATTAAAGTTGTAATTTACCTTGCGGGTCCAGTTGGCATTTTTCCTTCTTTCTTTGCCCTTTTCTCTTTTCCGTCATGGATTAGTGCTCTCCACTCACTCTCTGAAACTGAGAGAGGACGCTCATATATAGGGTTAAATTGCAATTGCGTCCTATAGGTGTCCCTGGTATATTTCAAATATCTTCCGGCTACCTGAGCCATCGCTATTCTGTCAAATGTGCCGACCCCAAAAAGGGCTTCTAGATAATCTAGAAGTTCTTTTTTTAGATTGGAATTCTGGGAATTCCACCCTGTACGTATGGTTGGGCCAAAATTACCAACGCATGGCTCTCCAGAATCCTGTAGAACTCATTGTTTCCTACACAGAATAAAACCAAAAAAAAATAAGATATTATCATTAATTTAAAAATAAAAATCATGATAAATATGTTTTAGATAAAGTACATGAAATAGTTAAAATATTAAAATTTACTTGGGAGTTGTACATGCTTTATAGGGACACCCTCATCGTTCACCAACAACGTGCCATTAATGGTCCCTGTGGAGCTGACACGTGTAGCTCCAAGAAACGCAATAATGTAGTTGGCCATATCAGCCTCATCATTGCCAACACGTTCGGCGGTTGGCTGGGTGTCTGCTTGGGCAGGGTGTGTTTCTTGGCTAGCACCTAAAGGAGTAGAAGGTGTACGAGAGGGTTGTTGGGCAATCTCTTGCCCTTGTGTCCCACTACCACCAACAACGGGTTCAGCAAATGCCAGAAAACGCTACATACAAAAGAACTTTTTGTTAGTTTAGTCAATGTAAAAATTAAAAATCAAACTATCACAATTCATCTCATGCAGAACAAAAAAAATATCCTTTTGACTTTTTATTATTACCTGATATATTTCTAGCTGGCTCATAAGATGTTTTATCCCCTCTTCTGTTTCAGGTGTTTGAGGCGCGTCTATCAAAGTATTAAATTTCGACCTTGCATCTCGTGCCTTTTTTTGCAACAAGAATACTGGAGATAGGGATGAAGAAATCTCTTCCTCAAAGAGGGAATCATTAGGCGTACCATGGCTAGGTGTCTGCATATTTGAACAAAATTAATATTATTTCAATTATGTAAATAACTAAAATACCTGAAGATAGAGCAATTCTAGCACTTTACATGTTCTTCCGCTGGCCTCTTTCCGCGATCATCTCATCTCGGGGTTGTTCCTGCACTGCTCTGATCAATCTGCCACATTGCAATAAAATTATAAATGTAAAAACTTGAAAACAATATCTAACTTGAAAACACAAAATGAAAACTGAAATAATTTCTAATAAGACACCGGAAGACAGAGTTAGAGTTTCAAATATGCCTTGCATTGAATTCAGTCCTGGAAACATGTCATTGCACATTAAGGCACCCAAACATTCACTCAACGAATGATATATTTAAGTAGGCTTCTCCTATTCTAGGAAAACACCATACCTATAATGCATTCACTTGCATGTATAAAGGAAAAGGAAAACATGTTTTCATACAACGGTGACAAAGGCATCTTGGGGAAAGGTATCTTCACTTTTTATTTATGTTGTTCACCCACACCACTCTCGTGTTTTCACTAATCCTGTTTTGTCATTTTTTGGATTCAAATTAAGTTAAGGCCTTAAGTATTTTTTGACCTTTCGGTGTAGTTTTTATAAGTGGCATGTATGGATTTTCCATTAATTCTGCACTTTTTCTCTTCATGCACATGTTTCCCTGGAAATCAAATGCATGGTTTAGTCCCATACATTTAACAAGTTGTTGGATCAAATCCATAGGAAATATCATGTTTCCTATTCAATCAAAATTTATCTCAGTTAGGGTAGGTAGGAAGGTTTTCCCTTTGTATTAATAGGGCACTTCTAGATTGCATTTTTATTATATCTTTCAAATTTAGTGTCGTTTCAATTAGGGCATGAATTTTTGCAACTTTCAAGGTGAGAATGAACAAAGACAAATTTTTTTGATGGATGACTGTATATGACTCCATGGCCAGAGGAAAAGGCACTAATATACTTCTTCAAATATCTATAGTTCTCATTCACCTCATACGGAGATGGTCCCTGATTTTGAGCCAAATGTTGCAGCAAAAAGTCCCCCCCCTCCATAATTTTATATTCAATGGAAATTTCTTAAATTGATGATGGGGAATGATTATGGAACATTGGCACATACATATGTAATGGAATTCCAAGATCATGATATATGTTTGCATATGTTTATGGCAATGTTCCACCAAGTCCCCTGGAGGTGGGAGCGAGGGGACAAGGGAGCGCGGGAGCGGCCTATGCAAAAGCTCCCTACCAATTTTCAGGAAACGTGGGGGGACGTCGAGGTCATAAAAATTATAAAATTTAATATTTAAAATGTAACTATATTTTTTCAAGGAATGTATATACAGTCATCATACACTTGCATCATGAAAGATAAATCATAAATGATAAAATTACAAATCGACGAATGATGAATCATATAATTGAAACAAATTTAAAAGTTAAAAGTTAAAACATACATCATACAATCATGCATGTAAGTTTGTAAGTTTGTAACTATATAATCATTAATGTAACTACTAACAATGTACAAAGAAAATAAAGTTTAAGATATCATATGACATATTATATCAAGATTCAAAATAGAGTTTAAACTGAAGTTTACAACTCAAGTCTGAAACATAAAACTTAAACGCAAATAACTTATGTCTGAAACATAAAACATAAAACATAACATATGAATATCAAATGATATCATCATACTGATAAATGAGCATAAATGCTCAAGTTAATGCCCCACTAGTCTCTGCATCCAACTTTTGCACGAATATATCAAGATCAACCATGTCACCATCTGAATCAGAATCACTTGGATTCTCAAATATGCTAAGTGGCACATCAACTTTTAACACGAAACCATAAACTAAAAAGGGCGGTGAGGGGACGTGAGGGGGCATGAGGGAAACATCCCCTACAAGTCCCCAAGACCCCAGAGCGCGAGGGGGCGAGGAATCTAGACCCCTAGGTGGGGGGGCGAGACCCCGTGTAACACTGGTTTATGGAGGTGGTGGAGCAAAAAAGAGCTCAAATAGAGCTGAAATTTTTCACATAAAAAGGACTGTGGGCTTGACTAATGGTTCCATTTAAAAATGATATCTAGACAGAGAATAAGTGTAGCATGCAAACATGCATTGAAAATCCATCTGAGTTTTCATTGTATTACTTATGATGGATTCAAATTTGGGTTTCAAAATGCTAGGTTATGGCATGATTTTGTCGAGAAACCCTTAGTTGGATTCTCATGTTGGTTTAATTTATATTTTAATTTTGTTTTGCAATCTTTGGGTGATAGTAACTCATGAACTAGGTTACCAATGTGTAACAATCATATTTCAAGAATAAAGTTGTGATTTTTTTATATTATTATTATTATCTATTAGCTACGAGTATTGACACCTAATGCATGGAATTTTGACATCTTGATAGCATGGATAATTTCGAAAATGTTTCTAGTAATGTTAACATAATAACTATCATTACGTGTCTTCACTTTTTTCACCATAATAGACCTGTGATATGGACTCATCACACAACTTCATATGTTATGTCCCAACAAGTTCAAATTGGTTGAACCTACCTCATAGTGTGGTTATTAAGGACAAGTTGCTTGATATATAACTCGATAGCATAGACCACGTTGCAGTTCTAAAAAGAATCCTCAAGTGTCGAAAAAACTTCACAATATGTTCTACTATAAAGCCTTTTGGGATACCTGAAATAATATATGTATCATTGATGACTTTTAAAGTATGACAAGATCCAGAGGGAAAAGAAATCAATGGAAGAGTGATCCACCAATGAGAACCTAGAATTTAGCATCAGATGAGTTAGAGTCTAGGAAATTGAAAGCCTATAATTTTAATTAGTGATGAAGGACATCACATAGGTAATTATATTTTCATGTAAAATAATCTGTTAATTCAAATTTAAACTACATAATATGAAAGGCATACCATAAATTTTTCCACGTAAGTCCAAACAACCTATAAAAAGGGAAAACCTTCTTTTTCCATGGGAAATAATTTACCTTTCCTTTTTCAAGACAATCTAAATCACAAAAAATATGAACTATACTGCACACATTCTTGGATAATGTGAAAGTGGAAAGGAATACCCTACACAAGTGATGCACACATGTACATTTGAACACTAATAGATTTTTGTAGTTGAAATGCAATGCTTGTTTTCATTTAAATGTAGGGTTTTAAAGCAGGGAGAAATAATGGCTGCCAAATTAATAAGCGTTTCTTTGGGAAAAATTTAAATCTTGTATTGGGTGATGAAGATAATAGAGGGTATTGAATCTTGATTCTTGACATCTAGAGAGAACCCTACGGCCTAACACAATCCAATGGAATTGACCAAAAAAACCCAAATAGAGTCAACCCTACTATAGGAGGAAGGGCCTGCAGTAAGAACTTACCATTTTGCAAGAGCTGAGGGCGAATGTTGTTCTGCAAGAGCTGAGGGCGATGTTGTTCTGCAAGAGCCGAGGGCGAATGCAGGGTGAATGTTGTTCTGCAAGAGCTGAGGGCAAATGCAAGGCGAATGTTGTTCTGCAAGAGCTCAAGGCGAATGCTGAGGGCGAATGTTGTTCTGCAAGAGCTCAGGGAGAATGCTGAGGGAGAATGTTGTTCTGCAACAGCAGAGGGCAAATGCGCACGTGATATCAGACGTTAATGTAGCACAAATGTACATTTGAACACTAATAGATTTTTGTAGTTGAAATGCAATGCTTGTTTTCATTTAAATGTAGGGTTTTTAAAGCAGGGAGAAATAATGGCTGCCAAATTAATAAGCGTTTCTTCGGGAAAAATTTAAATCTTGTATTGGGTGATGAAGATAATAGAGGGTATTGAATCTTGACTCTTGACATCTACAGAGAACCCTACAGCCTAACACAATCCAATGGAATTGACCAAAAAACCCAAATAGAGTCAACCCTACTATAGGAGGAAGGGCCTGCAGTAAGAACTTACCATTTTGCAAGAGCTAAGGGCAAATGCTGTTCTGCAAGAGCTGAGGGCGAACGCTGAGGGCGAATGCTGAGGGCAAATGTTGTTCTGCAAGAGCTGAGCGCGAATGCCGAGGGCAAATGCTGTTCTGCAAGAGCAGAGGGCGAATGCGCGCGTGATATCAAACGTTAATGTAGCTATTGCGACAAATACGAAACAATAAAATCATTTTTATGTAGCGCGCATATAAGTTTCGAATTTTTATGTAGCGCGCATATAAGTTTGGTATTTTTATGTAGCGCGAAAATAACTGTCATTATACCGACGGCGGAAAAGGCGTCGCTATTACGACGGGTGCCTCCAAACATCGCAATGGCGACACCTAGACATTGTGTCGCAGTTGCGACGTTTGGAGTCGTCTCGATAGCGACGCTTTGGGCCATGGTGTCGCAATTACGATGTCTTCCTCCAAACGTCGCAATTGCGACACATTTTAAGTGTCGATATGCGACACTTTTCTATAGACGTCGGTATAGCGACGGTTTCGGGCGGGATGGAAAAAATTTGGGAAAATTTTTGACATTTGGTCAAAAGCATCGGAACCAAGTGTCGGAATTTCCGCCAAATGTAGTAGTGACCCATCTTCAACTCCTTTATATCTTAACTCCATGGCAAAGGCCATGCCAATGGAAGGTTGGATGATCCAACCATGGTTCTAGACTTGGAACTTTGTCGCTTCCCACCAATCATTGCTAGTGTTGAGAATCCTTTCTAATGGGTGAAATTATAGAGATAGGATGATCTATCCAAGGTTCCAACCCATGGAACCTGGAAGTTAGGACATTTCCCACTACCACTTATTTATGCATTATTAATTTTTACAACAGATAAAGTCAATGGGAAGAGCCTATTTGATGGAGGTGATGGCCTGTAGAACTATATAATCGAGCCATTTCCATCACCATGCTCAGACTTTTGTAAAATAATAAGGTAAATGTCGAGATAATGTGGCTACATCATCAAACGTGGCCTAGGACGGTGTGGCTTGGGGGGAACCCTTATGGGTTTTCAGGTCATCAAGCCACCAGGCCTTTCAAAGGAATAAGTGGAGAGAGGGTGATGAGCACCATCATTAGGTACAATTTGAGGGGTTAATTGTCACCTTTTTAGCCTTATTAGTCTCTCTTTCCCACATTTAATTACATTATGGTCATATGTTGCTTAATGTAGATGGTGATTAAGAATTTTCATACTTCGAATGCCTAATATGGGTTAAATGTGGGACAATCACAAATATATTCCATTTTTTTTTAAGATTTTACAATCAAATATTGGAGTAGATAAAAAGGAGAGATTATAGGATGGTTTTCCACCTCCTTAACTCCTAAAGGAATCCAAGGGATCCTCGATATTACCTCCAACAACTCGAAATCAAAGGCAACCAGGCAAGTGGAAGATCAAGTGCACCAAAGCTCCACTTCTCTTGCAATCAAAGGGGACACATCACCTACTTTTTAGGGAGTTATTGGTAGCTACCCTTTAGGTTAATTAGGGAAGAGAAAGAACTCATTAGGATTTGAATTTTGGAGGAAGCTAGTAGACTCTTAGCTCTTGAGATAAACTTTTGAGGCTTTCATGGTTATGTAATGAGACTATTTCTGCAATAAAATGAGTATTCAATTTTTCCTTCACTTATTTAGTTTCATAGAGCTAATATTGTGGGTTAGGGCCCAATCCATTAGCCTCAGTCTCTCTCTCTCGTGTATTTATTTTTATCTTTGTGCCATTCTAGTTAGTTTACTTCATGAGTTTCAGCTAGCTTGCTTACATTCCATTATATTGTTTTTGGTTTGCTTCCATTTCACATTTTTTGTAGTTAGGCTCTTTTAGATCATGGTACAATCGCATATAAACTCTAAAAGATGTCTGCCAAAGCCTCCCTCTCTCACCCCTTTCAATGGAGTTTGAGGAGGGAAGATCTTCACCACAGGCCCAAAATTGCTCTTCATTTTATGATTTCTTGGAAAGAATAAAGAGGTTGTTGTATTTTTCATGAACATATTGAGAATACTGAGTTAGATTTATTCTTGAATGCATAAGTAGGTTTTCTTATCGAATTCAACTCATATTTTCCATATTATTCATCATATATTTGTCAATGTTTATTGCATGAACATGTATTTTTCTTGCAAGTTTGAGTAGAGCAACAGAGGAGGACTCCACCAGCATCCCTAGCTCCATATATCACCCTTCACCAACATCATTTCAAAAAAATCGCCCTCAGCCTTACTTCTTGAGAATTTCACCACCACACCGAAAGCAACCCTAGAAGTGCAAGACGGGCTCTGAAAGAAGTTTTGAGTGGGTTGGCCACATTCCATCCACCTAAATACACCTTCATTTCACCTTCCTTGTCCCTTTCCTCATCAATTTTGGCATGAAAACATCCTCAGCCTATTTCCTGTAGAATTTACAGGACATCCTATAGCACCACATGAAACCTGTAGCAGTGCCAGTTAGCCTCTCTGTCATCCTAGAAACCATCTTCCACCTCACCTAACCCTACCACAACCTCCAAGTCACCTTTAGCTTTGAATCCATGAGTCCAAGACCTTCTTAAGCCACCTTAGCACTTCCTTCGTTTGCTGCAAAAAAGAGTATTTACAAGCATAATTATCCCATGACTAGATGCATTATTAAAGCATAGAATTTAAGCATAAAATAGCTAGAGTTTGCTTATCCATTTGGCCGAGAAATGTGTGATTATATTAGTCTTCCTTTCTACAAATTCAATTCAGCAATTTACTTCATGAATGTTACCTAGTTTACTTCTATTTCTCGTAAAAGCCTAAGTTGTAGATTTCCTTTCTTGAAAAATAGCTAGATGTATCTTCTTGCTTTAGAATAGACCTTTGATTGTTCATAGAGTAATGGTTTTGCGTCATTTGTAGTTCTAGGTCTAATTCAGACGTGTGACAGACTTCACTCAGAAACCCTAGCAATAGCACCCTTTCGTAGGACTCAAAAGAGGATCACATGAGTAGAATGCATATGTTGTGTATACAACATTGTGACCTCCAAGTTTGTATGAACCTCGGGATGATAAAGTAAATTATAGTAGCCTCTAGGAGTTCAACACTCTTAGTGCAATACCAGGGCTCACCACTTTTTGGCTCCATTGTCATGGAGGTGTCTAAGTAGAGGCTTTGATTTTGTTTTAGCATTTTTTTCTACTTTTCTTTTACATGCAATTCCAAAAATATTGAAAAATATAAAAACAATTTTAATTTCATGCCTTGTAGGAGTAGGGATAACCAAGGAAATGTTTTACCGAAAATTCCCACATCCACACAAAGGCGCCCTTCACTCTTATTCAGTGACTGTGAGGTTGAACACACCATATGTGAGTCTCTTTAACACTTTGAAGAGCCTATTTGAGAATAATATGAACTTGATTCACCTGAGGAACCGGCTTCACCAATCCAAGCCATGGTTGGGACTGGGACCCAAAGAGTCTTTCCCATTAGAGAAAAATATGGTGAAACTAGGATGAAGAACATTAGTCCCTCAGCCCTTCAACATTTCCATGGACTTACCTCTGAGGATCCTGATGTTGGACATTGTGTTCAACGCTCCACATGTGTTTCGCAACATGGACTAACTGCCTCTCGTGGATCCCAACTATGGCGATTGTAGCGGAGACTAACACCTGTGGTTTTTGGTCTAACGGTAATCATGGTTCCAACAAGTGGTATCAGAGCAATAGGTCTCGAGTTCGAAACTCACCTGGCTCGCGTTGGGAGAGATATTGTTGAACATTGGGTTCAACGCTCCCCGTGTGTTTCGCGACATGGAATAGCCGCCTCTCGTGGATCCTAACTCTAGCGACTGTAGCAAAGACTAACGCCTGCGGGTTCTGGTCTAATGACAATCGTGATTCCAAAAATACTGATTCAACCCCATCCCCACCCCCCCCCCCCCCCCCTCTCAGTATTTCCAACAAGTGGTATCAGAGCGACAAGTCTCGAGTTCGAAACTCACCCGACTCGCATTGGGGGGGAGATTGTTGGAAATTGGGTTCAATGATCCCCGTGTGTTTCGTGACATGGACTAACTTCCTCTCGTGGATCCTAACTCTGGTGATTGTAGCGGAGACTAACGCCTGCGGGTTTTGGTCTAATGACAATCGTGATTCCAACAAGACTAATTCACCCCCCTCTCAGTATTTTCAACACCTGACACCTTCATGTTTGAATTTTTTGTTGTCTGCTAGACCTATGACTATGCCTCAGATGATCAAAATCTTAAGCTATTCCCATCCAATATCAAGGATGAAAACTTGTGTTGGTTTATGGGTCTACCTGGGAACAACATCACTACCTGGGAACAAATGCAAGAGGACTTTAACAACAAGTACATAGACTATTTTAGGTCCAAAGAAAATAAAGAGGAAATATTTAGGATGACTCTAGGGCCTAATGAATCCCTAAATATTATGAAGAAATATTTCAATTAAATTATAAAATATCCAACTTCAGCCTTGATCTCGAATCACTTAAATTGGTACTTCACTGAGGGATCAGGGAGAAGATGATAGAAACCCTTAATATGCTATGAGGAGGAAACATCTACCAGCTTCCTTATGATGACATCAAAATTGTCTTCAGGAATCATTCTAGGGAAGCTAGAAAGAAAGGTAGAGCTAGCCAAAGTATGACCATCACCCCTTCCTCTCCCACCCGCATCAAGCATGAGATTGGAAATATGTTGGAGGACTTCAAGAGTGAGATGTTGCACACCTTCTATTTGAAAATGGACACAATGTAGATCAAGAGAAGCTTCTTCTACCCTAGATGTACTAGAAAACACCCTCATAATGAATGTCCATTGAATGTCATAGAGGTTTGTTTAGTATGTGAAGAGAATCATGAAACAGTTAAGTGTCCCTCGTTATTTGGGCTAAATTTGTATATCAAGGTGGGGAAGTATGATCAGAGCAACTTTGTTTTATAAATCAGAGAAGGCCTCAAGGGCCTAGGTCATATCAACAGGGTATGCAAGGTGCACCTTACTCCTATTACCATAAAAATCAGAATGCACCAATGCAATCCCGGTACACCTCCAATAAAAACCAAGTTTAATGGATATTTTCTCATTTTAGGGAGACCTTGTTTAGCCATTTTCGATGCTTATATCAGCTGTTGGGCCAGAAAAATGGCTATAAAGAATGAGCCCTTGTCTAAAAAGCTAGTATTATATCCTCCTGCCCAGCCTTTCATTGACCATGACCTACCTTTATGGTTGGAGGATGAAGAAGAAGAAGATGAAATATACAACACTACGACCTACCCCATTTGAAGCATAGATATTGTTGTTAGATGGGGGCAACCCGATGAGGATGACCTCATCGATCAATTCATTCAGAACCAGCCCCCCACTGACAGTCCACTTGATGACCTAGTCAAAGAATCTAAGAGCCACCCTTGGATGGAACTGAACTTAGTGGATTCAACTTCTGAAACCACCAAGGTTGTGAAATTTTGCCCATCAAAATCTCTGTAAATTAACTCATCCCTATCAGCCAAAGAATAAGAGAAACTATGCCAGCTCTTAAAACAAAACCTTGATGCATTTTCTTGGGACTACAGAGACATGAAAGGGGTGCATCCATTGGTGTGCACACATCCTATCTACATTAAAGAAGGGTGCAAGCCTGTGCACCAACCCCAAAGAAGGATGAACCTAGCTCTAAAAGACATAGTTAAGGAAGAACTGCATAAATTATTGGATGCAGGTTTCATCTATCCTATATCAGATAGTGAGTGGGTATCTCCTCTTTTCCTAGTCCCAAATAAGAATGGAAAATGGTGAATCTGTGTTGATTACAGGGAACTCAACAAAACCACCAAGAAGGACCATTTCCCCTTTCCCTTTATAGATCAAGTTATGGATGGCCTTGCAAGAAAGAAATTATTTTCTTTCCTAGATGGGTTCAGTGTGTATAACCAAATCCAAATTAGCCCTGAAGACTAGGAAAATAATACTTTTTCATGTCCCTAGGGCACCTTTGCTTATAGATTCCTTCCCTTTGGGTTGTGCAATGCTCCAGTTACTTGGTATAAATATACATGGATTATTTCACACCTTATGGGGATGACTTCCAAGAAGCTCTCTCTAATTTGGGAAAGGTGTTGAGAAGGTTCATTGAGATGCATTCCCTAAGTCTGAAAAAGTGTGAATTATTAAAAATATTAGGAGTAGTATTGGCCCACTCAATATCACAAGCAGTAATATAGGTGGACTCGAACAAAATAACCATCATAAATAGGGTGCCTTCTCCTCAAAAGCAGAAAGATGTCAGAAGTTTCCTAGGTTTAGTTTGCTAATATAGAAGGTTCATCAAAGACTTCAACAAATTGACTTCGCCATTAATTGGTTTGTTGGCCAAAGATTATGAATTTTTCTGTTCCATTCTCTGTCAGGAAGATTTTGAGATCATTAAGGAAAAGTTAACTACTTCCCCCATTCTCTGAGGTCCAAATTGGGCTCTAGCTTTCCAGATCCACATAGATGCATGAGACAGTTGTGGGGGCATATTTGCGGCATTTGGAAGACAAATTTCCCTATGCCATCTATTTCATTAGCAAGAATTTTTCCAAGGCCAAACTCAACTATACTATCACAGAAAAGAAACTCTTATCCATTGTCCATGCTTTAAAAAAATTTAGACATTATATCGATAGTTATCAACCCTTTGTAGACACTAACCATGTAGTCATCAAGTACTTAATGAATAAACCTGATGTTAATGCTAGAATAATTAGATGGTTATCGTTATTACAACAGTTTAACCTGACAAATTTTTGTAAGCCGGGGAAGGAGCAGGTTGTTGCATATTTTTTATCTAGAGTAACTCTATCTGCATGTGAGGAAGGAATGGTGGATGACCACCTTCCGAATGAACACCTATTTTTTATCTCATCACTCTCTTCGTGGTTTGATAACATAGCTAACAACTTGGTTGCTGAAAAATTCCCTCAAAACCTCTCATCCAGGGAGAAGAGAAAGATCATCAGAAAAAGCGCCCCTTTCAACTGGTTTGGTAGAAATCTCTTCAAGTTGGACCTTGACAAAATTCTCAGAAGATGTGTGAGGGAGGAAGAATTTTTTGGCATCCTCTTGGCATGTCATTATAGTCCTTATGGAGGCCATTTTGTTGCAAAAATAACAACATTCAAATATTTGGAGGCAGGTTACTATTGGCCTACCCTCCAACAAGATGCTAGGAGATACAATAGTAGGTGTGACCAGTGCCAAAGGATGGGGAAACCTACACAGAGGGATGAAATTCCTCTACACGCTCAGGTGGCTCTAGAGCCATTTGAAAAATAGGGCATGGAATTCATTGGACCCATTGATTCACCATCCAGGAAGAAGAGGTGTATCATAGTCTGAACTAACTACCTAACCAAGTGGGTTGAAATAAGGGTCGTAAAGGTGGAAACATAGGAGAAGGTAGTAGAGTTTCTAAGAGAATGTTTTCTACAAGTTTGGATACCCTAGAGAGGTAGTCACTAATCAGGGGGCTCAATTTAAATCTCATATCATTGAATAAATTCTGAGGCGGCACAAGCTCAAGCATAAGACTTCCACTGCCTACCATCCTCAATAAAATGGCTAGGTGGAACTGAAAAACAGAGCCTTGGAGAATATCCTCACCAAGATTGTGAGCAGCAACAGGAAATATTGGGTAGACAAATTGGTGGAAGCCACTTGGGCCTACAATACCACTTGGAATACAACTACAAGGTTCACTCCTTATGACTTAATCTATGGGAAGAAAGCTCTACTTTCCATTGAGTTTGAATACGACACCTTGAGGATGGCAGCTGAGTTAGACCTAGAAATCACAAAGGCCCAACAAGAAAGGTTGTTGCAGTTAAATGGTTTGGATGAGTTCAGGATGCAGGCACTCCTTCACACATAAGTGATTCAGCTGCAAAGGAAGGTTTGGCATGATAAGCACATTAAGGAAAATACCTTTCAAGAAGGAGATTGGGTCTTTCTCTATGACTCAAGGTTCAAGGAATTCATAAGAAAATTAATTACAATATGTTCAAGACCTTACAAAGTGGAAAAACACTATGATAATGATGTCGTTCAGATCAGAACCATGAATGACGAGGGGATCCCCCTGCTTGTCAATGGTTACAGACTCAAAGTATATAAGAAGCCCCTGTCTAGGGCTGAGTTATAAATTCCATAAACAGGGAGGTGTATGTCATTGGAAGCTCCATAGTTTCCAACACCTCCCCCTCCTAGATAAAAGAAAAGAAAAATAAAGAATAAAAAGGCATGGGTGAAAACCTCTCTAAGGCGCCCAAGGCCAACTCTAGGGTTGAAAACCTCCATGAGGAAGTCCTGGAGCAGAAAAAGAAAAAAACAAAGAAATAAAATATCCTTGAGTGAAAACCTCCTTGAGGCGCCCAAGGCCGGCTTGTGGGTTGAAAACCTCTGTCGAGGCAAACTCCCTGTCCTAAAAAAAAAAGGAAAAAAATACAAAAGGAAAAAAAGAAAGAAATATCACACCTTTTCACTCACCTATTTATGTTTTGCAGGTTGCTGATCAAAGGTGGTTTTAGACACATAGGAGTAGTTTTCTTCCTATATTCTCTGTCTCCTCTACCTACCCACTCCAAAATCAACTCCAACATGCATCCATCCACCCATTTCTCCCTTCAAGTAAGCATAAAACCCATTTTTTTCTCTTGTCTGTAATTGCTACAAGATGTCCTAGTTGCTACATGATTTCCTATAGTGCTACAGGAAACCCTGTAACTGCTACAGGAAACTCATATACGATAAAGGAATCTCTCTCAAGGGCATATAAACCTCAATAAAAGCATGAAAATGGGTTTTTTTACTATACCTAGTGACTCCTAACCTTCAATCCAATCCATGCATAAGTACTCGTGCTCTAAAACCTATTTTTCGCCACTAGCAGCTACGTTACATATATCTAGACATGGGTCCTCTACCCTCACCTCTCCATCACTCCTAATCAATCCATATATCCATCCCTAACCTCCATATTCCATTTCTCTGCAATCTGGAGCTCAAAAGAAACAGAGAAGGGACTACTACAGGAAGTTGATTACTTCCTGTAGCAATCATGTACATAGCACAACAAGGTCAAAAAGTGAGAAGAAATAAATGGAAATGGATTCAAAGGACCACCAACAGACTCCAGGAGGATGATCACACCAGAAAGATCACCTGAGGACCTCCATGCAGTACCTACAAAAATAAAAATAAAATAAAAATGTTAAGAAACTCACTCAGAAATAAGCTTCTCACTCATAAAATGTATTAAAAAAAAACATGGCAAAAGGAAAATAGTCATGGCTATCACCAAACTCCAGATCCTTACATCAAATGATGTCGACAACTCCTCAGCAATACTTAGGCTCAGGTATGGCCCTTCACCCTCTCATTATGCACTTATGTTGAACAAAATTAATTAATGTCGAGAATTAGAGATTATAAAAGCAAAAAGGTGGCTAGTTAACCTGGCCACCCTCGTGAAGATAAAGTGAACGAGAAGTTGAGTGTGCATGCCACCTAGGCAATTCAAATTAGTTAAGGGTGAGTTCACAACGACGTGGAGGTGATTCTGAAGCAGAGGCAATAATTAAGTGGAGTGGGACCAACGATCCAAAAAAGGAAAACTCGTGCCACAGTCCAAGTCATCACTCCACTCCAAATTCGGTTAAGTTTCCATAAAAGGAAGTGTTGCCTCATTCTTCTCATTTCATTTATCATTTAGAGAACAGTGGGAGGAAGGAAATTCATAGGATCCATCGAAGAACGCAGCAACAAGACCGAATCTGCATGCAAACCTCGTGCTACAGGAAATTATGGATGCTACAGGAAACTTCACAGAAGGTTCAACGGTGAGAAAAAGTGAAAAGAAGAGCCACTAATAGGTTGCATTAACTCGTAAGACCACCATCTCCCAAGAAAAAAACACCAGAGGTCAGAGGTAAGTGGTTGCCACTTCCCAAATTTGTGAATTTTCCATGACATTTATACAGAGTCAACAATAATTCAAAAATTAAGAGGTTGAATCAAGGTAGCCAGAGTTTATTTAAAATCTATAATCTCTAAGGCCACACTTCACCAATAACTTCCAGACGAAATCATTCAACCACCTTCCTAACACAGCCATAAAATGGGAGGAGGATTTAACATAAGGGAGCCCACAAATATCAAAAGGATAAGATTGCACCCTCAGGTGGTAGAGATTTTCAAGAACCACTAGTGATTAGGTTTCTTCGTGCTCCTCAAAAGCTTTGATGAGGAGATTGCTCGAGAATTTGCAGTGGCCCTACAATCACAAACCTATGAGAGGGCCACCACTGTGGTTAGAGGTAACATAAAGTATTTGATCTCAAGTGAACATTGGATTTGCTTCATACTCTGCAAAGATAAAGTTTTAATCTTACAAAAAATTTAAAGGAGAAAATTAATGAATCATTTTGGTAAAAGTAAAACATAAATGTACTAAAAAAAAGGTTTGAATCTTACGTTAACCTTCACATGACCAAATTTACCAAACTTTTTTTTAATATATCACTTAAAATTACCCTAACTTTTTAAAAGTAAAGTACGAAATTGTGATCAACTTTTACTTTTTCCTTTTTATTTAATCCATATAAATGTTTTGTAAGGTTAAATATCAATCTTATAGAGCAAGGTTGCTCATGGTGAAGGAATTGAAGATATTGAGAAATGACAATGTCGAAGTTCAAAAGTTCATGAAAATGCATATCGCCAAACTCGAAGTTCAATCTTCTTGTAGTGCTTACAGAGTTATAGCGACAAGACGAGATCATTTTAGCCTAAGGTTAAGCTTTTCGATCTTTTTTTTTTAATTTCGTAAAGCCTTATCATTTTATATTTATCAAAACATGAGTAGATTGCTATACATATCCATAAGAAATTAGTAGCCTCAACCTGCCCAATGGAAACCAGGTCCATTGGCCACCTTAATGAGATAAAAGCCAACCTGTATTGGAACTACTTCTTCCTTCTACTTGTCGCCATATCTACTTTACTATGTCCATCAAATTTTAACAAAAATCAGTAAAAAAATGCTGCAAAAATCATTAAAAAATATTAATATCTAGTGTCATCCATCATCCATCAAAAGATTCGATTGGAGTCGGGTCCTTTGTAGTAGAACCTAGCATATCTACTTGCTGCATAGCTTGAAGCTAGCATTCAATTTTTCCAATTTTGGTCGTTGCATGGTACTGAGATACTCTGATTTGTTGAATTTCCTGTTTTATTTCTTGTAGTGTTGAAACCACATTAGGGTTTCCTTCCATTTCCTGCATACTAGTCATGGCCTTCGCCAAAAAACATTTGAGAATCCAATAGGTGTGGATAGATTGGTGAAAGAGAGAGAACCTCCCTCTTGTGTTCCCAGGGTCAGAGATAAAGTCCATGGTGGCTTCCTGTTGTTCAATGTATTCCTCTTTGTCGTTGCTTTCTCTTTCCTAGCCTTGAATTGTGTTGCAGACCTGATGTGGGTTTCCAGCTGCATAAAGATCAAAAATATTCTCCATGACTTCCTTTTTAGTTTTCCTGCCACACTTGCTTGGTCCCACATTCTGAATCGGAAGCTTATGCTTCCCTTTTCTCGAACCCTGTCATTTCCCTGTTTAGCCTTTTGCCATCATGTGTTTGAACTGACAAACACTCACTGACAACTTCTATTTAATCTCTGTGAGAATATGAAACATGCCTATATACAGCAAGGAAAAATCAATAACAGAATTCATTTGATCGTTGATGGGGCCCATTACTTTCGTATATGCAGGCGGAACCACCCACTTTGTTGCCATGCAACCAACATCTTGAAGCGTAAACAGAAGAGTCACATATACCCTATTACGTAAAAACAATTTCCAAATACCAATGCTACAGTGAGGTTGATTTACAAGATTCTGAGTACTACTAGGGTGGCCAGGACTAAGAAAGAGAGAAGAGTTTGCCCTAACGCAATAAAGTAGAGAAATTTTCTGAGTAGGCCAGCTTTGGTTTACAGATTTTCCATTGTTGGACATACAAGCCTGTTCATAGGCTTGATATAAATCAACGATACTAATAAGCCACAAAACCCAAACCGAAAATTGAGCCCCTCATAGAGATGAGCGCACAAGGGTTTGTAATTGAGCCTCACAGGGGGACAAAGAGGAGATTCTTAAATGAATATCAAACCAGCATAAACCTTTGACAAATATTTTGGGACTATGTAGACTCGGAAGGGTCTTTAACAGGGTTCTAGAACAAAACACAGAGTTTGAATGAGCGACACAAAATATTGGGGTTGGGGTTCTAAAACAGGGTTCGATTGCCAGAGTCGGAACAATCTGAACTAGCATGCAAATTATAATGAAGAACCCTTCCATAAAATTGAGACAGAGAAGACTCAAGACATTCCCAAATTGAAAATCAAACCAACCACTGACTCGACTAACTGCATGCAAGTCACGGAAACCATCCACGAACATGATATCGCATGCGTTACATTGAGACGGAACAAGTAATTGAAATACTAAGGTTATGAGAGCCATGACATACCAAATTAACCTTCGATGTTGCAGCAAACCAGCTTCCTTCTTCCTGGACTTCGCTGAAATTTGCTTGCAGAGAAAAATACCCTGCTTCTCCTTTCCTTGTTGCCTTACCCTGGCTCTCGGGCGGAAATTTTTCCAACCTTTGCCTGACAAATTTCACTGGCTTCCAAATTTCTCGTCAGCTTCCATAATGGTGAAGCGTGCCTGGGACATTCCTTCATTACTGAGCATGATGGACAGTCAGGTGCATGTCGTCGTGTGACACCAGTCGTAGCCCACTTGTCGCTACGTGGCACCCCGATCGGGGGTTAAGCTTTTTGATCTTGATCGGTGTAGTTGTTAACGGATTTTTTTTAAATATATTTGTACAATGGGAATTTATTTATGTTGGAGGGCCAAAATTTTATATGTGTGACGAATTTAACAACATTTACCTTACGGTCTCTCTGTCAGAAGTAGTTTTATTGATCTTATTTTCACCCACTTGTTTTACGAAAATTTATGTTGTAAATTTTAAAGTTGAAAATGATCTAAATCAATGTGACAGTTGCATTTACAGTTAACTAGTTGATTAACTAGTTAAATGAATTTTATTATTTGTTAATGAAAAATACTGAGACAATTAATATTTTAAATTGTGAATAATAAAAATTGGTTATGGAAAGTAAAAGTTAAAAGGTTGTTGGTAAATTTTTCCAATAACTGAAAGGTGGTTGGACAGTTTGAACAGTTACCTGCTCCTCTAAGGATAAAATACTTATCCCAGTGAGGAGTAGGGGTTATGTTCATGAGCTAAGGAAAGAGTGATTATTTCCTGAGCTGGTAGAGACCATAGAAAAAACACTCAGAAATTCCTAAAGTTTTATGGCACTGACTGGACTTGGAGTCCTGAGGTCACAACAGAAAATCTACTGTCAACATGTACCTCTTGAGGTGGAGCTCGAGGGCAACAGGAGGACGTAGTCGCCTCTCTTGAAGGTTGGGTGGACACCACAGCCTGACACAGCTCTTACAGATAAGTAATTATTGTATTTTAGAATTTAAATTAGACAGAAGGTTATTTCTAAGTCAAAAATGTTTAGACAGTGACTGTTTAGACTCTAGCAAGTAAACTATTCATGAGTAGATCATTTCTTTATAATGCTATAGTGTCAAGCTATTAAATATGATCTGTTCATTAAAATATGGAAAAATTCCGTGATTATTTCTGTAAGTTATAGAGGTACTTTGTATAAATTTATTTGCAGTAAATTTTACAACTCTATGATTAATTTTGGTAGGACCATGGAAGTACTCAGAGTATATTAATCTTGTTAAAAAAAGAAAACTAGAATTTATCTGTGATCTAATTGAGTATTACAGTGAATTATCTATGGTTTAATTGAATATTACAGTGGGTAAAATTCTCAAGGTAAAGATCAGAACCTAGGAGAAATTGACTAATGCGGGAAAAAGAAATAGTTAGAATATTCCAGAAATAAAAATTGTCTAAACATTTAGTGCAGAGAGAGAGAGCGCTTTTGGTTCTGGACACAGGGATAAAACCCCAGTCCAGTACTCATTGCCTCATTTATCTATCTATACGTGGACAAATCTGTAGGTGGTCTAGACATTGTTAAATGCACTATAGATAAAAAGTAAATTGACAGAAAAATAGTTGTAAACTTAAGTAAATAAATAACAAGAATTGGAGATTATATTATTTATTGAAGAGACAGTAAAAAGATTGCACTAAGTAAAACTGAGAAAATATTGTCCGTGCACATCGATACATTCACAGAAAATGCAAACCAAAACAGAGAAATAAAGTTGGATAATTCAGCCACATGCAAATTTAGGTTCTTCATAATATTAAAACAATATCATGCAAGCCACAGTATTAAAAATATTACAAACCCATTTCAAAACAAAGACAGTCAAACTGTTCGAAGCAAAGCTTGGCATCATTTGCTATAATCGGAGATTACAAACTAAACAAGGGATTGAATCCCAGAAATAATTCCTTCAAGGAAACTCTTATAACTAACACACAGAGAGTTATTACCAAAAAAAAACTGTATAATGCGTTGAATAAAAAACAAAGTCTTTCAGGACCTTTGCCGAATGTATTCTTAACTTTCATGATAGACAACATAACGAATTTTAAATTGAACAGATCGACATCTTCCTAAGCAAGTTGAAATCTTGGGAATTCATAAAACCCATTAAGACTGGAAGTTCTCCAGAGGCAAATAAAAACCCTGATGACCGATTACAAGCATTAAAGTACCTAGAATAGGCATAAAAGCTATGAGCATAGGAAACGGTGGAACAATAATGCAAAGAACTAATTGGTAGATTGAATAAGAGAAGTTGTTTTCATGAGAAGGACTAAACCTGCAATATAAACTGAGAAATACGAATTTGTGAGAAGAGGTTGTGAAGTTAAAAATAAATAAATAAAACACACTTAAAAGAAACATAATCATTCAGATAAGAATTTCACAAAGGGTTTACCTATGGAGAATAATTTTCACCACTGCAAACTGCTCATCAAAGCACAAGTCTTCGAATGGCAAGCACCGAGATACATGCAAGGGGAAAACGACTAGAGAATGCAGAAAAACCAGCTACAGAGTCTAATCCCAAATTCTAAGATTTGTAATGCAGAAGATTTATAAAACTAAGGGTGTAGTTATACCTTCACTGTGAGTATGAATAACCCTTAAACCCAGATTAAAGGTAGTTGCAATGGCGAACGGACTTAACCAGCTAACACAATGCGGAGGTCAGCAACACCTTGTTAATCACTCAAGGAAAAGTCATGAAGTCTCCATTCGGAAATGTGGTGGGAATAAGCAACGCCGAGCAGGAGAACTAGTTTCCGAAGGAAAGACAAAATCAAACTCTCAGGAAGGAGGAAAAGTCTCTTAACCAAAACCAGTGTCAATAAGGTAAGACTGCTAGGGTTAGCAAAGTTTCCAATGATGCATTCCCCTTGGAATCGTAAACCCTTGAGGAACAACAACATCAAACCAGCATATTGTTGAATACAGTACAACAGCTGCAGGAAGAGATGGCGCAAATTCGAAGGGATAACGAATGACTAATGCAGCAACAAGAAAAGATACTTAAGAGCCTCTCAAACAAGAAAAATCAAGAAATGGAACACCCCAGTCCTGACAGGGATATGCAAGAAGGTGATGAGCGAAAAACAAGGGAACACACTACTAACAGATTAGAAAGAAACCCTTCTCAGCAAAGCAATAAGAATAAAAACTATAATGAAGCAGAGTCTGGCAATGTGTCAGATCAGCAATAAGTTAAGAAGCTGAAAGTAGAGCTACAAGAGGAGTTTCGGAAGATAAAACCACCAAAATTTGATGGTGAAGCTAAGGAAGTGACAAAGGCATGGTTAATAAACATGAACAAGTATTTTCAGGTGTAAAAATACAGCAGCAACCTGAAGGCCAGATTTTCCATATACCAGTTAAGGGAGAAAGCCACTTTGTGGTGGGAAGAAGTGAAGAATTTTCGCAGCATTGAGGAACAAGATGTCATTTGGGAATCATTCCAACAATAATTTAAAGACAATTATTTGACAGAATGTTTCTATGATGAGAAAGCTAAAGAACTTCATGACTTGAGGCTGGGACAGATGACTATGGATGAGTACATCACCAAGTTCACTTCCCTGTTACGTTATGTTCCATACCTTCGAGAGGAAAAGGCTAAGGTGCAAAGATTTCTAAGTAGCTTGCCAACACCTATGAAATAAACGATTGAGTTTGTAAATCCCAGAACCATGGACGAAGCCATTCGTAAGGAACGAATGTGCCATCAGCAGTCTAAGGCAAAAGGATAGGTTGGAAAAATTTAGAAACCAAGAAAGGGACAGAAAATAAGCTCAAACTTCAAAGGAGCAAAAAGCAATAACTTTAAGAATTTTACACGAAGTTCTGTCAGTAAAAAATTTGGAAAAAATCATCAAAGGACTCGATGGCCAGCAGAAGAAAAGCCTACAGAGGCACCCAAAAAACCTGAGCAAGGACAGGTTACCAAGCCACCTCTATAGTGTTGGGGGTGTGGTGAGGCACATTATTATAAAAATTGCCAATAGCGAGCAAGAAATGACACAGTGGAAAATTTGCAAGAAGCCTCTACATTAGGTGATGTGGCGCGAAACATTCCTCGTATCAATGCGGCATTGGAGGATCGATAGGTAGATTATCAGCCAACAATGATTGAGTTGGAAGGTAAATTACTGTCTCATTCTGTTTCTATTTTGGTAGACCCAGGTGCAAGTATAAGTTATGTTAGTCCTAAAATAGTGTAAATGTGTAAATTAAAGAGCAGAAATTCAAACATTCATGGCTGGTACAGCTAGCCACAGGATAAAAACGAAAGGTAACTGCCAAAATTCCAAACTATACTTTGGAAATTTCAGAACAACAGTTAAGTGTAGACCTGAACATACTGCCATAAGGGTCCTACGATGTTTTACTGGGCATGGATTGGCTAGAAAAACATTGGACCTTAGTGGACTGCAAGGAAAAGATCATCTATTACCGAATGCAAGATGGAACACGTAAGGAGATTTAGAGTGTCAAGAAGCCGCTACATCTACGTCCAATCACAGCATCCTAAAAGAGTAAATGTATGAGGAAGGGATGCCAAATATATGCTATTCAGGTTGGATATGCTAACTCCAAGGAAAAAGCACCTCTGATGGAAAACATGCCAGTGGTACAAGAATTCATGGATGTTTTTCCAGAAAGTATTCCTGGATTACCACCAAGGTGAGATATGTTGGGAAAAATCCTGAGAGGGGGGGGGGGCGGTGAATCAGTATTTAGGGCAAACTAAAACTTTTTTTTTTTCATGCTCTAAAACCCATACGCTACTTTTCTGAAGCCAACTAGCGTATACACGCGGATATCCTTCATAAAACTCGCGTATACACAGAGATCTAATTATGCCATATATCATTCCATCATTCATTCATTAGATGTTCTATAAATAGTAAACATGTAAGTAAGAAGAAACGTAATAAACCATCACACATAAGCATCACACATGAACACCAGGATTTAGGTGGAAACCCAAGTCGAGAGAAACCACCGCTCGCAACAAGCCACCTTCAATATTTTATTATAGAGAAAACATCTTACAACATATGTGCCGGCGACTCCTACCAAAGACGCAGCACCCACCGCGCCGTTTACCAGCCCGAGAAGGGAGCTACAACCCCCCGACTCGTTTACCAGCCTCTCCTGGAAGGGAGCTACGACCCCCTGATCTCGTTTAGCAGCCTCACCTGGAAGGGAGCTACGACTCCCTGACTGAAGGCTACAACCCTCAGCACCTCTTATGGACCACGTTTCATCAATTTTCACACTGGATTCAAAGCTTCCTTTAGAACACAACTTGTAGGCCACGTTTCATCATATTTTCAGACTGGACCCACTCCATAATTTTAAGCACAGTCATACAACCAAACCGAAACATACAGACAACTTAGAACCGTAGAATACAGACATAAAGAACAATGTGCCATCGTACGTACATTTCATACCCCATACTTCAGCAAACCCTAGTTTTCATACACGCTTTCCTTTCATTGATACCGCGTATATACGCGCCTTCTACCATAAAAACCCGCGTATACTTCTATACATATTACAGAGCTAATTTCACTGCGCATACGCGCTTTCTCTTCAGCGAAGCCGCGTATATACGTGCTTCCTCTTCGACAAACTAGCGTATGGTTCTTCAGACATTTAGGTCAATGCAATTCTTCAAAACAGATACATCACACAGATTTTACCCTTTACTTCAGACAGATGTTTGCCTCATCTTAGATCTAATCATTCCATAAGCAGATCTAGCAAATACAAGTACATCGCAGATCTAGATACCCTTCTTCATCATTGGTGCATCATGCATTCAGATCTGTCATTCAACTGTAACCCTTTCCATTCATATATACTTCAAAGAGAAGTATTCATTCAAGCTCAGACATCTTGCACCACACTCCTGATTTGCACAATGAATTTCTTCTCTTTATATAGGTTTACCCTTTTTCAATACCATGAGCCAAAACCACATTACTTCTGATGGTATTCCTGGACGGGGTCATTTAGGCGGATCATTACCCAATACAATGGGTCAATACCATGGTGGTTACCCCTGGTTTTGCACTTTTAGAGCGCTTTAGCCCATACGCGACTTGGCACGTTCTTTTCCACGTGCATACGCGACTTCCCTTAGACAGATCCGCGTATGCCTTGAGACATACTCTTTCACCATATATTTAGCACAATCTGAATTCCTTTCACTCTTTCCTTTCCTCGTACTCTTGCTAGATACATCAGATTTACATCTTTAAATAGGTTCATCGTGACATATTCTATCAAGCACAACTTCATCAGGTGGATTTCAATCAAGGACAACACATGCCAACAATCTCATGTCTTCATCTTCATTAAGTGGGTTGCCATCAAGGACAACACTCTGCATCATATTGCCAACAATCTCCCCCTTTGGACTTGATGGCAACCATGGTGGTGTTTGATTATCACAACAGATAGGTATATTAAGAATACAATGACACCATGTCACTCTCCCCATTTTGACACCATTCTTTCTCTTCATTCAAAATCAAACACCATGTCACTCTCCCCCTTTGACATCAAGGGCAAAGGGCGGATCAAAACCAACATAATCTCCCCCTTTTCTCCTCATGTAGAAGAAGCGTTCTGCAGATCTGATGTATACTGAAGTGACCAAGCTCCCCCTGAGTTCATGCTGAATCGTCAAACATATTTTTTTTAATGAAGTACATGACTCTATGAACTTCCTATCACAACAGACTCATGCTTACATCAAAGATCCAACCAAGTGGATTTACATATGAGACCCAAATACCCAACCAAGTGGGTTTACACATCTCAAATCAACTACCCAACCAAGTGGGTTTACAAAATTTGACAAGTCCTTACATGACTGAATATTACAATTTTACATCATGGGTCTCAACAAGACCTTTTCATCAAACTACAAATATAACTTTACATGACCAACACTAGAAATTCCTCAAGAAGGAGAACATATTTCAGAACCATCATAATGCCAACAATGCGTTATACTTAGCAAAGCTAATGCTCCCCCTGAATCTGTGCATCCAAGCATCCTTTCCATATGACTAAGGCTCCCCCTTAGTTTGTGCATCCTGAACACTTTTACCAACAAATCATCAAGGCATCTTTATCAAAACATGAGAAATAGAATTATGAGAACCGGAACACCATCAGATATACCAAACAGTATCAGAGATACCAAACAGCACTGCAGCTGTGCTGAAGAGAGCTGACTCCAAACAGAAATTTGTCAGCAATCAGACATACGCAGTTTTCTGTGCAGGAACTCGCGTATATACGTGACTGTGTTTCATGAAACCCGCGTATCCAATGCCATATTCTAAATTTATGCAGATTTTTTCTTTTGACTGGCAGAGAACACTCCCAGCTTCTGTCTTAGATACTCGAACGCTTCCCTGGGCAGAGGTTTGGTAAAGATATCAGCAACTTGTTCTTTGGAGGGAGCATACTCCAACTTCACCTTTTGCTCAAGCACTTGTTCATGTAAGAAGTGATATTTGATGGGAATGTGCTTGGTCTTCGAATGCATAACAGGATTCTTTGAAATACTGATGGCACTTGTATTGTCACACTTAATGGGAACAGGAGGTGTACATTTTATTTGAAAATCTTGTAAGGTTTGCATCATCCAAAGGAGTTGAGTGCAACAAGATGCGGCAGCCACATATTCTGCTTCTGCTGAAGATAAGGCAATAGAATTTTTCTTCTTGCTGAGCCAAGATACTAACCGGGGTCCCATATAGAATGCACCACCACTAGTGCTTTTTCGATCATCAACACTTCCACTTCAATCACCGTTGCAAGCATGAAGAGTAAGATCAGCATTCTTTGGATACCACAGACCAAGGTCTTGAGTTCCTTGAAGATATTTGAAAATTCTTTTGACAGCCTGAAGGTGAGACTCTTTTGGATTAGCTTGGAATCGTCCAACAATCCCAACCGCATGCATAATGTCTGGTCTAGTTCCAGTGAGATAAAGTAGACTTCCTATCATTGATCTGTATTCTGGTTGATTCACCGTGGGAGAATCATCATGAGAACTGAGATTGCATCCGGTTATCATTGGTGTACTTACAGGTTTGCATTCTTCCATGCCATACTTCTTCATAATTTGCTTAAGATATTTTGCTTGTGATAGGAATATACCATCTGCAGTTTGATGCACTTGCAAGCCAAGAAAGAATGTTAGTTCCCCAAGTAAGGACATTTCAAATTCTTGCTGCATGACAGAAGCAAATTTTTGACTCATAGATTCTTCGTTACTCCCAAAAATGATATCATCAACATATACAACCAGAATCAATAATTTATCATTTTCAACTTTTGTGTATAATTTGCTATCAGCAGACCCCTTTGAAAATCCTTGTTGATGAAGATATTTGTCAAGACGATAATACCATGCCCTTGGAGCTTGTTTGAGACCATATAGAGCCTTTTTAAGTCTACAAACAAGATTTTCATCATTTCCCAAAATGAATCCTTCCGGTTGTTCTATATATGCTTCTTCTTCTAGATCACCATTAAGAAAAGCAGATTTAACATCCATTTGATAAACTTTGATTTGTTGATAACTTGAAAAAGCAAGAAACATTCTTATGGCTTCAAGTCTAGCTACAGGAGCAAAATTTTCTTCAAAGTATATACCTTCTTGTTGAGTATACCCTTTGCAAACCAATCTAGCTTTGTTTCTTACGACATCCCCATTTTCATTTAACTTGTTCTTGAAAATCCATTTAGTTCCAATGACATTTTTATCATGTGGTCTTGGTACCAATTCCCAAGTGTCATTCTTTTCAATTTGATCGAGCTCTTCATCCATGGCTTGCTTCCAAAATTCATCTTTGCTAGCTTGACTAACATTGTGTGGTTCAATTGTGGATAGAAGTGCCAGATGACTAGAAGATCCCACCAGAGTTCTCCTTGTTCGTACACCCGATTCCTTGTCTCCCAAAATTTGAGATTCAGGATGATTCTTTTGAACATATCTGGATGGAGCTTTTTCAGATAGATCATTTTCAGGTTCTTCATTGGATCCACTATCTATATCATTTCTATTTGATGTAGAAGGACATAAGTCACCATCATCTTCTTTTGTTGTTTGTTTTTCTTCTTTAGGAGCTGCAGGAGACTCATCAATAACAACATCAATACATTCAACAATCTTTCAGAGTCTTTTATTGTAACATTTGTATGCTTTGCTTGTAGATGAGTAACCAAGAAATATCCCTTCATCTGATCTAGGTTCAAACTTGCCAAGCTTTTCATCATTATTTTTGATAAAGCATTTACTTCCAAAAACTCTAAAATGCTTCACAAAGGGAGAATTACCATACCAGAGTTCATATGGAGTTTTGTCACTATTTACCCAAACATGAGCCTTGTTGAGAATGTTAGCTGCTGTATGTGCTGCTTCACTCCAGAACATGTCAGTAGTTCCAGAATCATCAAGCATAGCTCTAGCCATTTGTTGAATTTTTCTATTCATTCTTTCTGCTACGCCATTTTGTTGTAGAGTGCCTGCTACAGAGAACTGTCTTTTTATGCCATGTTGTTTACAAAATTAAAAGAATTCATTTGATGTATATTCTCCTCCTCGATCAGATCTAAGACACTTGATTTTTAGATCTAATTCATTTTCTACCAATGCTTTGAAGATCTGAAATTTTTCAAATGCTTCATCTTTGTGTATAATGAACCCGATCCAACACATTCTAGAGTAATCATCAATAAATAAGATATAGTATTCTTCCCCACGTGGTGACTTTTTCCTCATAGGACCACATATGTCAGTATGAATGAGTTCAAGAGGCTTACTTGATGATCCTTCTTTGGCATTAAATCGTACTTTGGTCTGCTTACCGAATTGACAAGATTTGCATATGATACTTTCTGGTAGATTAACATTGGGAAGATCACGAACAACTTGAAGTCTGCTTGCTTTGTTGATTTGAGAGAAGCTCAGATGCCCCAACCTTCTATGCCATAGCCAATTTTCTGAAGACTTGCTCAAGTAACATTGATCTTTTCCGTTCAGTACATACAGGTTGCTTGGATTTCTTTTCCCTTTTATAATGATTTTACCTGTATCAAGATCATGTACCACACATTCTTTTGAACTAAAGACCACTTCTGTTCCTTGATCACACATTTGACTTACACTTAACAGATTATGCCTTAATCCATCCACATACATGACATCCTTAGCCTTCACCTTTTCTTTTAGAAACACAGACCCTTTTCCTTTAATTATAGCAGGAGTATCATTTCCAAATGTAACTTTCTTTTCTTTTTCTAGAGCATTATATGCAAGAAGTTTGCTTTTGTCACCTGTCATGTGTCTTGAGCATCCACTATCAATGTACCATTTATTTTCTTCACCTTCTGCAAATAATGCTATCCCACAATTTTCAACCTGTAATTCCTTCTTTTTCCATACTTTGGAACTTGAGGGAATGTGTTGTTTTGGCTGGACTTTACTCCTGCATTCAGATTCTTCATGACCAAATTTATTGCAATAAGCACATTAAACTTCATTTTGAAGAGGAGAAAAGTTGTTATAGGTATTCTTCTTTGGTTCAGTATCCAACCTTTTCTTTCTTGCTTCTCTTGTCATGATGGTTTTGTAAGCAACACATTGAGCAGCTTTATGACCAAAATTGTGACATGTAAAACATTGTCCATTGAAATAGACATTTTTGTAATTATGAAATTTTATATTTGGATTTACCTGCTGGTTGGACCTTCTTTGAAATTTATTCCTGTCAGTGTTCCTTGAAGAGAGATGATCCTGCTTTACCTGAAAAGAGTCCTTTCTTCCTTGTTGAGAGGCAGAATATTGTAAACCAATAGTTGTTGCCTTTAGATAGTTCGGTGCTGAAGCCTGAGAGGATTCTCCAATATATCCAAGACCTGTTTTTATGAGAGGAGAATGTTGTGCCTTGATAATTTCATCTAAGGTATCTGATCCTTTAGCAAATCTGAGATTCAGAGTCTGAACTTTCTCTAATTCTTTTCTTAGACTTACCACTTCACATTCTGCTTTCTCCCTGTGCTTCTTTTCTTCTTCAATCTGATTTTTCAGTGATTCAATGATGATCTTATTTTCTTCTAGGTATACTTTGAGTTGATTGTTTTCTTCAAGAAAATCATTGTCCTCTAGAGAATCCACAAAAGTATCATTTTCTTCTCTTTGTTCAAATGCCATGAGAAGTCTAAAATCTTCTTCACATTATTCCTCACTATCAGATGACCCATCACTATCTTCATTAGTATAATAACTTTTTCTTGTGCTAGATCGATTCTTATTCCTTCTTGCCACTTCTTTTCCTTTAGCAGATGTTTCTTTATAAGGACACTTTGCAGCATAATGACCAACTTTTCCACAATCAAAACATTTGAAAGGAAGCTTACCTTTGAACCTTCCGGTTCCTAGTTGGAGTCTTCTCACAAAATTTGCTTCTTCTTCTTCTTCAGATATATAGCTGGATTCCTTGACAAATTCCTTTTCTTTTCCTTTTGCAGACGCCTTAAAAACAGCTTCTTTGATTTGAGAAGGACCTCCTTGTCTCATTTCAAAAGCAGTCAGGATACCATGTAATTGAACAACAGTAAGAGTTTGCAGATCTTTCCTTTCTTCAATAACTGAAACTTTAGAGTCAAATTTTGAAGTCAAAGATCTTAAGACTTTTTCCACCAGAATAGTATCGGCTATGGTTTCACCCAAATTTCTCATTCGATTTACAATATCATCTAGTCGTAAAAAGAAACTGGCAATACTTTCATCACTATGCATCCTTAAATTTTCATATTCAATTCTGAGAGTTTGGAGTTTTGCACTTTTTACCTTTGTATCTCCTTCATAGCTCAGAATGATTTTGTCCCATATTTCTTTTGCTGAATTTAGCTGCATCACTTTAGCAAATTCTGGTTCATACATGCTTCCTAATAAGACATTCACTGCTTTGGCATTGATTTCATACTTCTTTCTTTCAACCGCATCAGTAGGAATACTTGCCGGATATTGATAGCCTTCTTCCACGATTGCCCATACTTCTGCACCAAGACTTTGCAGATATGCTTTTGTTTGTACCTTCCAGAATATCAGATTGCTTCCATTGAATAGAGGTGGTTTTAGAGACATTACTCCTTCATGACTTCCCATTGCGACGGATCTCCTTCAAGCGATCAAGCTTCGGCAGAAAGACCTGCTCTGAAACCAATTGTTGGGAAAAATACTGAGAGGGGGGGGTGAATCAGTATTTAGGACTTTATCAAAATTTTTACTTTTTCACTCTCTAAAACCCATACACTACTTTTCTGAAGCCAACTAGCGTATACACGTGGATATCCTTCATAAAACTCGCGTATACACAGAGATCTAATTATGCCATTAATTCTTCACTTATATCATTCCATCATTCATTCATTAGATGTTCAATAAACAGTAAACATGTGTAGTAAGAACAGAATAAACCATCACACATAAGCATCACACATGAACACCGGGATTTTAGGTGGAAACCCAAGTCGGGAGAAAACCACCACTGCAGTTGCTCAGCCTTCAATATTTTATTATAGAGAAAACATCTTACAACATATGTGCTGGCGCAGACTTGACCAGCACGCAGGCACCCACCTGCGCTCGTTTACCAGCCTCTCCCGGAAGGGAGCTCCAACCCCCTGACTCGTTTACCAGCCTCTCCTGGAAGGGAGCTACGACCCCCTGATCTCGTTTACCAGCCTCACCTGGAAGGGAGCTACAACCCCCTGACTGAAGGCTACAACCCTCAGCACCTTTATGGACCACGTTTCATCAATTTTCACACTGGATCCAAAGCTTCCTTTAGAACACAACTTGCAGGCCACGTTTCATCATATTTTTAGACTGGACCCACTCCATACTTTTAAGCACAGTCAACCATGAAACAGATACATATAACTCACTGACAGATATCAGTAAACCAGCAGAACAGATCAGACATTTCTTACCACAGACTTCAGCAAACCCTAGTTTTCATACGCGCTTTCCCTTCACTGATGTCGCGTATATACGCGCTTCCGTTCACATAAACCAGCGTATACCTCTGTACATATTACAGATCCAATTTCATTGCGCATACGCGCTTTCTCTTCAGAGAAGCCGCGTATATACACACTTCCTCTGCGACGAACTAGTGTATGGATCTTCAACCATTACAGAGCTGCATACTTCTTCAGATCAGATATTCAGTTCAGATTCAACCCTTTACTTCAGACAGATGTTCGCCTCATCACAGATCTAATCACTCCATAAACAGATCTAGCAAATACAAGTACATTTTAGATCTAGATCCCCTTCTTCATCATTGGTGCATCATGCATTCAGATCTATCATTCAATTGTAACCCTTTCCATTCAGATCTACTTCAGAGAGAAGTATTCATTCAAGCTCAGACATCTTGCACCCACACTCATGATTTGCACAATGAATTTCTTCTCTTTATATAGGTTTACCCTTTTTCAATACCATGAGCCAAAACCACATTAATTCCGATGGTATTCCTGGACGGGGTCATTTAGACGAATCATTACCCAATACAATGGGTCAATACCATGGTGGTTACCCTTGGTTTTGCACTTTATGAGCGCTTTTTCCCATACGCGACTTGGCACGTTATTTTCCGCGTGCATACGCGACTTCTTCTAGACAATTCCGCGTATGCCTTGAGACATACTCTTTTCATCATAGAACTAGCACATATTGAATTCCTTTCTTCATTGCCTTCTGTACTCTCTGTAGATACATCATATTTACATCTTTAAACAGGTTCATCAGGACATATTCTATCAAGCACAACTTCATCAAGTGGATTGTCATCAAGGACAACACATGCCAACAATCTCATGTCTTGATCTTCATTAAGTGGGTTGCCATCAAGGACAACACTCTGCATCATATTTCCAACAAGATATTGATTTTACTATTGAACTGATGCCAGGAGCATCACCTGTGTCAAGGGCTCCTTACAGAATGAGCGTACCAGAACTAACTGAATTGAAAATTCAGTTACAAGAACTGCTAGACAAAGGTTACATTCATCTGAGTGTGTCTCCTTGGGGAGCACCAATGTTGTTTGTGAAGAACAAGGACAGAACCATGCGTATGTGCATGGACTATAGACAGCTCAACAAATTAACAGTTAAGAATAAATATCCTATGCCCAGAATTGATGATCTGTTTGATCAAGTAAAGGGAGCCACAGTGTTTTCTAAAATAGATTTAAGATCTGGATATCATCAAATCCGAATCAAGGATGAAGACATTTACAAAATTTCTTTCTGTACCAGGTATGGGCATTATGAATTCGTGGTGTTACCCTTCAGGTTAACAAATGCACCAGCAACATTTATGAGGTTAATGCATGGGATCTTTCATCCTTTCCTGGATAATTTTGTACTCATATTTATAGATGACATTTTAATCTATTCTAAAAATCAGGAAGAACATAAAGAGAATTTGATGATTGCGCTGGAAATGCTAAGAAAACACCAGTTGTACGCTAAGTTCAACAAAGGTGATTTCTTTAAAACAGAATTCCAGTACCTAGGCCATGTCATTTCAGCAGAAGGGATTTTCGTTGACCCATAGAAGATTAAGACAATTATGGAATGGCGAATACCCCAGAATGTGGTAGATATTTGATCTTTTATGGCGTTAGCTGGCTACTATCGAAGATTTATTGAGGGATTTTCCAGAATCGCTTTTCCCATTATCGCTTTATTCTCCTACCCTACTTTACCCTAAGAGGTGAAAGACTCATTTTCAAGTATATGAGTACTTCCAATGAAGCCATGTGCGTAACAAAATGCTGATTATACTCACACTTATTTTTAAACAATAGACTTCAAGACATACGAAAGCATGAGAAATCAGTTGCTTTAATAGAGATGGTACCAAGAGTTTCCAAATTCTTAGGAAATAAAATGGCTTCATGACTGCTCGAAACCAGGATTCAATGGAATCCACATATTTATGATTTTCCAACTGATGCAAGTCTTCCACCGTTTGATATTCACTCACTTGGAGGCAAAAAGAATCTGGTGAAAGACAAAAGATAAATCCCTCAAGTTTAGGTTCAAATATCTGCTTTTCAAATTGAGAAGAATGGTTGAGAGAGATTCTAGGGTTTTGAGTTTCAATAACATTTTCAGAAAATGTTCCAATGAAAGATTGCTCCTCTGGTGGTCTCTAAATTACAACCTCCTGGGGTGAATGTTCTGCAATAATGGGGGAAGTTTCCAGATTCATTCCCTTTTCCAACATAGAAGGTGTGACATTTTGTTCAATAGGGGAATCAACAGAAAGAATAGGTGGTTCAAACTGTTGTGCAACCTCATGGTTTAGATTAGGGTTTAAAATATGGTTTGGGGTAGGGTTTGCACTAGGGTTTGGGTTAATGCGTGGACTAAGGTTTGGATTTGGATTGGAGTTAGGCTTTGGAATAGGGTTAGGTCTAGGTTTTAAATTAGAGTTAGGGTTAGTTCTAGGGTGTGGATTAGGGTATGAACTAGGGTATGGATGAGGGTTAGGGTAAGGTTGCACATACGGCTGGGACCATGGAGGAGGATAACTTAATGGTGCGTTGGAAATAAATTGTGGTTGTTTTTGGTGCTCATATGATTGAATTTTCATGGGAGATTTCCCTAGAGAGAAGGATCCAAACGATTCTTGAGGCCATGGAGATATTTGGCTCGCGGATGAGGGCCAAGGAGAGGGCCAATGTGGCCACGAAATAGGATATTCAATTAGAGGAGGATTAAATTTTTTCCATGGAAATGCAGGATTATAAACATGTTGAGGAACCTGCTCAGGAAAATAATCATTATTCCAAGTATCAAATGGTGTTGGGTTTTGAGTTATACCTGGCAGTTGATTTAATTCCTTACTTCATTCCCTGAGTGCCTTTCGTAATCATGGCAGTGATGGGAAATGTTCGGTTTCATGACCATCCTCGCAAATTTCGTAAACTTTTAGATCGCTACGTAGACACTTTCCAAGGCAATGTTTCTTTCTACAGTTGGCACATAGGATAAGCAGTGGTTCTTCATCCTTCTCTTGTTCCTGCAAATCATCCAATTTCGAAATCAAAGATTTAATTATATTAAATTTATGTTCAAGCAAGATATTAAATTCAGCACTTGTGAATTCTTTATCGGATGATTTGTTTGTCTCTGTAGCAGCATAAAAAATCCTCATTGAATGATTCCTCAAAATACCATCTTCTTGTCTTCAACGAGAAAACTGGTACATTGTGTCATCACATGTATTAGTACGTAAGGGTTCTTACAGTACCCCAAAAATGATATAACGTTGAAGATTGGATTCTGAAGATAAATGAATTTTAAAATATTTTGACTAAAACACAACTCACCACACTTGCATGAAAGGAAAATGCTGAATCAAAGTGTTATTTAATCTATTAAAAACAAGGCAATTTGGAAATTAAATTTCTAAAGCATGCTTCTACTTCTACACTTAAGCAAGATAAGGAAATAAAAGTTCAAGAGATAAGCAAGATGGTCAGACTTTGGAGCACCCCAAAAAAGTGGATGCGTGGCTCTTCACTCACGTCTTACCGTACACTCTCCGCCCTCTGACGTACTGCAATACCCTTGAAACTCTGTAAGAAAATTTTTACCTGAGCCAAAATACAATTCCCCGGCAACGATGCCAAAATGTTGGGCGGCTTAATTTTCGAATTAAACCTCTCAATATTAATTATCAATTTCGGGAGTCGTAAACACGAGTTGTACTGCATATTGGCTCAGCGTAATGGTCAAAGTATAAATATATTCCTTTGTAATGATAAACTAGGTACTAGAATGAAACACGCATTTGCTCGCAAACAAGAAATCTTGAAAAGGAAACCTACTTAACCAATTTCGTTCAGTGTAAACTCCATAATGCAATTAAACTATAATGAAATTCAAGACAATCCTCAATCATTCTCGTACTCGAATTTAAATCCCCTATGATATCTTGAAAACCTTAATCTAATTATTCCTCTCATTAACTTAGAAACTAACACTTGAAACTAAGCCTGAGATAACCAAAAGACACACATTATAAATTCACACCTTAAGCTAACTATCTAAACTACTCTTGATAACAAATTCAAAATTTAAATTAACAAAAGACAATCTAACTATTGCTAAAAGAAACCATTTCACTTCATGTAAAATAACACTTAAAAATCCTATTGAAAATCACATTACAAATAAGCTATGATAACCTTGAATTTAAAGATTTTAATCTAGGTGAAACAAATTATTCAAAAAGAAGCCTGGGCTTTAAAATCCTAATCATGTAACTTAATAACTAAAATTAAATCACGCTCGCATGCACAATCAAATATATACACTCAAACTTGCAATTTTCTATAACAATGATTATACTAAGAAAACACAATGGTTCTAATTTAAAAGAAATTTAATTATTAAGAGAAATCCCGCTATGCATGAACAAATCAAACCTTGAATTACACTCTAAATGGCAGTGTTACTTATTCAAAATTAAAACATTACAATTTGTTCTCACTACTAAATCAAACTCGGAAATTGGAAAACAAAATAATGATCTAAGTGCAAAATTAGGAAATATTAGATGCTATTTTAAAAAACAATTCAAAACGAAATATGATTCTATAGATTAAACAATTCCTAAATCTATGAAGAATGAGGGAATCAACTCCAGGTTGCGGTGGATCCTTGCCACTCCCTGGAGCAAGTCATAAACTAACTCAACGTTAAAAAAAAAATTACAATTCTTACATAAAAACAAATGCAGAAGCCAAAATTTATTAAATTAAATGAGAACATCGAATCAAATATTAATCAACAAATACATCATCTGCTCCATTACAATTATTGTGCTGGGCAATTTGATGTCGGATCTATATCTCCTTTCGCGCCCTCTACATCTGAGAATTCAACTTTACGTTGAGAAATCTCCCTAAGTGTTCGACGAACTCAATTATTCTGCGCTCTCTTCATCTTCAAAAATTGATTTTGCAGATGAAAAATTATGCTCTCTAAATTCTGGACTCACTGCTTCATCTGCACTCTATCTAATTGAGGACAGAATCTCTCTAATTGATTGACTCAGGAATCCTATCTAATCGATCTCATGGGCCGAGTCTACTTCTCTCCCCCTCATTCCATCGATCGACCCCAGCAACTGTTATATATACATTTTTTTAATTGCAAACTGGAGCTTTAACCAAGAAATAGAGAAGATTATTGGTTTTACAATTTGTCGGAATGAGAATTGGTTTTGAAACATAATGTCAAATTGGAGAAATCATTCCTCTTTTTATGGGATGCTGCTATTGCTGGAATGTGCAATCTTGGTTTCTAGAGGAATTTTGATCCTCATGCAATGCTAGCAGATATATCGTACAGCTAACCAGGGCATCGTAAGGCAGCTTCAACAACGATTTTCATTCTCGTTTTCCATATCATAAGGATGGCAACTTGTTTATTTATAAGAGCTCGACGAAGGCTGTGATTCTCCTTTTACGCCTCTCAGAATGCCATTAAGGTTGGCTTATCCCCAATCAATAATGTATGGTTGAAAACAATGCGTGCTATGGGTGCCACAACCGATAGCCATGATCCTCGATCAGCAATTCCCCAAAGCACACCACTAGTGAGGACACCTCAAATGGCTTCCCATTCTTGTCGTCTTCACTCAATGCTTTCACTATTAAACCTAAATCCGGCCGTTCGAAAGTATTCCTTTTGTGTTGAGCCTTGATTTCCAGCATTCTCAAAAACGACGATCTGTAAAGACCATTGGACGGAAATTGCGAAGTTGACAAATTGATAGTCTTGGCCTCCATAAATACAGAGGAACCCGCCCGATTGAATGTGGAGGCTGATTTTGTGCTCCACATTATTTCCTTTCAGAATATCCACAAGCATGCGCCCAAATTCATATTACATAATACCAATAAATGGTTCATTACATCCACCAACTGATCTGGAGAATATGTCATAAATAGATTAATATCAAGACATCAAGTAAAGGCCCTTCACAAGGAAATGCACACCCATCAGGGTTGGAATTTGTAGTTGTTTCCAAACAAATCAGATTCTATCCAGAGTTACTCCTAAAAGAAAAACACAAAATAGTAACCAAATATAGTGTGCGATGCCAATAATATTTCTAGAGCTATCAAAATATGCTTAACTATATGGCTTTTGAACGTGATCATCATCTAAAAATAATAATATAACAATGATACAACCAAAATTACACATCCACCAAGGGCAGAAATGCCTTTTGAACCATGTAAATTTTGAACCAATGTGAAGCAGACACCTGACAGATTACTCGTCATCCTTGTAAGGGTATTATTTAGGAACTTGTTCTAGAAGTTTCAACTTCAATTCATATGCATCATCCCCACAAAGCATATCCCGAACCCATCTTACTTCAGTTTTCATAGAGACCATTTCAAGTGCTCCACGTATGACACCACATAAGACATTACAATAATAAATGCCTTGACAAGTCTCGGGTAACTCAACAAAGTCTACAAGAGGACTATCCTCAAGGATAAGACTGAATTCAGACCCATATGCATCCCAATTATCTATGCTTGCTATCACCCCCAGGAACATTTTGAAGCCTACCTTTGCAATAGCTTCTATTGTCTCTTTAAAATCAACACATCTCGTAATATTTGATTTCGCTAGTAATTCATCTATAAGCCAAATTCCAATGTTATAACCCATTTGATCAAGTTGTTTACTAACTTCTTCGACCTCTTCAAAATCAATTAGCAGCTGGTGCACAATAGCTCCATAGGTGAGAGTGAAGAGCTCCGCATTCACACGTTCAACATTTGCAAAGACTGCATCGCCTGATCTAGGTATGAGGGGAGCCATGATAACCTGTATTATACTTCCTTTCTTCTCCCTTCTGCTGCTATTATGCATTTGGTGAATTCGTACTCAACTACATTCCTTCACTGAGCCTTCCTGCAACCAAGAAGGAATTTATTAAAAACACTCGTCAAATTAACTAATAACAAGAATTTATAAATTAATAGCTATTTATTTTTAAAATGCCCTCTAACCTCTGCAGCTAGGGCACAATCACAAATTTATTTGATAAAAATCATAAAAATTCGGACAAAGATGCAGCTCAACATCCCCCCACGCTGAACTTCTTGCACGTCCTCGTGCAAGCCAAAACTATAAGACGATGAAATAAGGTAGGGAAAATGTCAGCAAAGAGTTTAGCAAGTAAGGATGAAGATGCTTGATAATGCATTCATTAACCCACAACATTACTATTATAGTACCAGCTAAAACCATGAGAAATGATAAAACAAGATCAGGTACCGAAAGTAGACATGATGGAGAAAATAGTGTTTGCACATACTTGTTACCTTGTCCCAAATTTTGTTTTTTCTCAAAGTCTTATGATGAAAATCAAATTTTGTTAAAAAAAGCGCAGTTTCAAAAAGCATAACACAAGATTCCTGCACCTACTAAAACAATCTCGTACCTAGGTCATGTAGCACATATTTAGAGGCAATTACAATCAATGCACATTGATGGCAACCAACACCTTGTGAGTAGTCATCATTGAGTAATTCATCACTTCCAATACCATAGAAAATTAAAGTGAGTTATGATACCAATCAACAACCTGTTTATTGAACACTCTAATTTACATTGTTATCCGGATTCAAAAATAATTTTCCTCTGAATCTAGTACAAAAGATTACCTTCACTAAGGGTACCACATCATTCAAATATTCTTGATTTTTGAAAGATAGAACTCAAAGCATCATCTTCAAATCGTCTTAAAACCATTTTTCAAGAAAAATAATGAGTCTTAGGGAAAGAGAAGGATAACCAGGCAAATCTTAGTATGTAGTTAACTTTTATACCACAAACATGGCCCTGCTACCCGTAGGTGTCCATAACCTCGACAGGGATGTCTTTTAATATAGTGAAATTTCAGTATCCCACTTATTAGATATAGATTCAGAGTTTGTTTATTTGACTTTTAAGATGAAGGCCACTATCTTGGCTTGGTAACCAGCTGATGGCAGTGCCACCCACAAGAAATAACATGGATGAACATGTCGGCTCGTGATGAGACCTCCTGTCTTCCAGCTTTTTGGTTGAAATCCATTACTCTGGCTTGGTGACTAGTAGCAGTAATGTCATGCATTCTAGGTCTCATGATCATGGTAGGTCGGCTCATCACGAGACCTCCTATCCTTCCCTAAATCTTTGTAAGCTCTGATTATGATTAACCTTAAAGGTTACTTAATAAGTGGGGAGACAGATCTACTCCTTAAGAGCATCGGATGGCATGAAAAGTTTTTAATGACTAATCATTGTTGGCTAATTCCTCTACCCTACAGACTTTTTAAAGATATCCCAAACAATGAACGAAAGATTCTTAGAGTTAAGAATGCTAGTGTTCTCCCGAATAGCTCATTATGATCTTTGCAAGAGTGGTCCACCATAGGGGTTTTCCAATAGTACCTTCTAATGGAAATTGAAAATATATATCCAAGACGACAACTTATTAGAGCGATTAATCATGGTTACTTTTTGCAAAATCATGAGGCATTAGAGCGAATTGTACTCAACAAGATTTGTCACAAATGTGTGTGTTAACAACTAATGTGGATCAAAATTAGTTTTAATAGGCATTATTTAAAATGAAAAACCCTAATATCATTGTAACTGCTTTATTCATTTATTCTCCTACCCTACTTTACCTTAAGAGGTGAAAGACTCATTTTCAAGTATATGAGTACTTCCAATGAAGCCATGTGTGTAACAAAATGTTGATTATACTCACACTTAGTTTTAAAGAATAGACTTTAAGACATACGAAAGCATGAGAAATCAGTTGCTTTAATTGATATGCTACCAAGAGTTTCTGAATGCTGAGGAAATAAGATGGCTTAATGACTGCTTGAAACCATGATTCAATGGAATCCACATATTTATGATTTTCCAACTGATGCAAATCTTACACAGTTTTATATTCACTCTCTTGGAGGCATAAGGGACCAGGTGAAAGACAAAAGATAAATCCCTCAAGTTCAGGCTCAAATATCTGCTTTTCAAATTGATAAGAATGGTTGAGAGAGATTCTAGGGTTTTGAGTTTCAACGACATTTTTAGAATATGTCCCAATGAAATATTGCTCCTCTGGTAGTATTTGAATTACACCTTCTCGAGGTGAATGTTCTACAAAGACACGCAGTGGAGGTTTCTCGTCAAACCAAAGAGGTGTCTCCCCAACCGAATGCATAGTCAAGAATGTATATGGATTTATACATGGAGGTGAGGCTATTGGGATTCATCTCCCAATGACTCTTGGCCTTCCTTATTTCCTAATATTAATTAATATACAATATTAAATATGCACACCCATCCATAGGATTAGGTGTCAACATTCCCCCCTTTAATCCGAAGGATGTTGGTGAGTCCAAGCATCGATCTGAACTTTTCAAACTTTTCTCTTCCAAGTGCTTTGGTGAAGATGTCAGCAGTTTGCTCATTTGTGGAACAATGATGTAGATGGATGGTTTTGGCCTGAACATGATGTCGAATTAGATGGTACTTTGTATTGATGTGCTTTGTTCGATCATGGAATTTTGGGTTCTTGGCCAACTTTATTGCAGAAGTGTTGTCGATCATGAGTGGTGTGGAATACATTTGTTTCATCTGCAAATCTTCCAGGATTTTCCGGAGCCACACAATTTCCTTTGTTGCTTCAGCTGCTACCACATATTCTGCCTCGGTCGTGGAATCTGCTGGAACTGACTGTTTGCGTGATCTCCATGAGACAGCTCCTGATCCAAGACTCATGGTGTAACCTGTAGTAGACACCCCTGTTTCTTTGTCGCCATCAAAGTCTGAATCAAAGTATCCGATCAAGCTGAAGTTGCCTACCTGTGTATATTTGATTCCAAAGTCTTGAGTCCCCTTCAAGTACCTTAACACTCTTTTTGCAGCAGACCAATGTCCTTCACAAGGTTTTTGCATGAACCTTGAGAGGATTCCAATAGCAAATGAAATGTCAAGTCTGGTGGTGGTCAGGTAGATAAGACTTCCTACAAGCTGTCTATACTTAGTTGCATCCTCAAATTCCTTCCCTTCAATAGATGTGAGCTTCAAGTTTTGTTCCATTGGAGTGGTTAAGGGATTACAGTTATCCATGCCAAATTTGTTCAAGAGATCTCCAATGTACTTCTTTTGAGAAAGAAATATGAATTTAGGATGTTGAATTACTTCAATACCCAAATAGTAATGAACATGACCCAAATCATTCATTTCAAAACCTTTCTTCAACTCTTTCTTCATGGATGCAATATAGCTCTCATTGTTTCCTGTTATCAAAAGATCATCTACATATACCACAAGATATACAACTGCTTTTCCAACTTTCTTAACAAACAAAGTTGCATCATCAAGATCAAAATGTTTGAAGTCAAGTTTCAGAAGATGCTCGGTCAATTTCTCATACCAGGCTCATGGTGCTTGCTTGAGGCCATACAAGGATTTTACAAGTTTGCAAACTTTGTGTTCTTGACCCTTTATCACAAATCCTTCTGGCTGGGACATATAAACTTTCTCCTTTAGATCTCCATTCAAGAAGGTTGTTTTTACATCCATCTGATGGACTTTCCATCCATTCTTAGCTGCTAAGGCAAAGAGAGTCTGGATGGTGGTCCATTTTGCTGTGGGAGAAAAAGTTTCTTCATAATCGACTCCTTCTTTTTGTGCGAATCCTTTTGCCACAAGCCTGGCCTTGTGCTTGTCAAGTGAGCCGTCTGCTTTGTATTTGTTCTTGTAGACCCACTTACAGCCAATTGGTTTCGTTCCCAAAGGCGGATCAATCAGTTTCCAAGTGCCATTCTTTATCAAGGCATCATACTCCTCCTACATCACTTCTTTCCATTCATCATGAGAAGCGGCTTCTTTGAAGGAAGTTGGTTCATGATCTGTAGACAAACTCAATTCACAGTTATAAGCAATATCCATATCAACAGGAGAATCAGAATTATCTACATCACCTTCGATTTGAGTGGAACTTCTTGTTCCTGTTTTTCCAACCTCATCAGGATGAACATTCTCCAGTGTCTTTGTCAGCCATTTGGGAGGACCTTTCTGAGATGGCCCAGGCTGGTCATTTGACCGAGTTGGGATTGATTCAAGATTCAATCTCCCAATTCTGTCAATCACATCATCCAATGTGTCATCCGTGGTTGTTTCTTCATGTGGGGGAGAGAGTGCTTCAGGACATGATTCCACAGTTTGATTCAATATAGGAATCCCCCCTTCAAGATGTGGAATTTGATTATCAAATTCTTGGAAAGACTTTGCATGTGTGAATCTATCCAGGCGATCAAGTTGCCGCTCAACAACCTTGTCACTCTTGGAAGATTCAAGGAATATGACATCTCTTGCTATCACAAACTTCTTATTTGCTTCATCATAGAGACGATATCCTTTGAAGGTATTGGAGTACCCCAAGAAGATACATTTTCTGCTTCTAGCACCAAGTTTGTTCCTTTGACCCTTGGGTATCAAGGCATAACAGGTGGACCCAAAGACCCCGAAATGCTTTACCGAAGGAATGTGGCCATGCCACATTTCAAAAGGAGTTTTGTTTCTAATTGAACTTGAAGGACACCTATTCTTTATGTAAACAGCACATAGAACTGCATCAGCCTAAAACATCAATTTTACATTCTTGAAAAATAACATGGAGCGGACCATATTTAAAATGGTTCTGTTCATTCTTTCAGCTACACCGTTCTGTTGTGGATTATATGGTACAGTTGTTTGATGTTTGATTCCATGTTGACGAAGATAATTTTCAAATTCGTTTGAAGTGTATTCTTTTCCATTATCAGTACGTAGAGAGCCAATATGTGTTTTTGCATCATTTTCAATCCATGCATGAAAATTCTTGAAAGTTTGAAAAGCATCAGACTTATTCTTCAGTAAGTAAATCCAACACATTCTGGTGTAGTCATCAATAAATGTCATCATGTATTTGTTTCCATTTGCAGAAGCAATAGGTATAGGGCCACATAAATCTGAATGAACAAGTTCAAGTTTCCTATGTGCTCTTGAGTGTGAATCATGAAATGGTTGTTTGCTATGCTTTCCTAGAATACAAGCATCACATTCCTTAGGTTTTCTAGGAATTGTAGGTAGTCCATCAACACCATTTTTCTTCAACAAACGAAGGCTTTCATAGTTTAAGTGTCCAAATCTAGCATGCCATAAAAGACTTGATGGGAATGTACCTTCATCATGATGTGAACTGGATGCAAAGTTTTGAGCATGAGCAGATGAACCTTTCAGCTTCAAGAGTCTCCCTTCTTCTAATTCCTCCATGACAAGTGAGTGATCTGATGCTTTTCTGACCTCTGCCTTGCCATCAAACAAGTGAATTGAGTGTCCTTGCTGCCGGATTTCGACCAGGAACAGCAAGTTTCTCTTCAACTCAGGGAGGTATAGAACCTCTTGTAGGATATGATCAGGGAGACCAGGCAGTTTAAGCCTGACTGTGCTAAGCCCTGATGGCTTGAGTTTGGATTTATCTGCGAAATATACTTCTCCATCAACTTTGTCAGTGAATTCTTCAAAAAAATATTTTCTAAATTTCATGTGACATGTTGCTCCTGAATCTAGCAACCAGTCATCTCTCCATGAAGTAAATGAAACATCAAATAGGTTTTCAGTTACTCCATTGTTACAATGTGCTAGAACAGAATGAGCTGATTCAGCTGGTTTACCTTTGTCTTTGTCACTAGTTTTACCTTTTTCTTGATTTGTTTGCTACTGAGCTTTAGATTGTCTGCCCCCCTTTTCTCTGAAGTTTCTTCATCGTCTTCTGCCTTCTCTTCCTCTGGATGGACCTGAAGCATGTCTCTTTTCTCTCTGTGCCAAGTAGGCAGCCTCTTTAGAAGATGAAGGGACTGTCATCTTCTTTTGAAGGAGGAGAGAAAAAAACTTTGCTGGAGAATCTCTTTTGAAGGAGAGAAAAAAAAAATACTCTTTGCTGGAAAATATACTGAATTTAAAGGATAGAAACACTTTTTGCTAAAAGACTGAATTTAAAAGGACACAAAAGCTCTTGCTAAAAAACTAAATTCTGCACCAAAAAATATGTGTATTTTTTGTTTTGTTTGGAGAAAAAAATTTGTATGGGAAGCAATTTTATGAAATGGTAGGGCGATATGAAATGTTTATGGGAGGGCGGTATTGTGAAAATGGGAAGTGGTATGGGAGGGCGGTATTATGAATGAATGGAATTGAAAATGGAGTGGGCGGTATTATAAATGGTGAGAGGGCGGTATTATAAATGGTGAGAACGTTGTATCATACACAATGTAAGGGCGGTATTTTTAAACGTAATGACATTCCAGCGTATATATGAGCGGTATTGAACGTATATGGTATATGGTATTGAACGATGTGTGTATTGGAATGGACAGCGTTATGGTATATGGTATATATGGTATGGAATGGACAGCGTTATGGTATATATGGACAGCGTTATGGAATGGAGGCGAAGTGGAGCGGTGTGGAAAAATTGAACGATATATGGTATATGGTATTAGAAATGGAGCGGTATATGAAACGCAGACAGCGCAGTAATGCAGATGGATAGAGCGTGTTACAGCGTTTTGTATTGAGAGCGGTGTTATAGTAACAAACTCAGCGTATTAAAAATGATGACAGTGTTTTACGCAGACAGCGTATTAACAAGGGCGTAATGATAGTGTTGATATATACAAAGAGATAGCGGTATTATAAAACAAACAACGTGATATATAAAATATGACACGACTGTATATAACACGACTGTCATATATGGATGGGAGGGGCCGACTTGCAGGTGAGGAATCGATGGCGCACGGAGAGGAGTGGGATCTGCGTATAAAGAGATGGGTGACTGGCGTTATATATGGAGCGTGGTGGTGTTATTAAATGGGACAGCCGAACAGACAGCGTTGAGACCGCGTATTTTTTGTGCAGGCGTATATGACACCACAGTGGTATTATGAGCGCGGTAATGTAATATATATGGTGAGAGCGTTCAACAGAGCGGACAATGATAAAAAATGATAGAGCATTGTATTCGAATATGACAGAATGTTGTGTATCGAACGGTGGGGATATGTATTATCACATGTCTTTACAGGTATGAGGGACGAGCAGAAGGGAGGGCGGAGTAGGTAATGGAGAAATGAGGGAGGAGGGTAGGTGAGGGAATGTAGGGAGAGAGTGAGGGCGTTAAAAAAAAACTAAAATGGTAGTGTGCAGGTGCTGAGTTGCAGGAGCTGCAGAAATTGCAGGGGCTGCAAAACACTGAGATATTGTAAGAGTTGAACCTGCAGAAGTTAGAGACTGTAGAATGCAGAAATAGAAAAAAAATGCAGAATTTCAGTCTAGCAATAAAGAGCAGCAAAAAAACTATTAATAAAAATTGACTGAGCAAAGGAGAGGGATTTACACCACAGGCAGAAATGCCAATAGTGGAGCTGGCTCTGATACCATGTCAAACTAGGAGGTAACTCCTCAAATCAGAATGTGTATTAGCTGAAGAATGCATATGGATTTATACATGGAGGTGAGGCTATTGGGATTCATCTCCCAATGACTCTTGGCCTTCCTTATTTCCTAATATTAAATAATATACAATATTAAATGTGCACACCCATCCCATAGGATTAGGTGTCAACAGTTTCCATATTCATTCCCTTTTCCAACATGGAAGATGTAGCATTATGTTAAATAGGGGAATCAACGGAAAGAATAGGTGGCTCAAATTGTTGTGCAACCTCATGGTTTAGATTAGGGTTTAAAAGATGGTTTGGGGTAGGTTTTGGTTAATGCTTGGACTAAGATTTGGATTTGGATTGGGATTAGGCTTTGGACTAGGGTTAGGTCTAGGTTATGGATTAGGGTTAGGTCTAGGGTATGGATTAGGTTAATGTCTAAGGTATGGATTATGGTTAGGGTATGGATTAGGATTAGGACTAGGGTAAGGTTTCACATGCGGTTGGGACCATGGAGGAGGATAACTTAATGGTGCATTGGAAATAAATTGTGGTTGTTGTTGATGCTCATATGATTGAATTTGCATGGGATATTTCCCTAGAGATAAATATCCAAACAATTCTTGAGGCCATGGAGATAGATGGTTCGAGGATGGGGGCATAGGCGAGGGCCACTGTGGCAATGAAGTAGGATATTCAATTGGAGGAGGATTAAAAGTTTGCCATGAAATTCCAGGATTACAAACATGTTGAGGAACCTACTCAGGAAAATAATAATTATTCCAAGTATCAAATGGTGTTGGGTTTTGAGTTATTCCTGGCGGTTGATTCGATTCCTTACCTGATTCCCTGTGTACCTTTCGTAATCGTGGCAGTGATGGGCAGTGTTCAGTTGCATGACCATCCTCAAAAATTTCGCAAACTATTAGACAGCTACGTGGACACTTTCGAAGGCAGTGTTTCTGTCGACAGTTGGCACGTAGGATAAGCAGTGGTTCTTCATCCTTCTCTTGTTCCTGTAAATCATCCAATTCTGAAATCAAAGATTTAATAATATTGAATTTATGGTCAAGCAAGGTGTTATATTCTGCACTTGTGAATTCTTCATCGAATGAGTTGTTTGTTTCTATAGCAGCATGAAAACTCCTCATTGAATGATTTCTCAAAATACCATCTTCTTGTCTTCAACAAGCAAACTGGTACATTTTGTCATCACATGGATTAGTACGCAAGGGTTCTTACAGTACCCCAAAAATGATATAACGTTTAAGATTGGATTCTGAAGATAAATGGATTTTAAAAGATTTTGACTGAAATACAACTCACCACACTTGCATGAAAGGGAAAATTTCGAATTAAAGTGTTATTTAACAAGGTAATTCGGAAATTAAATGTCTAAAGCATGCTTCCTACTTCTACACATAAGCAAGATAAGGAAATAAAAGTTCAAGACATAAGCAAGATGGCCAGAATTTGGAGCAAACCCACAATAGTGGATGTGTGGCTCTTCACTCATGTATTACCATACACTCTCCACCCTCTGACGTCCTACAATACCCTTGAAACTCTGTAAGAAAAATTTTCCCTGAGCCAAAATACAACTCCCCAGCAACGGCGCCAAAATTTTGGGTGGCTTAATTGTTGGATTAAACTTCTCAATATTAATTATCAATCTGAGAGTCATAAACGCGAGTTGTACTGCGTATTGGCTCAGCTTACTTATCAGAGTATATGAGTTTCCTTGTTAATGATAAACTAGGTACTGGAATGAAACACACATTTGCTCGCAAATAAACAATCTTGAAACAGGAACCTACTTAACTAATTTTACCAAGCAAACTCCAAAATGCAATTAAACTACAAATCAATCCTCAATCATGTAACATTCTCGCACTCGCATTCTACTTTTAAATCTCCTATGCTATATTTAAAACCATGATCTATTTATTTCTTTCATCAATTTGAAACTACCACTCGAAACTAAGCCTAAGATAACCAAAAGACACACATTATAAATTCGCACCTTAAGCTAACTATCTAAACTACTCTTGATAACAAATTCAAGATCAAAATTAACAAAAATAGTTCTAATTATTGATGGAAGAAAACTACTTGGCTTCATGTAAAACAACACTTAAAAGATCCTATTAAAAATCGCAATACAAATAATCTATAATAAACCTCCTATTTAAATATTTTAATCTAAATGAAAGAAACTATTAAAAAGCAAGCCTACTTCAAAATTGAATCATGTAACTTAATAACTAAAATTAAATCATGCTGCATGCACGATTAAATCTACACTCAAACTTGCACTTATAAATAAATGATTATACTAAGAAAACAAGAATGGTTCTAATTAAAAATAAATCTAATTATTAAGAAATATCCTGCTATGCATGAACAAATCAAACCTTTAATTAACATTCTAAATGGCAGTGTTAATTATTCAAAATTGAAGCATTACAATCTATTCTAACTACTGAATCAAACTTAGAAATTGGAAAACAAAATAATGATCTAAGTGCTGAATTAAGAAATATTAGATACTATTTTAAAAAAAAATAAAACAAAATATAATTCTACAAATTGCACAAATCCTAAATCTATGAAGAATGAGAGACTCGACTCCATGTTGCAGTGGATCCTTGCCACTCCCTAGAGCAAGTCCTAAACTAAATCAACGTTTAAAACGAAAATTACAATGCTGATATAAAAACAAAACAAATGCAGAAGCCAAAATAAATTAAATCAGAACATCTCATCAAATATGAATCAACAAATACATCATCTTTTGCTGCATTACAACTATTGTGCTTGGAAATTTGATGCCTGGTACTCTAAACCCTCTCTACATCTGATAAATCGATTTTACGTTGAGAAATCTCCCTAATTGCTGGACGAACTCAATGATTCTGCGCTCTCTTCATCTTCAAAAATCGATTTTACAAATGAAAAATTCTGCTCTCTAAATGACGGACTCACTGCTTCATCTGCGCTCTATCTAATTGAGGACGGACTCTCTTTAATTGATTGACTCCTCCTATCTAATCGATTTCATGGGCTGAGTCTACTTCTATCCCCTTAATCGATTACATTGTTAATTACAAACTTGGGGAATCTCAACAGCTAATCAAAATATAGGAGGATATTAACAATTTGTTGGAAATGAGATTAGTTTCAAAACAAAATGTCGATTAGGAAATCGCTCCCCTTTTGTGGGGTTTTGCTGTTGTTGGAAGGTGCAATTGGCTTCTGGAATAATGTGACCTCACACACTGCTGGAATAGGTATCGTACAGCTAGCTGGGGCACCATAAGGCAGCTTCAACAATGATTTTCATTCTCATTTGCCATATCATAAGGATGGCAACTTGTTTATTGATAAGAGCTCGACGAAGGTTGCGATTCTCCTTTTACACCTCTCAAAATGCCATTAAGCTTGGCTTATCCCCAATCGATAATGTATGGTTGAAAAAAATGCATGCTATGGGTGCCACAACCGATAGCCATGATCCTCGATCATCAATTCCCCAAAGCACATCACTAGCGGGGACACCTCAGATGGCTTCCCATTCTTGTCATCTTTACTCAATGCTTTCACTATTAAACATGGAGCCGGTCATTCAAAGGTACTCCTTTTGTGTTGAGCCTTGATTTCCAGCATTCTCTAAAATGACGATCTGTAAAGACCCTTGGACGGAAATTGTGAAGTTGACAATTGATAGTCTTGGCCTCCAGAAATATAGAGGACCCGACCCAATTGAATGTGGAGGCTGATTTTGTGTTCCACTTTATTTTCTTTCAGAATATCCACAATCATGTGCCCAAATTCATATTACACAATACCAATATATGGTTCATTACATCCACCGACTGATCTGGAGAATATGTCATAAATAGATTAATATCAAGACATCAATTAAAGGTCCTTCAAAAGGAATGTGCACCCATCAGGGTTGGAATCTGTAGTTGTTTCCAAACAAATCATATTCTATCCAGAGTTACTCCTAAAAGAAAAACACAAAATAGTAACCAAATATAGTGTGCGATGCTAGTAATATTTCTAGGGCTATCAAAATACGCTTAACGATATGGCTTCTGAACATGATCATCATCCACAAATAATAATATAACAATGATACAACCAAAATCACACGTCCACCAAGGGCAAAAATGCCTTTTGAACCATGTAAATTTTGAACCAATTTGAAGTAGACACCTGATAGATTACTCGTCGTCCTTGTAAGGGTATTCTTCAGGAACTTGCTCTAGAAGTTTCAACTTCAATTCATATGCATCATCCTCACAAAGCATATCCCGAACCCATCTTACTTCATTTTTCATAGAGACCATTTCAAGTGCTCCACGTATGACACCACATAAGACATTACAATAGTAAAGGCCTTGACAAGTCTCGGGTAACTCAACAAAGTCTACAAGAGGATTATCCTTGAGGATAAGACTGCATTCAGTCCCATCTGAATCCCAATTAGCTACGCTTGTTGTCACCCCCAGGAACATTTTGAAGCCTACCTTTGCAATAGCTTCTGTTGTCTCTTTAAAATCAACACATCTCATAATATTTGATTTCGCTAGAAATTCATCTCTAAGCTGAATGCCAATGTTATAACCCATTTGATCAAGCTATTTATTAACTTCTTCGACCTCTTCAAAATCAGTGAGCAGCTGGTGCATAATAGCTCCATAGGTGAGAGTGAAGAGCTCTGCATTCACGTGTTCAACATTTGCAAAAACTGCATCGCATGATCTAGGTATGAGGGGAGCCATGATAACCTGTATTATACTTCCTTTCTTCTCCCTTCTGCTACTGTTATGCATTTGGTGAATTCGTACTCAAATGCATTCCTGCACCGAACCTTCCTGCAACCAAGAAGGAATTTATTAAAAACACTCATCAAATTAACTAATAACAAGAATTTATAAATTAATAAATATTGTCTTTAAATGCCTCTAATCATCAACATAATGGATTAATAATTATTAAAACACTAGGCACAATTATAAATTTATTTGATAAAAATAGTAAAAATTCGGACAAAGATGCAGCTCAACAGATATTATATTATTTATTGAAGAGACAGTAAATAGTTTGCACTAAGTAAAACTGAGAAAAGATTATCAGTGTGCATTGATACATTCATAGAAAATGCAAACCGAAATAGAGAAATAAAGCTGGATAATTCGACCACATGCAAATATAGGTTCTTCATAATATTAGAACAGTGTCGTGCAAGCCACAGTATTAAAAATATTACAAACCAAGTTCAAAACAAAGACAGTCAAACTGTTCAAAGCAAAGCTTGGAATCCTTTGCTATAATCGGAGATTACAAGCTAAACAAGGGATTGAATCCCAGAAATAATTCCTTCAAGGAAACTCTTAAAAAGTTAAGAATACATTCGGCAAAGGTCCTTCAAGGATTAATATTCACTTGTAGAGTAAAAAGTTAAAAGAGAATTTAGATGTACGTTACAATCAAATAACTATTTCATGGGTTGATCACTTCCTCACTTCTTTCTGATGCTAATGATACAAGCAAAATAATGTTAGGATCATTTTGAAACATTACCTTATATCAATACTATAAAAATATTATTGGAAAAACAATGAGTTGTAAAAAGGTGAAAACGAAACAAACGGTAAATTTATTATTTTTCTTTAATTTTATTTTAATTATTATCATTATTATTATTATTTTTAATATTAATTTAATTGAATCAAAATGTTTAATAAAGTTTATTTTGAAAAAATATTTTAAGAATTTTATCGGAAAAACAATATGATGTAGAAAGGTGGACAAAAAATACAAATTATATATATATATATATATATATATATATATATATATATATTAATTAGGTTTTTTTTAATTTTATTTACATTATTATAATTATTTTTAAAAGTAATTTGATCGAGTCAAAATATTTAATAAGAATTATTTTGTAAACTTTATCTTATATAAATACTTTAAAATATTATTGGAAAAACAATAGTGTAGAAAGGTGGACAAAAAAAGGGTAAATTTATTGTTTTTCCCTTAATTGCGTCATATTGGGGCTCTTGGTCAAAATAAAATAAAATAAAAATAATTTTATGTTAAAATTTATTTATTTTAATGGATTTTTTATGGGTATTTAAGGTAAAGTTGAAATAAAAATAAAAATAACTCCATGTTAAAATAAAAGTTCTACGTTGTTTTTTATTATTGTTTTTTGTTGGTTAGTTAAGGTAAACTTGACTTGATCAAGTTACTGATGGTTTTTGAGTTCTAGGTTTATGAGAACTCATGGTATTGCTCATGGTATTCATGTGGAATATAGCCTGTTTAAGGGGAGAATTAAACCAACCTAGGTCCATCTTAACTTTGGATCTACAAAGTGTGAGAATTAAACCAACCTAGGTCCATCTTAACTTTGGATCTACAAAGTGTCAAGAGGAATCAAATCTCTTGAGATGCCAATATCTTAAAATGCAAAAGCACTTGGTAGATCCAGAGTTAAGATGAATTAGGTTAGTTTAATTATTATTATTATTATTATTAAATGTAATTTGACCGAGTGAAAATATTTAACAATTACAATTTACAACATCTCTTCCATACTGGGTTAGAGATGCAACGATCCTACTAGATCCATCTTAACTCTAGATATACCAAGTGATGAAAGGGATCAAATCTCTTGAAATGAAACCTCTTTTAGAGTTAAGGTAGATCTAAACCCTCTTAGTGCTTGGTAGATCCGAAATTAAATTGATCTAGGCTAAGTTAATTTCCTCATTTAAAAAGGTTATATTCCACATGAATACCATGGGTTCTCATACCATGAGTCAATACCATGGGTGAATACCATGAAATTATTTTTATTTTAATGTTATTTTTTCATATATATATATATATATATATATATATATATATATATATTCCAACTTTAAACAAGAAAAATAAAATATTTATGATTTAAACTTTAAAGATTTAAACATGCACATCATTGAACATTCAATATTCACATTGAAATTTTAAAATTTCTAGTTTGATATAAGTACAAATTGGATTTTACATATTAATAAGAATCATGATACATTTATATATGTCCATTTTCATACTACATTCAAAATTTTCCTTAAGGCATCTCCAAACATGAACTAGGAAATTTCAAAATAGTAAACAATGACTTCCTCAATCCATGTCATCAACATCACTTAGATCTTCAGTTAGCATGCTCTCTAGCTACATAGCTACAATAATAATGACTTAACATAGCTGCAATAGTAATGAAATTTGTCGTACACAATGAATCTACAATGGTCATCTCTAGGTCAAAACTACAGAAAGAGAAGTAAAGAGGTTGAGCTTGAAAGATCTACAACAAAATTAGTAAAAAAAAAATTGACCCTAACGTTCCCAATTTTGGGATTCTACACAGCCATTGTCGAGGTTCGGTGTGTTGAAATTTTCAACAAGAAACAGTGAAATTGACAACCAGAAAGGAAAAAAATTGCACCCACATTGGTGGGGAAATTCTAATGCACACTGGTGAGGAATGTGGGGTGCCTCATTTATTTTTCCCTTAAATAAGTTAGACAATAAATTGTAATTTCATCTCATAACAACTTGTATCAATTAACTAATTCATGATGACTGAATTAGCTCAAGAAATTCGAGTTGAGGGTCTAAGATGAGGCATGTAGAGTGATTCTAATATTTTTGGGGTCCAGTTGCAGTTGATGCATTAGTGGGTGTGTGGTGTGAGTGAGTTAACTCAACTTATTGAGTTATAATCAGTTTAACTAGTTCTAACTGAGTGAGAGCTAGTGAGAGACCCAATGAATTAAATTAGATTTAATTCACATGCAGTGATCAATCATTTAATTCATAATTCACTATAAATAGTCATGCATATCAATTTTGAGGAAGACCCAATTGAGACAAAGGTTAAAGGGAACATAACTATCAATTGTATTTATAGAAAATTTCCCATGTGAAATTATAGAGTCATTGGGATGCCATGATGCATGCAAAATCAAGGAAGGGAATTATTCCTATTTAATAGGGGCCTAATTCTCTAAGAATTGTGTGAGCAAGGCAAGTTGAAGGAAGGCTCAGAATTGGCTAAGTATTAGACTGATTTTGCCTAGATCAGTGTGAGATAGTTAGCATAATGCTCGAGAATATCATGAGAGATTAAGCATTGTATTGTTTCATGATTCCTTGACTTAATACACAATATAGATAGAGGGGTTTTGAGCAGTTTCTTTCCCCAAGAACATCTTGTGTTGTACGATTGATTTACTTCTTTCTCTTACTTGCATCTGCTTGAGCGATCATGTTTTGTATTCTGTAAATATTGTAGAAGGACTCAGTGTCTTGTTTTAGTACATCACAAGATGAGATTGAATCCCGTTGGTATATTTTCTACATGGTATTGGAGCGATATTTCTACATGATATGAGAGTGCTAGGAATCACAATAGAAGAGAAGAAACTGAGTTTGTTTTGAAAATTTTCAAATTTGCAAATTTATTCTTCAAGATCCAGCAACAAATCAAGATGTCTTTCAATGGCTTCAAACTCGAATATATTGTTGATGGAAATTCGAATTACATAGCATGGAAGGACAGGATGGAGGTAGTGTGGAGGACAACAGGTTCAAGGAATTCATAGATACTGATATTCCCAAGCCCGCAATAACATATGCTCAAAATATGGATGCATGGCAGAAGAAGGTAGGAAAGGCGAGAAGCATCTTGTTAGAGGGAGTTCGAGATCATATTGTCTCAAGTCTCCATGGGAAGGAGACTCCATATGCTATGTGGAAGGCCTTGACAGATATATTTCAGAATAGAAGTGCCCACAAGAAGCTGGCGTTGAAGTACAAGCTCAGAAAGATCAAGATGGAGGAGGGCGAGACGGTACCAACATACTTGGAAAAGTTCACTCAATGTAGAGATGAGCTTGGAAGTGTTGGTGTGACTGTAACCCATGATGATTTGGTGAGCCTAGCACTTCCAGGAATTCCTGAGCGCTGGCATAGTTACCAGGATCCTGTGAATGGGAGGGAGAAGTTACCAGACTGAGAACGTTTGTGGCCCGACTTGGTAATAGAAGAAATAAGGCGGAGCACTAGAGACGAGGCCTTCAACATTGACAAAGAAGAAGATTTTGCATTAGTCGGAAAAGGAAAGAAAGCCAAGGGAAAGAATACCCAAGGTGAAGAGGGCAAGAGAGACTTGTCCAAGATCAAGTGTTTTCAATTTCATGAGCATGGGCACTATGCCGCAAATGTCTACAGAAGAAGGCAAGCAAGAATGATCAGGAGATCATGTCCAAGTGAAAAAAATGCTCAAAAATGGAAATGCTTAGAAATGGTTTTAGTCTAAACTACCGGAAAGGTCTCATTGCTGCAATTGTGGCGCCGTGAACGGGACTCAAAACTGATGTCGTATGTGAAAGTTATGAAGGTTTGAAGTCTCTGGTAAACTCCATTTTTTAGTTGACCAAAGTTGACTTTTCTGAATTTGAAATTTTTTTAAAAAAAATACTCCAAGGAATATTCTGAGAATATTCCTCAAAATATTCCCCAAAATATTCCCTGGAATATTCCACAGGGACACATTGTTTGGGGACAAGTGGCATCTCTTCATTCGTTGTTGGTTTGACTTTTTGGGATGGTGGCCAATCAGAGGGTGCCACGTGGCAAGCCCGGAGGCCGCCACGTGGCCCCGGGCCAAGGTGAAATTGTGGCTATGTAAATTTTTTTGGGGGCTTACAGGAATCAAACCCTCATCTCCCCGTTGGCAGCAAAACGACCCGACCGGCCCACCTATCAAGTGGTTATTAACTACTAATGTTAACAAAACATGTTTTAAGTTTGATAAAGTTATGGGCAGAGGTAAAAGGGCTAGCCCCATCCTATATGACCCACGACTAGTGTCCAGGAGCCAACCTTCCAACGGTTATGTTATCCGCGCAAATCTAGAGCCATGTAACCACAATGTTACAACATTAAATGTCACAACTTATCGTTTGCGGAACTGCCGGCAGATAGAGCGGTGTTTTCCATGTGACCACCAACTAATACATTTAATGTAACTGCTAGTGGTTCTACCAGTTTGGGCGCGCTCCACCAAATCTGGCCTTTGTGCCATTTTTAGCATGCTAACTGGAGTTATCCCACATTTGGTGGGGTTTTCTATTGACATTGGACAGTTTTATTTGGGAGGTCATAACTTCCTCAATATTGAACCAATTTGGACAAAATTTTAGTCAATTTTGGGTTTCTTCAACATTCGGGAGTGTTTGGGATAGGTTGCAGAGTGAACAGAGGTGTTCTTCAGATATTTTTGCTTCAAGGAAGAGGAAAGAGCCACTAAGGCCATCAGGGAGATGGAGCTATATTGGGTTGTACTTCACTGTTTGAGGTAAAACAAAAGCCATTTTTAGCTTATTTTTGTCTTCTGAAGTCAAATTCACAGCTTGTTTTGCCTGTTTAGGCATACTTTTCACTGTGTAACCATTTTAAGAAATTTAATAGAGCAAGGACACACCATTGGGGAGCCTTGGACCAGAAGATGTAGCCCAGGAGGGGTGAACTGCCTCATCATTTTGTTGTGTTATGATATGGTGAAGTTTATTTGTTGTGTATTTCTGTTGCAATATATTAAACAGTAAATTTAAATAACAAATCCTCACACATAAAACTCTGAAACATTACCAAAACCTCTTTGTTTAACCTGCAAGACATGGACAATACTTTGAACACTTAAATAAATGGAAATGGATACTTTGCATAGCATTTAAAAATAGTTCCATTTTCAGATCAGATGGTATCAGAGCTCAGGATTTGAGCATTAGGAGCTAAATTTTTACTCTGCATTTGTTCTTGTGAAAAGATATAGTTGATTGTTTGCAAGTTTTGATGCTTACTAGGCTTAAACTCAAGAGAGGTGAAGGACACTTGGTTAGTTCAAAAAGAAATCCTCAACCAAGAAGGGCCAGAGAGCCACCTCCAAGAGCCATTGAAGAAGCCTCAAGCATGTCTTCAAGAGAAGGAGAAGCTCCTGAAGACATTGATCCCAAAGAAGAAGAATGGGTGTTCCGAAAGGCTTTCTTGGACATGATGGAGATAGTGAGGATACTCTACCAAGAAAGGAATGATAGGCTTGTAGGAGAAGATTCTAGACACCAAAAAGAAGGAGAGGGTTCTTCAGGAGGAAAGAAAAGTGATGACAAGTCAAAGAAAGGACACGAAGGAAATGGTGATCCACCATCCCCACCTTCATCCTCTTCCTCTACATCGTCATCCTCTACTTCGTTGAATCGATCTCACAAGTCTAAAACCACTGGTAAAAGTCCATTTTTAAAGCTTGATGTTAAATTTGAATTGCCTATGTTTAATGGTGAGGTCAATGCAGAGAAACTTGACAATTGGATAAGACAGTTGGAAGTTTATTTGAGGATACAAAACCTTCATAAAGACAACACCAAGATTCAGTTAGCCTCTTTGAGAATGGAAGGAGCTGTTGAGAATGCAGCAAGATGATGGAGCTTAGTGAAATGAAGTCGCCTTCACTAAGTGGGCCCGCAGGCAAATTCTGGCGCAAAGTCTATTTTTAGACTATGTCTATTTTTAGACATACGGGGCATAATTTGGGAATTCTACTTGGAGATTCTTGATGGATGCGACATGTCGGTAAAAATAGATGAGACCCTAATTTTTAGGACCCAGGCTATTTTTAGACTGATCTCCTAAAAATATGGAAGTCAAATATTATTTTCCCTTAATAATATTTTGACTATAAACAGCAGTTTACTCTCTTGGCGCACTTCGGTTTGAGTCATGGAGGTGGCTCATGCAACTGACACAAGGAATCACGTGGTTCCTAGGGTTTGATGGCATCTTGCATGGTTGGCTTCAGTTAGACTTCAGTGGCAGGAGTTTTGGAGGAGTTAACGGGACAGATAGTGGAGTTGTGTTCTGTTTGTTTTAGTTGAGCTAGTTGGGATTAGTTAACTAACTAATCAACTAGATATGAGTGGAGTAAATTAAATAATATTTAATTTACTAAATATTAACTCATTAGTCAACTCAAGAACACTTCAGTTCACTACAGTGCATGATCAGTTCAGTGGAGACCAGTGGAAGAGGTAGATGAAAGGGTGAGTAAAGCTATCAGTTGGAGGATTAGTTTTGCATGGGATTTGCATTACACTTGGAGGAATTGTCCATGACAATTGCGCAGTCAAGCCAAGGGGATTTGAACCTTGGATCTCTTCATATACAGGCCATGATTGCGCAATAGAGGCAAGGCAATTGGCGGGGAGTTTTGAACCAGTGACTTGTTCAAAACTAAGCTAGATTGTGTGTGACTTTATGAAAAAGTACTGAGTACTTGTGAGGAGTATTGTACTTGTTTGGTTACATGATTTCTCCATTATAATATACACAATAGCTGCGGGGTTTTCAGCTATAGGCTTTCCCCATACATACTGAGTTAATGTGTGATTGATTTGATGTGAGATTGCTTCTGTTATTTCCGCATGTGACAATTAATTGTAGAAGAAGGTTATGTGTTATGCATGCAATTCGAAATTGATGTATGATCGGGTTAATCTTCAATGAATAAGTGATTTATTCAGCTAATTTCTACAGGAGCAGCATTGGTATGGTGGGAAGCCAAGACCAAGGATGAAATTAAAAAACATGGGAAGATCACTTTATCATGGGCTAAATTTATTTCCGCAATTAAGCAACAATTTTATCCATTAGCTCATTTACAAAAGGCTATCATGAATTGGCAAAGTTTTAGACAACTTAAGCACAAAGTATTCAAGATTACACTCAAGAGTTTAGATGAAGGGCTTTATTACTTGGAATTGATTTGCATAGCCAAGAGACTTTGTTGAAATATATAGGTGGTTTACACAGCTATCTTATACATACTATCCTTATGTTCAATCCTACTAGTCTAGACAAGGTTTGTGTCCAAGCCACGCATTTAGAGGCTAGAGGGAAACAATCTTTTGATGGGAATGTGGATAGTGAATTTAAAGGCAAATGGAGGAAAAGAAATGCAAACCCCAGGAAAGAAAAAGGAAATTTTTTTTGTAAAAATTGTTCCAAAACAAGCCACAATGAAGACCATTGCTGGAAACTTCATCCGGAATTGAAGTCAGAAAAATTTAAAACCAAAGATAATGCCATAGAAAAGGGAAAAATGGTTGCAATATGTGAACAAGACTTAGGGTCTGAATCAGGAGATGAAACTTGTTAGCCACCTATAAAAATTTGTCATACCAAATGGTGGCTAAATCTTTTTTAAGCCTTCAAGAAACAATTTTATGGCCAAATTGTGAGTTCTTAAAGTCTTATGAAGATAACTTATCATCTAGTTAATCTTCACTGTTGTTTCCCTCATAATCCTAAAAAATATGTTGTTTACAAGGAGAAAGACTGCTCAAAAACCCATTTTCCCCTTCATTTTACTCCTCCTTTCACTCATAATTGACCTCCATTTTCATCCCCTTTTTCTTCATAAAATTCCTCCATAAGCCTCTTTCAACCCTCAAAATCACTTAAAAACCCTTTTAAAACCTTTGGTCTCCTTCCATTTGGTTTTAAAATCTCCTTTTTTCTCTACCGGAACCCCAAATTTGCCTTAAAAACTCTGTTTTTAAGGCCAAAATACCCTTTTTTCCATATAATATTTTCCTCAACCCCCGAGGGCTTAAATCTGGTAGGCCCCTCCCTCATAGGACCTTAAGCCCCACAACTGGGTGCTTAAAGGGCCTAAACTCCTCTCTGAACCCCGTCAAAACCTTTTTCTCCTTTTTATTTCATAAAAACCTAACTTTCCTTATGTTTTAAATAAAACCCAACAATTTAATGTTTCCGTGAATATCAGCCGTCGATCTGAACCGATCAATGGTCATCGGCTCATCGCATCGCAGGTCCGCATCATGGCTTCCCTTTTCTTCATGTCCTTTAAAAATTTCCGATGCGATCAAACCTCAGCCGTCGATCATCCCTCCGATCCGACGGTCAATACATAATCGCATCGCAAGTTTTCATTTTTCCCTTTGTTTTTTCCCTCCCGCCGATACGATCCCGCGATCAATTCTCCACTGTTGATCTGCTCTATCGTGCCCAGATCCGACAGTCCATATTGCTCCCGTTCCAAAACCCGCCCTTCCGCCTGTGACCTTCACGATTAAATCCTGACCGTCGATCTATTTTTTAGATCGATGGCTCTCGCTCCATCGCAAATCGGCAATCGCAAAATTTCTTTATTGTGTTACCCTTTTCCATCCCGCCAATGCGATCCTGCGATTTAATTTGGACCGTCGAATCCACAAGAACCGACGGCCCAGATTCAATCGTGCTCCGCTCGCAACCCTTACCATTGCACCCGCCGACTAAATCTCCACCATCGATCATCCTTTGATCCGACGGTCAATACTCCATCGCATCGCAAAAATTCCTTTGTGCGTTCCCCTTGCCTCTGCTGATTTGAAATCCTATGATCAAATCTGGACCATCCATTCCAAATATCTCACGGCCAAGATCTTAACCTCACTTCCCTTCGTTATTTCACAAAGCCCGACAGTGTAATTCTTCGGTGAAGATCCACCGTTGATCTTTCCAGATCGATGGTCCACATTGCGTATGATCTCTGCCCGACCCCCTGCCTCATGTTCCTTTCACCGCTTCATCATTTAATTTGAGCCGTTCATTCCTAAGATCCAACGGTCTAGATTTAACCCGATAGGCCCAACTCCTTTGGGACCTACCTTCCCTGTCGACAGATCTCCACCATCCATTCCAGAGATCCAACGGTCCAGATCTAAACCGCCCTTGACCCCACCCACCTTTTCCGTCCGCGCATCTTACCCCATCGCACTCTCATTCCCACCGTCAGATCTCCCCGCCTCTCATCCGACGGCTGAAATTCCATATCGCATAATTTTACGCCTGAAATTTAATGCCAAAAAATTACGCAATATGGGCGATATTAAAAGGACACGTGTCAAGAGCAGACCGATATCGCGTTTTTTTTGGAAAATTTCAAAACCACTTTGGAGCAGCGCAAAACTAGCAGTTTTTTCAGCCGAAACCACCTTTCCCCATCGCATTACATTTTCTCATTTAAATCTCCGTCGTTCGTTCTTTTTATCCAACGGCCCAAATTTCATTAAAGCCCCAAGTATTTTCTCCTTTGATTTTTCCCTTGGCCATCTCATCGATTGTTTCCCACCATCGATCTCCACAGATTGACGATCTTGATTAAATCTTTCCCCCAATTCATTCGCCCACCGTCTGAACTTCCAAGCGCTCCATTACACTATCCTGACCGTTCATTACTCTGGATTGATGGCTCATATTACATATTCCCATCCAAATTCCTTTGCATCCATATAATCTCCCGAGTGAATTCATCAAAGGATCTCAACCATAGATCTTTGTTAGTTGATCTAATCCAACGGCCCAGATCATTCCGCGACCCCAAATTTCATTTAAGCCCATCTTCATTTCCACCAAAGATTTTTCCCCTTTTTCACTACATTTTCCTCCATTTCACTATAAATTTTCCCCCTCCACAGTATAAAACTCTCGATTGATCTTAGCCATTGATCAACCCAGATCAACGGCCCGGACCTAATCTGACCCCCATTCATCCAACCGACTCCCCTGTTTACCCTAGCAAGCAATCCCTACCGTTGGTTGATTTCATCCAACGGTCACGATTAAACCTAACCTCCAAAGCAGCCTTTGACCTATTTTCACAGGATTTTTCTTAACTTTGTTTGTTTTTTGTAGGTTTTAAAGGTTTCTCAATTGTTTTAAAAGAAAATCAAGGGCCGAGGATGATGATCCCTCAGGCCACTATTCTGTCTGAAGATCAATCACAGTGGTCTACATCATGTTTTATCCGTGCCTCCCGAGCACCGAAGTAACATTATAAAACCCCGGCTCGCAAAACAACAAAGACACAACAAACATTAATCAAACAAAGAGTATCAGTGTCAAAGGATAAAATCAAAGCAGAAATGAAGAATTTATGATTTTAACACAGTTTTGAGGGATTAAGGCATAAATTCAACTATCAAAAGCCTAATCTGCATAGTTAAAGACAGTATGAAGACCTGAAGACAAAAATTAAGCCTAATCAGACCTAAAACACATATCAAAAGAAAATTAATAGTGTTTTAGGGAAAAACAAGCAAATCTATCAATCCGAGAAGCCTCCACTGCCACCTCAGAGGCTAATTGACTCCTCTCCAGCTACCAAAAGCCACCTGCAGCCTCAAAGCAATCAAAGAAGGCAGAGCTATTGCCTCAGTTAGTGATATTTTTTCCTGAAGACAGACAAAGTTATTGCTAACTCACCTCAAGAATTTTTTAAAGTCAACAAATTCTGCCAAATATCCTAAAAACTTAATGAAGACCAATTAATATAGAGAAATATCAGAAAAAATTCTCCGTTGAGCCCCTCAAAGGCAGAGAAGCATTAAATTGTATTAATTGAGCCTAGAGATCTTTTCTCTCATCCCACCTCCTCATTTCTTCTATAAATACTTCTGTAGAAGATGAGACAAAGGTTGGTCTCTGAATATCTGATGCATGTAAATAATTTTCTGAAGCTGTTGTAAGCTCTGTTTGTAATTGAGGATACCTAAGTTGAGATGAGAAGTTTGAAGATGTAAATAACCACTGGACTTGATGATTTTAACTGGTTTGAACATCAAATACAAGCTGATTTATGGGATCCTGGTCTATGTCAACGGTGATGTGTTTCTTATTGTAAATTGTTATTTTCTTTTTGTTTCCATTCTGTCCACTTTCTCTGATGAAGAACAGTAAATATAGAGCTAGGATTTACTCTTACAAGTACCCTACTCTCACTGATAAGCTTTATCTTTATATTTTCCTCCAATTGTGTATTTGAGAATGATTTAATACAGTCCAAGTAGTTAAGGAATGTTGGTGTTCCCACGTCTTACTGTCTAAACTTTAAACATTGTTCTTGAATGTCATTTTCAGTTTCTGTTAAGTAAAGTTGAACTAAGGAAGTCTATGGTTAGCCCTGTCCTCTAGTTTTATCTCCAAAGGTTGTCTGAAAGTTTCCCTAAGAGTATGTTGAAAGCAGGCTAGGTTCAAAGTCCTTACCTGATCTTAGACTATTCTTTGTTTATCTTAAATGTTGTCTTGAAAATTTTGCTAATTAAAGTCGAACTAGGGAAGTCTATGGTTAGCCATGTCCTCTATTTTCTTCTCCAACAGTTGCTTTAAAAAGTTTCCCTTTGAATATGATGAAAGTAGGATAGGTTCAAAGTCCTTTCTTGATCTTAAGCTATTCTTTTTGTTTTAAATGTTTTCTATTGAAAGTGTATCAAAAGTAGGATAGTTTCAAAGTAGTTACCTGATCTTAGATGACTTTTATGTTTTTCTCAAGTGCATGCCAAAAGCAAGATAGTTTCAAAGTACTTAATTGATCTTAGGCTGCTCTTTGTTCTTCATCTATTTGATCTTCATTTCTTATTGTTTTCATTCCATAAAATCAACTTAAAGAGATCCTTTGACATAGATGACTTGCCCCATGAACCACTCTTGAACTTTGATGTTTCAATTAAATCCTATTATGACTCCATAGCCCAATGGATTGAAGCTGCTCCTAGCCTATCTTATTAATTGAATCACTCTTTCACTTTCATACATCTTCACCCTTCATTTAGACTTCCTTCACCTTCATATAACCTTGCCCAACCAAAACAAACAAAAACCTTGTTCTTCATAACTAGCCTAATATCATACCAAAAGCCTTAAAGATAAATCAATATTTGCACTTATAGAGAGATCCCTCTCTGGATTCAGGAGGGCTAGATCCTAGAAACCCAAAGTGGTTCCAATGCTGTCTCTGCAGCTTTAGTCTTGCCAATCTACTAAAATTACAGGGACCCAACATTTCTGGAGACTCCACTGGGGACTCTGAGTCAAATTTCATCTTAGACATCCTTAGAACCTCAAAAACCCCTTGAGTACAAGTGGCCCTCTTCAAGCACTACCAAAGCAAATGTTAATCATGATAAAACTTATTTGAGTCAGTGACAAACTAAGGAATCCTTAGGATTCTCATAAGAGCTTATCAAACCTTGAAGGAATCAGCTAGCTTAGCCATAAGAGTAGACTTTCTTTGTCTCATCACCCTAGCTAAGTGTTGAAACAGATTTAGGACACTCTTAGAACCCATAGGACTGAAAAAACTTAGAAAACCCAAAAATATTTCAGATTGGTTTCAAATAAACATGGTGGTGGACCATAAAAGATTTTACCTCCAAAAGAGAAAAAAATTTCCACCTGGTGTCTCCACAATCCTAAACAAACCTTAAGACTCCACTGGGAAACCCATTATCATCATAACATCATTTAAACTCAGTTAAGAAGACTTTAAGGATTAAAGTTTTCTTGTTTAAAGATCAGTTAGCCTCCTAAAGATTGTCATATTTGGTTAAAATTTTCTTGTGAGTTGGGTCTGAAAAACATAGCATAGTGGCTCCTAGAAGAATTCATACTAGAGCCTATCCTAACCCAAACCCTCCTGAGATAGTTGATAACCCTGAAAGAATACTTAGGAAGTCTCCTAAGGCCAAAGCTTCAACTATTGTTAGAACACTCCAAAGAGCTACTTCTGTTCCTGAAAACCTTGTAGATCTACAAGATTCACAAGTTGACTTAAGAAACCCATTCAGAACTAGGTCACTTGATGATATAGATCAGATAGATTTAAAGCCTTCACTTTCATCCCAAGATAGAAGTGAACATCCTGGTAGCATAGAAACTACTCCACCTGATTCACATTTCCTTCATAATTTTGGTTTCTCTCATCCTAGATCTACTCAAAAATCTATTGCTGGTCCATCCACATCTGTTCTTCATACATCCACTGTCCAAACCACTCCATTCCAGCCCACTTTCCCTCTTGTCAATCCACCACTTTTAAACCCCCCACATTTTTCGAAACCTCCTATCATGGCAACATGGTATGCTCCCCTAGTCCTTCCTTTACCTCTAGTCAATCTTCCATAGGACTATCAGTCCAAGATACCTTTGTATGATGCCAGTGGTGCTACTACTACTTCACAACATGTGCACAAGATGAATGACTACTTTGACAGAAATGAGATTGATGATGAAACTGTCAAACTTAGACTATTTGCTCAAAGTTTAGGGGGAGAAGCAAGAAAATGGTTTAAAGGCTTAACCCCTCACAGTATTAATGATCTCCAAGCCTTCCATCAGTTCTTCTTAAAAAAATGGGAAGTTAAGAAAAACCCTCTCCAAATACTTTCAGACTACAAGAATCTCCAAAGAAACACTGGGGAAAGTGTTCCAGCTTATTGCACTAGGTTTAATAGCGTGTATAATGCACTTCCCCCAGATCTGAAACCTCCATAAGGCTCAACTTTAAACAAGTTTCCTGAAGGATTTGATCCTGAAATGGCCTTTCAGCTGAGAGAGAGAGATCCTTTGACTCTTGAAGATATGAAAAAAGGAGCTCTTGCTGTGGAAGTTAATTTAATAGAGAAAAGAGCAAGAATGAGGAATGAGAAGAAAGTATCCTTTAGAGAAGAATCTACACCTTCCACATCTAGCTCAAAGATGGAAAGAATGATGGAGGAGATGATGAAAAAGATGAGCATACTTGAGAGAGCACAAGCAATTCAAAATCAATTAGCTCCTAAAAACATAAACCAATCTCAAAACCAAAATAAGAATTTCAGGAGAAATAAGCCTCAAAACAGACTAAGAGACCCTGATCAGGAGATTATACCTCCTTTTCATCAAAATTATGTGAGTGAGATTGAAGAAACAATAGAACAAACAGAGGAAGATGACATAAACATGTTGGGAGTATACAATGATGATTTTGAAGTTCATTACAATAGGAAACAAGGTCTATATACACCCTATGATGATAAAAGGACAGAAGATGAATTTTATTATCAAGAATTGGAAAATGTCATCATAGAAACCCCAAAATAATATGACCTTAGGAGTAAAAGTAATTAGGAAACTCCCAAAACTAAGACCTCTGAAAATTCTGCAAAAAGAAGCCCTGTAAATAAACCCAAAGTTACAAAACAGGAAGACAAAATAGTGGCTGGAAATTCTGATAAAAGCAAAGAAAAGGGCACTCAAGTTAATGAAAAACAGAGTGCAGATCTTAGCAGCGTTAGTGTTGGGGTCCTGTGTTTTGATAGTTTGGAAAATTAAAAGACAAGGCAACATCAAACCAATCTTTAGAGTTTCAGGATCTAGTCCTCCTGTTCTCAGAGAGGGATCTCTCAAATTATTTGTTTTTGCAAAGGTTTATCTTGTGTGCTTTGGGTATTGGTTTTAGACTAGTTATTAAGTGCAAGTGTTTGTTTGTTTGGTTGAATTGATACAGTAGAATATGAAAGGTCTAGGAAAGGTAGGTAGAAAGAAGGAGTATCAGTTTCATTGGGCAATGGAGTCAAAAAGAGGTTACGACAAACTTATCAATGGATATGGGATATCAAAGGGCAAATCTAACTTGGCCACAGGATCCTTTAGTTTATGAATGAGATGGACACTAATGGTTTAGAAAAGAGAAGTTTAATTCTCAACAAAGGGAATTTGAAAACATGACTTGAACAATAAAGAGGTATTTGATAGACAGGGCTAACCATAAATTCTACAAACTGCACTTTAAGCAAATAATGACTTCAAAACAACTTTTAAAATGAAATCTAAGATTAGGGAGCACATCCTATTTCCTCAAATATTTTATTTCAAATGACTTAGAAAACATAAAAGATTTACTGATAATTGCAGTAATAGAAGAGGGAACACCTAATACATCTATGATCACAACTATAAAAGACCTTTAAGACAAATTTTTAGGCAAGGACAAAGGGCATGATCAAAACAAACCTCCTTGGCTTACTATAAACAAAGATACTTCAAAGGGAGACTTCAGTAACAGCCTTTAAGTGGCAGCAGACAAGCAGGGAGAACCATAAATCATGCTGAAACCAACTATTCGAACTATTAGAGAAATAAACAAGCATGAGGACTAAAGAGAGATATTAAAGACTCTAAAATACCTCAACAGAAGAAAACATAAAACGGTGAAGGATAAACAAGTCTAAGGTGCTTCCAGGAGTCATTTCTTAGCCTAAAACTTTCATCCTACTATAGTAAGAAATTATGGAACAAAATGAAAACAAGAGAAAACATTAAACAGTTCAGAATACTTCACCAACGACAAAGCTCATGGATCCAATGATAGAGCCTTCTCAAGAACAAGCATGCAACAACATCATCAAGGCTTCCAAGACTTCAATATCTTCTTCAACTTCAACAGACTATGTATTATTTCAGAGAGTTTCAGTATTACAACTAATGATCAACCAACCTGTATCTCATCTTCTTCAGAAGTATTTATAGAAGAAATGAGGAGGTGGAAGAGCTTTGGGTTTTGAAATGCAACAAATTCTACACTAAATGCAACTCCAAACCTTGAAAACCATGCAAGGCCTAAGGCAGGAGAGCATTGAATTATGATTCTGTTTATTTACTCTGTTTCTGTCTTTTTAAACTCAAAGGGAAAAAAGATTGACTTCGAGGCCTATTTCTTATCTTTGTAATAACTCTACTGACAGTTTGAGAATTTATTCTTTCTTTGGTAATAATTGTTCAGTTGTCTTTATGCAAATATCTTCTGTTTAAGCAATAAGTAGGCCTTCTTTGATTTCTTTGAGGCTGCAGGTGTCTTTTGGTAGTAGGGGAGGATTCAATTAGCCTCTGATGTGGCAGTGTAGGCCTCTTATACTGATAGATATTATTGTTTTAACCTAAAAAACCTTTAATTTACTTGAGTTCTGTGTTTTAGGCTTAATGAAGCCTAATTTCTGTCTTCTGGTCTTCAAACTGTCTTCAATCGTGGATCAGGTCTTTGATTAATCGAATTAATGCCTTAATCCTTCCAAAACAGTGTTAACAGTCTTCAAACAGTTTTTCTGCTTTTGATTTTATCCCTGAATACTAATACTCTTTGTTTGATTAATGTATGTTGTGTTTTGTTGCTATGCAGGTGTACAGAGGGCTCTTATAATGTTGCCAATGTTCATGAGGCACCGGTAAACCTTGATGGGAAACCCTGCAAAAATGATCTCCTTCACGCATAAAGGCCTGGGGGATCGTCATCCCCAGCTTTCAATTTTCTTTTAAAACAATTGAAAAAACCTTTAAAACCTGCACAACAAAGAAAAATTAGAAAAAATCCTGCGGGGAAGGGTTCAAACTGCCTCAGAGGTTTAGGTTAGATTGTGACCGTTGGATGAAAGCATCCAACGGTGAGGATTGCTCGCTGGGTCAGATGGGGAGGCGGTGGATAAATGGTGGCGAAGATTAAGTCTAGGCCGCTGATTTGCAAAGATCAACGGTCGAGATTGATCGGGAAAATATAATGTAGAGGGGCAACATTTATAATAAAATGGAAGAATTTGCAAAGGAAATTGGTCGAAAACCTTTGGCAGAAGGAACAAAGAGTTAAATGAAATTTGGGGTTTCGGAATAATTTTGGGCCGTCAGATGAGATCAGCAACCAAAGATCAACGACGGAGGTTGATTTATGAAGTCCTTTCGAGGATGGGTGGAGGGCGATGGTTTAATGGTTGGATTAAACTGGGACCGTCAGATCTCAGAGATCAACGGTGGAGATTAAAACTGAGGGGATGTAATGTAAATGGGGTAAGGTGGTTTCGGTGATCAAAACCACTGGTGTCGCACGATGAAAAGAGGGAAAGGTGGTTTTTCTTTTTGGAACGCAATATGCGTTAGCGGCCAACACGTGGCTTTTTAAAACCACCCATATCGCGTAATTTTAAAACATTAACCTCTAGACTCAAAATTACGCGAAACCGCGCGCTGGCCATTAGATCTGGGGCATTAGATTGGACAGTCGTGAGGAGAGCGTGATGGAGATAAGATGCACCGGTGAAAAAAGGTGGGGCAGGGTCAAGGCGGTTTTAATCTTGATCGTCGAATTAGGGAATGAACGGCTAGGATTGATCAATGGGGGCGGCAAGTCCCAAATGAGTTGGGCCTACTGGGTTAAATATGGACCATTGGATGAAACAGATCAACGGCTCAAATTTAATCTTGGGGTTAATGAAATAAAATATGAGGCAAGGGTCGGGCGGAGAATGGGTGATTGTGGACTGTTGATCTACAGAGATCAACGATGGATCTTCACCGAATGAATTTACACAGTGGGTTTTATGAAAATAACCAAGGGTGTCAAGTTTTAATCTGGACCATCGGATCTATGAGACGGACGGCCCAGATCAAATCGTGAGATCACCAATCTGTGGGGGAGAGAGGAAAGGCGCAATGGTTTTTTGCGATGCAATTACATGAGGGCCGTTAGATCTTAGAGAGATCTACGGTCGGGATTAATCTGTGGGTTTTAATATCGGAGGGCTGTGGCAGAGGGTGATCAATCTGGGTCGTCGGTTCTTATGGTTTTTGACGGTCCAGATTGAATCGCAATGATCACAATCGGAGGAGGAGAGAGGAATGGCACAAAGATTTTTTACGATGTGATTGGATTGGTGCCATTGATCTTAGAACCAGATCAACGACAGAGATTAAGTCATGGATGCCAAAGGTGTGTATGCGGGCTTTGGGACAGAGCAATGTGGACCGTCAGATCTGGGTATGGCGGAATAGATCGACGGTTGGGAAACCATCGCAAGGTCGCCAATCAGAGGGGGCAATAAACATATTTAAACACATCCAATAAAAAACTCCGATGCGATGTGTCGACGGTCATTGATATTGCAAAGATCGACGGTGGAGATCTGTTTTTAAAACATATCTTCGGGTTTAAGAAAAAAAAAGGAAACAAAGGGTTTGGACATGTTTTTTAGTGTTTTTAGCGCCCGATTGCAGGGCTATGGTTTTGTGAAGAAACGAAGGGATTGGGGGTTTCAAAAGAAAAGGGGCCAATCGCAATCGGAGGAAAAGGAAAGCAAATAACAAAGGTTGGCATGTTTGTTTGCGATGCGATTTACCGACTATCGTTGATCGGTTCAGATCAATGGTCAATATTCATCAAAACTTTGAACTATCGGACTTATTAAAACATAGTGGAAAGTCGGATTTTCAAAAATACAAAGGAGGAAAAAGGTTTTTACGGGTTAGAAGAGGAGTTTTAGGCCCTTAGTGCTCGGTTGCGGGGCTGTCGGTCCTATGAGAAGCGGGGATTTTGAAAGTTAAGCTCTCGGGGGCTAAAATTATGTGTAATGAAATATAAGCGTTTTTTAGGCTAAAAACAAAGTTTTTAAACCAATTGGGGGGTTCTAATAGGGGAAAAAGGCTTCTTAGAACAAATGGAAGGAGACCAAATGCTTTTAAAAGGGTCTTGAAGTGATTTTGAAGGTTAAACTGAGGAAAATGGAGGGATTTTATGAGGAGAAGGGGATGAAAAATGAATGTCAATTATGAGTGTTAGTAGGGGTAATAATAATGGAAAATGGGATTTTTCAGCAGTCTTTTCTTCAGGCAAACAGAAGATTTTTCAGGTTTATGAGGGAAACAACAGTGAAGATTAACTCAGGGAAAAAAGAATATCATGAGACTTCAAAAGATGATAGGTTTTGAAAGGAAACTATCTCTTGAAGGCTTGAAGACAAAATTCTAGCCACCTCTTGGTATAAAAAAATTTATAGGTGGCTAACAGTGGCTCCACTTGGGGAAGACAGCTAGTTCTTTTAGGTGTCTAGAACCTTAGCTAAAAATCTCTGGCTTTCATTAAACCAGTGTCTTAATCCATTGGGAAACATCCTTTCTTTTTGATGATCTCTACAACAATTTGATATAGTGGAATTCTATCAAAACAATCATGTCTACCTACCCATTCCTAATGATCCTAACGTTTTTTCTTCTTTTCAGAGTGCATTTAGACTAGAAAACTCTCTTCAACAACATTTTATTCTTTTGAAAAATAGGAAACTAATCTAAATCTATCATTATTTCTCCATGACTCCATATTAAGCAATTGAATTCATAAATTCTCTACTTAACTACTATCTGTCAGGATTAGACTGTCCGACAGACCTTTATTCTCTAATTTCTAAGACAATAAATTTAAAAATAGTCAAGCCAAGATTAATCTATTTGACTTGCTGTGATCTATGGCATAAAAACAAGCTGCACATAGATTATTATTTGCAGAAAAAGTAAAGCAAAATAGCGAAGGCTTAAGATCCGAAAATTAAAAACTTCCTTTATTGTTTCTTCAGCTCTGTTTTTAAATTTGTTTGAGCTATCTCTCTTTCTTCCTTAGTTCAATTTTTTGGCATATTAGAACCAGTTTGTTTTCTATCTCATAGGTTCAAAATTTGAGCTTGTTTGAACCTTTTTTCTATCCTAATCTACCCTACTAATAAGCCAAGATTAAGATGTTTGGAAAATCTATTTCATTAACCTATCAGCAGTAAATTAAAAACTAATTTGTCATGATTAGGCTGTATGACTAACTAGAAGTGTTTTTTTAGGAGTGGCATTTGAGCTTGCACACTTTCAGACTTTATTTCTCTTTTTGGTTTGGGGTTGTACCTTTCTTGTTTTGCAATCTACCCTCTTTTCTTCTTTCTATTGTTTTTGTATTTTTATTTTTCTAACTTTTAATGCAATGTTTAACAATGATATTTATAAGGGAAAGTAAAAAAGCTTTAAAACTCAAGACTCTTGGCAGAAGTAATGCTTGAGCATCCTGCCATTGACAGGACCTCCATGCAGATCTTCTCCATTCAATTATTTCAAGAAAAATGCATTGTGACCCCTCTCAGCATGAATAATATAGGGCCCTTTCCACAAGTTCTCAAACTTGCCATGTTTTCCCTTATCTTCCCTTCTCGAATCCCATTTAAGAACAACATTTCCCACTTGGAAATTGTTTGCCTTACTCCTCTTGTCAAATAGTTTCTTGATATTTTCTTGGACTAACTGTGTTCTCTCATAGACTTCTTCCCTAGTCTGCTGCAAATGGATTGTTTGGTTGATTCTCCTCTGCATATCATTTTCTTCAATCTGCACTTCTTGAAGGAGTTTCATGACTGGAACTCCTAATGAAGTGGGAAAGACTGCATCCAGTCCATAGACCAGCTGATAGGGGGAAATATTTATTGACTTATTTGTAGTTAATCTATCAGCCCATAAGGCATGAACCAGTTTATTGTGCGATGACTTCTGATTCTGCTCTAATAGCTTTTTGATGATATTGATGAGGCTTTTATTGGAAGATTCAGATAATCAATTTCCTTGGGGATAGTAGGCAGTAGAATGGCCCAAGGTAATGTGGTATTTGTGACAAAAATCAACCATTTTCTTAGATTTGAAGGTAGCAGCATTATCTGTTATGATTTTTCTGGGACAACTAAATCTGGATAGGATATTTGTTTCAAGGAACTTGATAATGACAGAGTCATTAGAATTCCTAGAGGGTATAGCTTCTATCCACTTGGTAAATAAGTCAGTGGCAGTGAGGATCCACTTATGCTGGGCTGATGAAGATGGGTGAATTTCACCAATGAAGTCTAAGCCCCATTGTTGGAAGGGTGCCTCAACACTGATAGGATGTAATGGTAAGGGGAGGAGTTTTCTTTTGCCATCAAAAATTTGGCACTTATGGCAAGAAATGATTAACTTCTGAGTATCTGGGAAGAGGGTGGGCCAATAGTGACCAGATCTGAGAATTTTGTTTGTTGTGGACTTCTAGTAGAGGTGTCCTCCACATTCTCCTTCATGCATCTCATGCATTATTCTTCCTGCATCATCTTCAGGTAAACATTTAAGCAAAATTCCAACAGCATTTTTCCAATATAATACCCCATCTAAGATGCAATAACTTAAAGCTTTCTGTTTCAAAAATCTAGCTTTAGTTTTAGACAAAGAAGGAGGGGCATTCAACTATAAAAGCACATAAATAATGTCAGCAGACCAAGTAGAATTCAGAAATGTGTCTTTAATAAAAGGGGCAGTGAATTCTTCTACTTCTTCCAATACATCTACCATGTTCATATCTAGTGCTTGGAAGTTAGATTAAGCCATCAATTTTGCTAATCCCTGCCCTTTAATCAGTTTGGTGGGCCTAATTTCTAAGTCATATTCAAGAATGGTTTCAATCTATTTTCCCCTTTTACCATCAGGGTCTTGACTTAGAATATCCTTGACAACAGTATGTGGAACAAAAGCAATTATGTGAGAGTGTAGAATGTAGACTCTAAAGTCTTTTAATGCTTTCACTAATGCTAAGGCTTGCTTCTCCATGATGTTGCATTTGAGAGGAGCATCTCTTAAGGCCCTACTAAAGAAATATATTGGTTTTTCTTGCCCCAAATCATTCTTTTGAAGTAAAACTGCAGCTATTGTATGTTCAGATGCAAAAGAAAAGATATAAAATTCTTTGGTGAAATTTGGACTAATAAAGACTGGTGTTTGAGTGAGAGCTTGCTTAACCAATTCAAATGATTTTTTAGCTGGTAATGTCAATTTTACACCTACATCTTTCTTAAGCATGTTTGTAATATTTTTTAATAGCTCAGCAAGGTTTGGGATAAACCTCCTCAAAAAATTTATCTTTCCAATGAAAGATTGTAATTATTTGAGGCTTCTTGGATGGCTGATTTGCAATATTCCATCTATCCTTTTAGGGTCTATTTTGATTCCCTCTTCTGAAATTATATGACCAAGCAGTTTACCTTCTCGGAGACCAAAAAACACTTCTCAAAAACTTTTCTCAAGTGAATCAAATGTTCTTCATCAGTTTTTGAGAAAACGGTTATGTCATCAAGGTAAATAATTATGAAATAGCCAATATCTTCAGAGAAGGCTATCTCCATGGCCCTTTGGACGGTGGCCCCTGCATTCATCAAACTGAATGGAATTTTGACATACATAAAGGTGCCCCAAGGTGTGGTAAATGTAGTCTTTTTTTGATCACTTGGGAGCACTAACACCTGATTATAACCTGAGAACCCATCTAACAGTGATATTATTTTCGACCTAACTACCCTTTGGAGTATATGGTCCATCTTGGGCAAGGGGTAGTTGTCTTTTAGGGAGGCTCTATTTAAATTTCTGAAGTCAATACAGAGCCTGATTTCCCCTATCTTTTTTCTAACAGAAACTAAGCTTGAAACCCACTCTAAATATCTAATTGGTACTATGATCCCAGCATCATGCATCTTTTCAATTTCTGCCTTAACTAAAGGTAATAAAACAGGGTTTATTCTCCTTAGTTTTTGTTTAAAAGGCTTTTCATTTTCCTTCAAAGGAATCTTGTGTTGAATGATGCTAGTATCATAAGATTTCAGGTCTTTGTATCTCCAAGCAAAAATATCTTTAAATTCTTTGAACAGCTCTATGTATTGCAATTTTATGTGAGCTAGGAGAGTGCTGGACAGTTTAATCATTTTGGGTTCTGCTAGGTTGCCTATGTTATGTTCTTCTACATATGTTTCCACAAGCTCCATTCTTGGTTCTTTGGCTACATCATTGAAGTCGAAAAGGTGTTCTAAAGGTGTGAGACCTCTTGGAATTATATCACTCTTGCATTGTAAAACTTTTAAGTCTTCCTAGTCTGCGTTGTCAATTAATTCTGCTTCTAAAGGATTCTCGCGGTGATTTATATCAACAGAATGTGTTATTTCAACTTCTGGGATTTGTTCAATATACAAACAGTTTTCTTTACGGATGTTTTCTAATATTGGTAGATCAAAATCATTTTCTGATTTCAGGAAGTCATCTATATGTTTGTCAGAGTCAAACACCTGCCAGTGATCTTCATTATCAGGCACTGCAGGCCTGTGTTTTACCTTTACACTAAGTTGTTCATTTATCTCAGGTATTTGACAGTTGCTGGCATTGAAAGCGAGTTCATTTTCTAGATGATTTAGTGCTCTTGGAATGAAAATGAGTTCATACTTTTCAAAGGTTTTCAATAAATCAAGGGCAGCATTCCAATATTCCCTAAGCCTTGGATTTCTGGCTGAGTATTCTCCTTTGATTTGTCTTATGATAAGTTCAAAATCTCTTAAGATTGATATCTTTTGGGCTTCTAATTTTTTAAGCAATTGTAAGCCTGGAGAAGTGCTTCATACTCAGTAATATTGTTGGTGCATGGGAAATCCAATTTATATGAAAAACTCTAATTTGCATTTTGAATCCACACACCTGCCCCTGCACTTGTTTTATTACAGGATCCATCAAAGTTTATTGTCCAAAGTATATCAGTATTATTTTCATTCTCTTGTTGCTATTGATTTCCAATGTTTTGTATCTGATTTGAGGGAAGTTCTAATTGTTCTGGTAAACTGATTGGGTCTATGTTTTCCTTTTCTTGTTGAGTGATTTCATCTTCATTGTACAAGATAAAAGAGTCTAAACTTGATTGAATAGAATAGATGGGATAATTATTTGGTTTATCTATGTTGCTCACCATGTAATTCATGTGATATTCCATGTATAATCTTCTGTTTTGGTTAAAAACAGGGATGGTGGCATAAGACATGTCCATTTGAAGGCTTCCCTGAAGTTTGGCTCCCCATGATCTTGATAAAAGCATGCCATACTTAGGGGGAATGTCAGCTACAACTATGTCCATAACTAGACTCTTAGCAGGGATTTGAGATAAGTTAACACATAAATATTTGATTAAACCCAAACATTTGACTCTGCTTGAGTCAAAGGAATACAAGTCTTTGTATGGTTTAGTAATTTCTAAGCCTAAGCTTTCCATTACTACCTTGGGCATTAGATTGTGTGAAGCTCTAGAGTCTAGCATGGCATTGTGTAAAATTTTCTCATGTATATTCAAACTAACATAGAAGGGAGTAACAGCTCCTTCTTGGTATTTTCCTTCAACTTCTGGACCAAACAACAACTCTGGCTTGTCATTTGTCAAGTTTAAGGTATCAGTATCACTTCCTAAGTTTAAAGCTTTTAAAACTTGGTTTTTGTACACTTCTTGGGTTACTAGTTCAGCTAGGGGGATAGTAATCTTTATCTTTGCAATCTCTCCCTCAAGGTTGAAAGGAACAACTGACTTGTTCATATTTACATCTGTTTTTTCAATCGAATTCCTTTTAGCAGTTTTGATTTGCTAAACTTTATTTGGACTGGTAATTGGGACAGTTTTGTTAGGTCCACTAGCTGAGGTGCTAGGGATGTTTTGTTCAACATTTGGCTGGCTGCTCTTCTCTTTATTTGAATCTGGTTTCCTAGCCAAAATGTTCGTTTTCTTTGTTGTCTTCTTAGGCTGAGTTTCTGTGTTTTTCTTAATAGCAGTACTAGTGTTTTTATCCTTTGAATTGTCTACGTTCCCTTTGCTCCTAAGATCATATTGTTTATGCACCTCCATGATTTCATTCTCAAACCCCATTCTGTACTCATCAGAATCCTCATAGGTGTTTCATTTCGATCAGAGGAGAAGAAACTTTGCTCTTCTTTAGTGAGGAAAACATCATCCCCACTGTCTGATCCAATCAAGTTCACATGGCCTTCTCCCAACCTTTCAATATCTCTATCTTCCTCATATTGATCTACATAGTTTTGTTGGAAGGGAGGTCTAATATGTTAGTCATTTTATTTTTGGTTACCTTGATTGTTTTCTCTTCTATAATTTGGATTTCTATTTCTATTTTGGTTGTTTTGAGGTTCTCTTGGTGGCACTCTATCATTCAAATTGATCTTTTCGAGCATCCTCTCCATTACCTTCACTAGGTTATCAATTTTAGTGTCACAAGTTGGGGTTGAGGGTGCAATGTCATCTTTATAAGTTACCCTTTTCTATGATCTCAACCTATTTATTTTCTCAATTATGTTTGCTTCTACACTCACAGCTCCTTTCTGCATGTCTTCCAGAGTTAAGTAATCTCTCTCCCTCAACTGAGAATCCATTTCAACATCAAAACCTTCAGGGTATCTTACCAAGGCCATGACTTGGGGAGGTTTCATGTGAGGTGGAAGAGCATTGCAAACACTGTTAAACCTAGTGGAATAGTAATGAATGCTCACTCCTTGATTTATTTTAAGGCTGCTATACTCTGCTAGTATTTGGAGAGGGTTCTTTTTGAGTTCCCATTTGTTGATGAATGTTTGATGCAGAGCAGGGAGATCATTGATGCGGTTAGGAGGTAAGTTTTTAAACCATTTCTTTACATCTTCTCCTAAACTTTGGGCGAAGATCCTCATCTTAACGGTTTCCTCTTCTATATCCATTTAATCAAATGCATCTTCCATCCTATCTACATGATGTTGAGCTATTGTAGACTCTTTTGCAGTGAAATGAGGAATCTTTGATTGATAATCATTTGGTAAGGGAAGCAGAGGTTGTGGTAACACTAATGGGGCATACCATGTTGCCATGGCTGGAAAGAAGGAAGGATTTACAAGAGGTGGATTTACAAGAGTGAAAGTGGGCTGAAATGGAGTGTTTTGAACAGTGGTTGTATGGATTGGAGTGGAAGAAATTCTTGGACCAACAAACTGGTTTTGAGCAGATTTGTTATGGAAAAGGCTAAAGTGGTGAAGAAGCTGTGAATCAGGAGGTGTGGAAGGTCAGGCTTCTCTACTAAATCTCTGTTGAAAATCTGCAATGTCAAGATCAGTTTGGTTTAAATCACCTTGAGATCTAGTTCTAAAGATGTTATTTGTATGATGTAAATCAAAGTGTAAGTCCTCTAAATCAACAAGGTTTGTAGAGACGGATTTTGTTCTTAAGAGGCTCCTATTAGCAGTTGATTTTCCAGACTTGGAATTCTGCCACAGAATTATCTCTGGATTGTCAACTATTAAAGGAGGATTAGGGTCTGGATGAGATCTAGTGTTGATCCTATGTGAAGCCAGACCGTTTTTTAAAAATGAGAGAGGTTAAAGTTTTTAGGGACTATTTTTTGGAAGTTTTACCTCTCACAATGTCTTATATAGTATAGGGCTAAGCTTCTAAACTTCTTCAAGGCTAGTTAACACAGTCCTAAAGAGATTTGGAGACCTAGATGAGTAATAGGCCTACTGGGGCTAGTGGAGCTGCCAGGTGGAAACTTTTTAGCTTCTATGAATGTAAAATATTGAATGGTTCCACCACCATGTTTATTATGAAGCCAAACTGAAATTTTTTTGAGTTTTTCTAAGTTTTTCAGTCCTATGGGTTATGAGAGTGTCCTAAATCTGAGTTAACACTTAGCTAAGGTGTCAAAAACATACAAAGTTCACTCTTATGGCTTGGTAACTGATTCCTTCAAGGTTTAACAAGGCTCTATGAGAATCCTAAGGGTTACTTAGTTTGTCACTAATTCAAATAAGTCCTATCATGATTACCATTTTGTTAGGTAGTGCTTGAAGAAAGCTACTTATATTATACTGGAAAGTGAGTGTTTTGTTTTAAAGATTTTACTCAGGGTCCCACCATGATCGCCATTATGTTGGGGTCCTGTGTCTTGATAGTTTGGAAAATCAAAAGACAAGGCAACATCAAACCAATATTTAGAGTTTCAGGATCTTGTCCTCCTGTTCTCAGAGAGGGATCTCTCAAATTATTTGTTTTTACAAAGGTTTATCTTGTGTGCTTTGGGTATTGGTTTTAGACTAGTTATTAAGTGCAAGTGTTTGTTTGTTTGGTTGAATTGATACAACAGAATATGAAAGGTCTAGGAAAGGCAGGTAGAAAGAAGGAGTATCAGTTTCATTGGGCAATGGAGTCAAAAAGAGGTTATGACAAACTTATCAATGGATATGGGATATCAAAGGGCAAATCTAACTTGGCCACAGGATCCTTTAGTTTATGAATGAGATGGACATTAATGGTTTAGAAAAGAGAAGTTTAATTCTCAACAAAGGGAATTTGAAAACATGACTTGAACAATAAAGAGGTATTTGATAGATAGGGCTAACCATAAATTCTACAAACCGCACTTTAAGCAAATAATGACTTCAAAACAACTTTTAAAATGAAATCTAAGATTCGGGAGCACATCCTATTTCCTCAAAGATTTTATTTCAAATGACTTAGAAAAACATAAAAATTTTACTGATAATTGCATTCATAGAAGAGGGAACACCTAATACATCTATGATCACAATTATAAAAGACCTTTAAGACAACTGTTCAAGCAAGGACAAAGGGCATGATCAGAACAGACCTCCTTGGCTCACTATAAACAAAGATACTTCAAAGGGAGACTTCAATAACAGCCTTTAAGTGGCAGCAGACAAGCAGGGAGAACCATAAATCATGCTGAAACCAAGTATTCGAACTATTAGAGAAATAAACAAGCATGAGGACTAAAGAGAAAGATTAAAGACTCTAAAATACCTCAGCAGAAGAAAACATAAAACAGTGAAGGATAAACAGGTCTAAGGTGCTTCGAGGAGTCATTTCTTAGCCTAAAACTTTCACCCTACTGTAGTAAGAAATTATGGAACAAAATGAAAACAGGAGAAAACATTAAACAGTTCAGAATACTTCACCAACAACCAAGGTCATGGATCCAATGATAGAGCCTTCTCAAGAACAAGCATGCAACAACATCATCAGGGCTTCCAAGACTTCAATTTCTTCTTCAACTTCAACAGACTATGTATTATTTCAGAGAGTTTCAGTATTACAACTAGTGATCAACCAACCTGTATCTCATCTTCTTCAGAAGTATTTATAGAAGAAATGAGGAGGTGGAAGAGCTTTAGGTTTTGAAATGCAATAAATTCTACACTAAATGCAACTCCAAACATCGAAAACCATGCAAGGCCTAAGGCAGGAGAGCATTGAATTATGATTCTGTTTATTTACTTTATTTCTATCTTTTTAAACTCAAAGGGAAAAAAGATTGAGTTCGAGGCCCATTTCTTATCTTTGTAATAACTCTGCTGACAGTTTGAGAATTTATTCTTTCTTTGGTAATAATTGTTCAGCTATCTTTATGCAAATATCTTCTGTTTAAGCAATAAGTAGGCCTTCTTTGATTGCTTTGAGGTTGCAAGTGTCTTTTGGTAGCAGGTGAGGATTCAATTAGCCTCTGATGTGGCAGTGGAGGCCTCTCGGACTGATAGATATTATTGTTTTAACCTAAAACACCTTTAATTTACTTGAGTTATGTGTTTTAGTCTTAATGAAGCCTAATTTCTGTCTTCTGGTCTTCAAACTGTCTTCAATCGTGGATCAGTTCTTTGATTAATCGAATTAATGCCTTAATCCTTCCAAAATTGTGTTAACAGTCTTCAAACAGGTTTTCTGCTTTTGATTTTATCCCTAGATACTGATACTCTTCATTTGATTAATGTATGTTGTGTTTTGTTGTTGTGCAGGCGTACAAAGAGCTCTTATAATGTTGCCAGTGTTCATGAGGCACTAGTAAACCTTGATGGGAAACCCTACAGAATGATCTCCTTCATGCATAAAGGCCTGGGGGATCGTCATCCCCAGGCTTCAATTTTCTTTTAAAACAATTGAAAAAACCATTAAAACCTGCACAACAAAGAAAAATTAGAAAAAATCCTGCGGGGAAGGGTTCAGACTGCCTCAGAGGTTTAGGTTAGATTGTGACCGTTGGATGAAAGCATCCAACGGCGAGGATTGCTCGTTGGGTCAGATGGGGAGGCGGTGGATAAATGGTGGCGAAGATTAAGTCAGGGCCACTGATCTGCAAAGATCAACGGTCGAGATTGATCGGGAAAATATAATGTAGAGGGGCAACATTTATAATAAAATGGAAGAATTTTCAAAGGAAATTGGTCTAAAATATTTGGCGGAAGGAACAAAGAGTTAAATGAAATTTGGGGTTTCGGAATAATTCTGGGTCGTCAGATGAGATCAGAAACCATAGATCAATTGCGGAGGTTGATTTATGAAGTCCTTTGGAGGATGGGTGGAGGGCGATGGTTTAACGGTTGGATTAAACTAGGACCGTTAGATCTCAGAGATCAACGATGGAGATTAAAACTGAGGGGATGTAATGTAAATGGGGTAAGGTGGTTTCGGGATCAAAACCACTGGTGTCGCGCAGTGAAAAGAGGGAAAGGCGGTTTTGCTTTTTGGAACGCGATATGCATTAGCGGCCGACACGTGGCTTTTTAAAACCACCCATATCGTGTAATTTTAAAACATTAAACTCTGGACTCAAAATTACGCGAAACCGCATGCTGGTCGTTAGATCTGGGGCATTAGATCGGACGGTCGTGAGGAGAGCGCGATGGAGATAAGATGCACGGGCGAAAAAAGGTGGGGCAAGGTCAAGGTGGTTTTAATCGTGACCATAAAATCAGGGAATGAACAACTAGGATTGATCAATGGGGGCGGAAGGTCCCAAATGAGTTGGGCCTACTGGGTTAAATATGGACCGTTGGATGAAACAGATCAATGGCTCAGATTTAATCTTGGGGTTAATGAAATAAAATATGAGGCAAGGGTTGGGCGGATAATGGGTGATTGTGGACCGTTGATCTGCAGAGATCAATGGCGGATCTTCACCGAACGACATTACACAGCGGGTTTTATGAAAATAACCAAGGGTGTCAAGTTTTAATCTGGACCGTCGGATCTATGAGATGGACAGCCCAGATCCAATCGTGAGTTCGCCAATTGGCAGGGGAGAGAGGAAAGGCGCAATGGTTTTTTGCGATGCGATTACACGAGGGCCATTAGATCTTAGAGAGATCTACTGTCGAGATTAATCTGTGGGTTTTAATATCGGAGGGCTGTGGCGGAGGGCGATCAATTTGGGCCATCGGTTCTTATGGTTTTCAACGGTCCAGATTGAATCGCAATGATCACAATCGAAGAAGGAGAGAGGAATGGCACAAAGATTTTTTACGATGCGATTGGATTGGATCCGTTGATATTAGAACCAGATCAACGGCGGAGATTAAGTCATGGATGCCAAAGGCGGGTATGCGGGCTTTGGGACAAAGCAATGTGGACCGTCAGATCTGGGTATGGCGGAACATATCGACGGTTGGGAAACCATCGCAAGGTCACCAATCGGAGGGGGCAATAAACATATTTAAACGCATCCAATAAAAAACTCCGATGCGATGTGCCGACAGTCATTGATCTTGCAGAGATCGACGGTGGAGATCTGTTTTTAAAACATATCGTCGGGTTTATGAAAAACAAAGGAAACAAAGGGTTTGGACATGTTTTTTAGTGTTTTTAGCGCCCGATTGCAGGGCTATGGTTTTGTGAAGAAACGAAGGGATTGGGGGTTTCAAAAGAAAAGGGGCCAATCGCAATCAGAGGAAAAGGAAGGAAAATAAAAAAGGTTGGCATGTTTGTTTGCGATGCGATTTACCAACGATCGTTGATCGGTTCAGATCAATGGTCAATTTTCATCAAAACTTTGAACTATCAGACTTATTAAAACATAGTGGAAAGTCGGATTTTCATAAAATACAAAGGAGGAAAAAGGTTTTTACGGGTTAGAAGAGGAGTTTTAGGCCCTTAGTGCCCGGTTGCGGGGTTTCCGGTCCTATGAGAAGCGGGGATTTTGAAAGTTAAGCTCTCGGGGGCTAAAATTCTGTGTAATGAAATATAAGTGTTTTTTAGGCTAAAAACAGAGTTTTTAAACCAATTGGGGGGTTTCGATAGGGGAAAAAAGGCTTCTTAAAACAAATGGAAGGAGACCAAATGCTTTTAAAAGGGTCTTGAAGTGATTTTGAAGGTTAAAGTGAGGAAAATGGAGGGATTTTATGAGGAGAAGGGGATGAAAAATGAAGGTCAATTATGTGTGTTTGTAGGGGTAATAATAATGGAAAATGGGGTTTTTTAGCAGTCTTTTCTTCAGGAAAACAACAGATTTTTCAGGTTTATGAAGGAAACAACAGTGAATATTAACTCAAGGAAAAAATAATATCATGAGACTTCAAAAGATGATAGGTTTTGAAAGGAAACTATCTCTTGAAGGCTTGAAGACAAAAGTCTAGCCACCTCTTGGTATAACAAAATTTATAGGTGGCTAACAGTTAGCACCTCAGCTAGTGCTCATCTTAAAACAATTTTGACCAATGTAAATAGAGGAAATCAGCAAGTTGATTTTGCTGATAAAATGGTGGTTAATAAGGCTTAAACAAACATTGTAAAAAATCAGCTGCCTTTTAGTTTGGAGCAAGAAATTTCCAAAATAAAAATCTTTGTTCCTCTTTCTGAATTAGCCACCCAAGATGTATATAGATCACAAATTTTGAAGGCTTTTAACATAACAGAAAATAATGACAATGTGAATCTTAATGATGACCAACCAGAGCTCTTATTTGGTCCTAAGATTGAGAGTATATATCAAGAAGGACCAGTTCCTCCTTTTTATGTTAGTTTAAAGATTCATGACAAAATTTTACACAATGTTATGCATGATTCAGGGGCCTCTCATAACTTAATGCCCAAAGTTGTAATGGAAAGCCTAGGCCTTGAAATCACTAGACCATACAAATATCTTTACTCCTTTGACTCAAACAGAGTGAAATTTTTAGGTTTGATCAAAGACCTCTATGTAAACTTAGCACAAATTCTAGCCAAGTGTTTAGTAATGGATATTGTAGTGGCTGATGTACCCCCCAAGTATGGTATGTTTTTATCAAGATCGTGGGGAGCTAAGTTACAAGGAAAAATACAAATGGATATGACATATGCTACCATCCCTGTTTTTAATCAAACTAGAAAACTTTATAGGAAATCTCATATGCAATACATGGTTACCAGCCAAGAGAGACCACAAAACTCTCCTCTTTATTCTGTACATACAGGCCTTGGTTCATTTATCCTTTTCAATGATGGAACATTCAGTGAGCAAGAAACCTTAACTGAATTAGTGGCAGATATAGAAAGAGGAAGACAAGACAGAAGTGTCCAAACAATTTGTCAAATCAGAAAATCACAGCAAACAAATCATAGGTCTAGAGCTGCAAATCAGTCATCCATTGCTTTTCAACCTTGAGAGTCAAGAGAAGAGTCTTCAATACAATGAAAAACATGAGGAAATAAAACAAATTCAACATGGTGTTGATCTACAATAACAATCCAAAAGCACACTAGATGAAGAGGATAGTAGTCAAGCTAGTGAATCTGAAACTAGTCCTCTTTGGAGTATGAACTTTGATGGATCTTGCACTAGGAGTGATGCAGGTGCAGGAGTGTGGCTTCATAATACAATGAACAATCATACTGAGGGGCATTCCTCCAAATTAAACTTTCAATGCACCAATAACATAGCTGAGTATGAAGCCCTCCTTTTAGGCCTACACTTATTGAAGAAATTAGGGGCCAAAAGAATAAAGGTTCATGGTGATTCTGAACTAACAATTAGGCAAATGAATGGGGAATACACTGCAAAAAATCCCAGACTTAGAGCTTATAGAAATGATGTCGTGGATTTCTTAAAAATATTTGAGGAATTCAAACTTATCTTTGTCCCAAGAAACCAAAATATTCAAGCTAATGGTTTAGCTTTTGCTGCTAGAACATGCCTAACTCCTTATGAAACCAAAAAATGCACCACCCAAATCAAATTTAGACCAGTTGTCCCTGACAATGAAAAATATTGGCAAGTGTTTGATGGAGACAAACAAATAAAAGACTTCCTACAGTCTAGAAATGAATTTGAGCTACCAAGTTTGGATTCAGACTATGAAGATGATTGTCCTACTGAGGAAAATCTACTTGATGAAGAAGTAAGCTCTCCAAAAATTGCTGTTATAAATTTGTTAGCTAATAAACTTGAACATAACACAGAGTTTAGTGCAGATTTAGAAAAAGAAGACTTAGAAACATTGCAATCTAACACACAAAGTTTGCCAAAAGATCTGATCCCTTTAGAAGAGTTGTTTGATTTCAATGATGTGGCCAAAAAACCAAAACTGGAGCCTATTGAAACTGAAGTAGAAGAGTGCAATATAGGCAGTGAACTAAAACCAAAAATGATCAAACTGTCTAAAACTTTACCAGCTCACATCAAACTGAAATACATAGAGCTGTTTAAAGAATTTTCTGATGTATTTGCATGGAGTTATGAGGATCTAAAGTACTATGACACAGAAATAATTCAGCACAAGATACCCCTCAAAGAAAACCAAAGACCTTTTAAACAAAAATTGCACAGAATCAACCATGTTCAATTACCTTTGGTTGAGAAAGAGATCAAGAAAATGTATGAAGCTGGAATTATTGTCCCTATTAGATATTCAGAGTGGGTGTCTAATCTAGTGTTAGTTAGGAAAAAGACAGGAGAAATAAGGCTTTGTATTGACTTTAGGAACTTAAACAAAGCCTCATTGAAGGATAACTACCCTTTACCCAAGATGGATCACATTTTACAAAAGGTAGTTGGGTCTAAAATAATTTCTTTGCTTGATGGCTTCTCAGGCTACAATCAGATTTTAGTACATCCTGATGATCAATTAAAAACAACCTTTACTACACCTTGGGGCACTTTCATGTATGTGAAAATGCCTTTTGGTTTAATGAATGATGGTGCTACATTTCAGAGAGCCATGGATATTTCATTCTCAGAAGAATTATGCTACTTCATCATTATTTACCTTGATGATATCACTGTTTTTCCAAAACAGATGAAGAACACCTAGAACACTTGAGAAAAATCTTTGATAAATGCATAAAATATGGGTTATCTTTAAATCCGAAGAAAACAATGTTTGGTCTGCAAGAAGGTAAGTTACTTGGACACATCATATCAGAAGAGGGAATAAATATAGACCCAAAAAGGATTGATGGTATATTGCAAATCAATCGTCCTAGAAACATCAAGGAACTTCAATATTTCATTGGAAAGATTAATTTCTTGAGAAGGTTCATACCCAACTTAGCTGAACTCCTTAGAAACATAACAAACATGTTAAAGAAAGAAGAAGAAGTTAAATGGACCTTATAAGCAAAGAAATCATTTGAACTGGTCAAACAAGCATTAACCAAAACACCAATTCTTATAAGTCCTGATTTTACAAAGGATTTTTTCATTTTTTCATTTGCATCAAAACACATAGTGGCTGTTGTCCTATTACAAAAAAACTCAAAGGGACAAGAGCAGCCAATTGCATTCTTTAGTAAGGCATTAAGAGATGCACCTCTGAAGTACAATATCATGGAAAAACAAGCCTTTGCCTTAGTCAAAGCCTTAAAATACTTCAGGGTTTACATTTTACACTCCCACATAATTTCATTTGTGCCAAATTCAGTTGTAAAAGACATTTTAACATAAGACCCAGATGGCAAAAGAGGAAAGTGGATAGCTGTGATACTTGAATATGATTTAGAAATCAAACCCACTAAGCTCATAAAAGGCCAAGGACTAGCAAGATTAATGGTTGAATCTAATTTTGAAGCTCTTGATATAAACATGATAAATACATTAGATGAACAAGAGGAATTGTCAACTCCCATTGTTGAAGATTATTTTATGAATTCCTCTTGGTATGCTGATATTTTGTATGTTTTGCTCAATCTGAATACACCTCGTGGCTTGTCTAAAACAAAGGCAATTTTTTTAAAGTTAAAAGCTATTAACTACTACATTTTAGATAAATGTCTATATTGGAAAAATGCTAGTGGGTTATTGCTTAAATGTTTTCCTGAGAATGATGCAGATAAGATCAAGCATGACTTCCATGAAGGAGAATGTGGAGGCCACCTCTATTGGAAGACAACTACCAATAAAATCCATAGAGCTGGTTACTTTTGGCCCACCCTCTTTCAAGATGTCCATAAAATGATTATTGACTGTCATAAATGCCAACTCTTTGAAGGCAAAAGAAAATTTCTTCCCTTACCTTTGCATCCAATCACTGTTGAAGCTCCTTTTCAACAGTGGGGTCTAGACTTCATAGGAGAAATTCATCCACCCTCATCTGCCCAACATAGATGGATTCTCACTGCAACAAACTACTTTACCAAATGGATAGAAGCCATCGCTTCTAGGCAAGCCAATGACTCTGTCATCATAAAATTCCTTGAAAATCATATCCTCTCTAGATTTGGTTGTCCTAGGAAGATTATTACTGACAATGCTGCTGCAATTGGATCCAAAAATATGGTTGAATTCTGTCACAAATATCAAATTACATTGGGACATTCTACTGCTTATTACCCTCAAGGTAATGGGTTGGCAGAATCCTCAAACAAAAGTTTGGTGAACATAATCAAGAAGTTGCTGGAGGACAATAAGAAATCTTGGCACACAAAGCTAGTACATGCACTATGGGCTGATAGATTAACACTTAAAAAATCAATTGGAATGTCACCCTACCAGCTTTTTTATGGAGTAGATGCAATTTTTCCAACTAGCCTAGGAGTGCCAGTCATGAAGCTGATCCAAGAAGTACAATCTGAAGACAATGACATGATAAGAAGAATAAATCAGACCATACATCTTCAACAAACCAGAGAGGAAGTCTACAACATAGCATTACAAAAGTAAGAAAGCATCAAGAAGCTTTTTGATAAAAGGACAAAGGCCAGTGATTTCAACATTGGTGACAAAGTTTTAAAGTGGGATTCAAGGAGAGAAGATAGGGGAAAGCATGGGAAATTTGATAATTTATGGCTTGGCCCTTATCTCATTCATTCTGCTGCTAGTAACAATGCTTATTTCTTACAAGAATTAAATGGAGCTGAACTTTTTGGAGGTCCTGTCAATGGCAGGATGCTCAAACATTATTTTTTTTTACCATATCAGTTTGAAAGCCTTTTTATTTTTTCTCTCATTATGAATATCATACTCATCAGTGCATTCAAAGTTAGAATATAAAAAAATACAAAAACAATAGAAATAAAAAGAGGGCAGATTGTAAAAACAATAAAGGTACAGCCCCATACCAAAAAGAGAAATAAAATCTGAAAGTGTGCCAGCTCAAATGCTACTCCTAAGAAACACACTCCTAGTTAGTCATACAGCCTAATCATGACTAATTAGTTTTCAATTTGCTGCTAATAGGTTAGTGAAATAGATTTGCCAAAAAGCTTAATCTTGGCTTATCAGTTAGGTAGATTAGGATAGAAGAAAAAAGGTTCAAACAAGCTCAAAATCTGAAACTATGAGTTTCAAAAAGATGCATGGCTCTAATCCGTTTAAATCTTGAGCCAAAGATAGAAGCAAATTGGTTCTAATATGCCCAAAACTTGAACCAGAGAACAAAGAGAGAACAACTCAAACAAGCCTAAAAAACAGAGCTGAAGAAAAGAGAAGGATGTTCTTAAACTTTCAGATCTTAAGCCTTCACCATTTTGCTTTAATTTTCTGCAATTTTAGTCTATGTGCAGCTTTTTTTTATGCCATAGATTAGCAACAAGTTAGACTGTTCAATCCTAGCTTGTTTGCTTTTAAATTTCTTGTTTTAGAATTTAGAAAATAAAAGTCTGTCAGACAGTCTAATCCTGACAGATTGTAGTTAGGTAGAGAAGCTTATGAACTCAACTACTTAATCTGAGTTCATGGAGAAATAAGGGTAGAATTAGACTATTTTTATGCTTTCAAAAGAATAAAATGTTTGTAAAAAAAATTTGCAAATCCAAATGCACTCTGAAAGAAGAAAAAATGTTAGATCATTAGGATTGGGTAGGTAGAAAGCTTGTTTTGATAGAATTCCATTGTTTTTAATGGCTGCAAACATTGACAAATCAAAAAAAGACCAGCAAAGAAAAGAAAAATGCAGCCCAATGAATGAGGCATTGATCAGCCTCCAGAGAAGACAGGTCTGAGGTTCTTGACACCTCCAAGGAGCTTCCATCTCGAGTTGGAGCTGCTGTTAGCCACCTATAAAAATTTGTCATAACAAATGGTGGCTAAATCTTTTTTAAGCCTTCAAGAAACAATTTTGTGGCCAAATTGTGAGTTCTTAAAGTCTTATGAAGATAACTTATCTAGTTAATCTTCACTGCTGTTTCCCTCATAATCCTGAAAAATCTGTTGTTTGCAAGGAGAAAGACTGCTCAAAAACCCATTTTCCCCTTCATTTTACCCCTCCTTTCACTCATAATTGACCTCCATTTTCATCCCCTTTTTCTTCTTAAAATTCCTCCATAAGCCTCTTTCAACCCTCAAAATCACTTAAAAACCCTTTTAAAACCTTTGGTCTCCTTCCATTTGGTTTGAAAATCTCCTTTTTTCTCTACCGGAACCCCAAATTTGCCTTAAAAACTTTGTTTTTAAGGCCAAAATACCCTTTTTTCCATATAATATTTTCTTCAGCCCCTGAGGGCTTAAATCTGGTAGGCCCCTACCTCATAGGACCTTAAGCCCCACAACCGGGCGCTTAAAGGGCCTAAACTCCTCTTCGAACCCCGTCAAAACCTTTTTCTCCTTTGTATTTCATTAAAACACGACTTTCCTTATGTTTTAAATAAAACCCGACAGTTTAATGTTTCTGCGAATATCAGCCGTCGATCTGAACTGATCAACAGTCATCGGCTCATCGCATCGCAGGTCTGCATCGGGGCTTCCCTTTTCTTCATGTCCTTCAAAAATTTCCGATGCGATCAAACCTCAGCCGTTGATCATCCCTCTGATCCAACGGTCAATACATAATCGCATTGCAAGTTTTCATTTTTCCCTTTGTTTTTTCCCTCCCGCCGATACGATCCCGCGATCAATTCTCCACCATTGATCTGCTCTATCACACCCAGATCCGACGGTCCATATTGCTCCCGTTCCAAAACCCGCCCTTCCGCCTGTGGCCTTCACGATTAAATCCTGACCGTCGATCTAGTTTTTAGATCGACGGCTCTCACTCCATTGCAAATCAGCAATCGCAACATTTCTTTATTGTGTTACCCTTTTCCATCCTGCCGATGCAATCCTGTGATTTAATCTGGACCGTCGAATCCACAAGAACCGACGGCCCAGATTCAATCGCGCTCTGCTCACAGCTCTTACCATTGCACCTGCCAATTAAATCTCCACCGTCGATTATCCTTTGATCCGACGGTCGATACTCCATCGCATAGAAAAATTCCTTTGTGCCTTCCCCTTGCCTCCAACGATTTGCGATCCTGCGATAAAATCTGGACCGTCCATTCCAAAGATCTGATGGACAAGATCTTAACCCGACTTCCCTTCGTTATTTCACAAAGCCCGACAGTGTAATTCTTCGGTGAAGATCCACCGTTGATCTTTCCAGATCGACAGTCCACATTGCGCCCGATCTCCACCCAACCCCCTGCCTCATGTTCCTTTCACCGCTCCGTCATTTAACCTGAGCCGTTCATTCTTAAGATCCAACAGTCCAGATTTAACCCGATAGGCCCAACTCCTTTGGGACCTACCTTCCCCGTCTACAGACCTCGACCATCCATTCCCAAGATCCAACGGTCCATATCTAAACCGCCCTTGACCTCGCCCACCTTTTCCGTCTGCGCATCTTACCCCATCGCGCTCCCATTCCCACCGTCAGATCTCCCTGTCTTTCATCCGATGGCTAAAATTCCATATCGTGTAATTTTACGCCTAAAAGTTAATGCCAAAAAATTACGTGATATGGGCAGTATTAAAAGGACACGTGTCAAGCACAGAACCATATCGCGTTTTTTTTTGGAAAATTTCAAAACCACTTTGGAGCAGCACAAAACCAGCGGTTTTTTCAGCTGAAACCACCTTTCCCCATCGCATTACATTTTCTCATTTAAATCTCCGTTGTTCGTTATTTTTATCCAACGGCCCAGATTTCATTAAAGCCCCAATTCTTTGCTCCTTCGCTTTTTCCCTTGGCCATCTCATCGACCATTTCCCACCATCGATCTCCGCAGATTGACGGTCTTGATTAAATATTTCCCCCAATTTAACCGCCCACCGTTTGAACTTCCAAGCGCTCTGTTGACGGGAAAATTTGTCTGACCAACAGTAGGGGATCTCCCCGGTAGAAAGTCCCAATTAGACCTTGAACTGTTTGGAATAGGGATCTCGTCCGGGGTGTGGGTCCGGCTACCGCTTAAGTCACCTTCCCTTTGGTCTCAAAAGAACCTGATTGAACCTGCGGACACACACTTATTCACATGATACAAGATACATGATTGATGCATTAAACACGTATATGACACTATGCGTAGCGAGACAAATAATAAAACATACACGCTGAAGGAGGTGTTGTTAACAACACATCATTGGGGTTATGCTTGTAGGCTATCCTGACCACAAAAGAAACAGTTCTTTATGGCGAGATGCCCCTTTACTTCCTGAAAGGTAAAATGAAACGCTAATAAACAAAGTCATTAACATCCATTAATAAAGCAATATAAACTGAACATCATTAACACAAGTACAGAAAACCATAATGCATAAATGATGCCATTAAGAGTGCAGCTTCATTAACCAAAAGATGTTTGAAACTGTATAAGAAATACTCATAGTGTTCGCACAGCAAAACACATCAGATCCAAAAGGAGTTTAAACAGGTATCTGTATTCATATGCAAAAGAGTGTTTTCTTTCAATACAATGCTGTATAGCTCTTGAGTGCCCAAAAAAAAGATCCTTTACATTTTCCCCAGAGGGAGTTTTATAGATCAAAACTTGCCCTTTAGGCTTCCTGACTCTTCACCTGCCTGACTGTTGAGTTGCCTTGCGACCCGGAAGGAAACTGCGACCTGCGACCTGGTTGGTGAGTGTGACCTGCGACCTGGCTGGGCAGTGCGACCTGCGACCTACCTCCAAATGCTACCAGCGACCTACTGCCACTGGGTTATGAAGATGTGCGCACAATTGTGAGGTCAGGGGCATCAATCTGCTGTCCTTTGAGGAAGTCTTGCCAGGTATGATACTCTGCTGCTATGGGAGAAACCAGAGGGACCTCTTCTTTCAACCGATGCATGCACTCCAAAGCATTTGGGACTAGAGTTTCCTTCTTCTGTGAGATTAAGTTGGAAAGAGAGGTGATCTTGGTGTAAATCCGTACTAGCGTGACAAGAAACTGGCCCAGGTTTTCTCGTGACGCTACAAGATCGGGAGTGGCAGCAGCTTGCTTAATGGGCTGCAGAAATTATTGGATCTCTTGATCTAACTGTTCCTAGGTTTTCCCCTCGTCCAATGCCCCCAGCGAAGGAATGTGGTGAAGGATGTGCATCGAATCGATGCCGCTGATCAGGTGTTCGTATGTAGCCATTACTTTGTCTAAATCCTTGGATAGCTTATCCTTGGACTGCATTTTCATATGGATTTGGACTTTGGCATCTTGCATATGAATCCAGTCCTTCTTTGGAAAATGTTCAGGAGCCTGAGGGTACTGCACTATCCAGTCCATCATTCTATCCAAGGCAGTTGAGGCCTCCTTCAACTGCTCTTGCTTCTGCTTAGCCTCCATTTGGGCTCTTACCAATGAGGCGACTGTTTGTTTTATGGTGAACATTTCCCCATAAACTTTCCTCATGGTCGCCTCTAATATATCGAACTCCCTTAGAATGGAAAGCGGAACTTCATTGATAGGGGGAGTTTTGTTTCAGAGTTGTTGAACCTCCTCTCTCAATGTTGTCCTTTCCTGTTCTGCCCTTTTTTTCCGCTGCTTTGCTTCTTGTAGTCTATTTTGTAGAGAAACGATCTCTCTACTCATTCTGGTCACATTTTCTTCCGTGGCCGCAGTGAAAGTTGTGCCAGCCGATGCTATCATCACAGGATTAGTCCTAGTATCAAGGACTATGTCTTTTCCAGTTACGACTGTGGATGCGGCAAAAGGATTTTGCGCCAGGCATCTTCTCTTATCCTGTCGGATTTTGAAGGAAAATTGATCGAATGTGAGCCTAGTGAGGTCGAATACCTCCTCCTCTTACCCCTGGGAGGAACTGACATCGGAGAGCGTGGCTCGTGTACTACCTAGAGGTACTTCAAGGGGAGATACCTCGATGTTCTCCAGCATTTCATCCTCTTCTTCTTTCTTCTTCTTTTCCTCCTCTTCCCTTCGTAGGCATTGAGCTTCCGCCTTCTCATGTTCTTTCTTCCGCCTGAGCTCTGCTTCTGCCACTGCTTCCAATTCGGCTTTCCTTTTCCGCTCAGCTGCTATAGCTTGCTCTGCTTTCTTCTGGCGGTCAGCTTCCACTTTATCTAACTCTTTCTTGAGTTCCTGTTCTGCTGCAGCCTCTGCCTCTTTTTTCTCCTTTTCCTTCTTGGCCTCCTCGGCCTGCTTCTTCTTCTGTTATGCCCTTAGGCTCTTCTTGCGCTTATCCTCATCCTCTTTCATTTTCTTCTCTCTCTCTTGCTGGGCTTTGGCCTCTATTTCTTTCTGTTGGGTAGAGGTACTATGCCCTGTACTAGTTCGAGGCTTTTTAGCTAGAGAGGAAGAAGCACCTCCTAATTCACGACTCCTTTCTTCCAAGGTTTGGTCATCCGGGTCTTCTTGGCCAAAGTCCGCCCCCGGAGCAAGTTGTCGATCTGCATTGTACCAGTTCCTTCTTTCATCTTCTCCTGGGCGTTCAGTGTGCTGATAGTTCCATTTGAACTTAGCCCTCTTGCAATGTTCAGGAACTATCCTCTCCGGGTCATATGTTCGATATTCTAAAGCCCCAAAGCGATAAATTTTCATCTATTCTCCCTCTGCCTCTCTACCTCTCTAAAGTCTTTAACTGTGTATGCACCGATAGTGAGGGGTAGTGCGGGCCACGGCTTCTTCTTACCCTTGGACAGGACCCTAGAGAAACCGAAAGACATTTGGAAACAGACCTCTTGCATGAGCATTCTGTCTGTGACAAAACGAAGCATAGCATGTGGGGCCCTGAACGAGCCAAAGACTCGGATGAATGTATATTCGGCGAAAGGGAACCAATGCGCCACTTTGCTTAGCGTCTCCATGGCTCGCCAAGACATGCAAGGAGCGTTTTGGCCAAATAATTTTTTGTATAGAGCGGGGATGAACACTTGGGAGATCGGCTCTATGTCTTGTTTATACCTGGATTCCCAAAACACCTTGGTTTGTAGATGAATTGCACGAGTCTGTTTAGGATCCCAGTTATGTACCCATCCCTCAAAGTGCAACCTCGAACAGACGGCATCCAATAAATAAGAGGCCATATAGAATTCAGAAGGCATTCCTTCATCTGGTACCAATGCCGAGAATAAATTTGTATGAATGGAGGTCATCAATATGCTAGCCCAGTTGAAACGGGTGCCGTGTGCTGTGACGAACTCCATGAGAGTCACCCATGTGTCGTTGAAGGTAGTGGCATCTGGGTGCCCATATAGTCTGCAAAGCATGGCAGCCACTAATTTATATACTTTCCTGAGGCTCGCCAAAGGATATTCCCAGTCTTTCTTGACCTTAAACTTCTCAGGCTCCTCCCACCATTGCCTTATAGTGTCAACTATAGGAACTGCATGAGCGATGGCCCATTATTCTGTGAAGTCTTATTCTCGCTCAGGCAAAGAGTAATAAACATGGGCGTCTGAGCCTTTTAGCGTTGTGAAAGCCTTGCCTTCGCTGTCTCTGATCATGAACTTCTTGGGATTCGTTTTCTGTATAATACAATCTATCATCTCCGGGCATGGGAATATAGCCGGATGAGCACCTGCGACATGTAGCTTGGACCTTTTGACCTGTAAGTATATCTCCCGATCCGGGAGGTCTTCTGGGAATTCCATTTTAGTGAACTCTTGGTACACTTGGTACCAACGCATGTTGTCCCCTTTGGAAAATGTGCAAAGGGTATCTTTGTATATCGGGGGTGGGGACATTGGCATGTCCATCTCTACATCTTCCACTGCTAAGTGCTTGTCTTTCTTCCAGGACACTCGAGGTCCCATGTCGCTGGAATCTGAGAGGACAGGTATACACTCCAAGTCTACTTCAAATTCACCTGTCATATTCATGAAAGAATCCCAAGATAAGAAAGACGCCATGATGATACAATACCAATTACAGTTTATCAATTATTTCAACTGGGACACAGGAAGAGCTGAATAAGTGGCCTACTGGGTCGCGGGGTAGCAGGTTGTAAGAAAATGGACAAGGTGCGACCTTGCGACCTTGCAGCTATGTCGTAGAGTCACGGGGTCGTGGGTTGTGATAAAATGATGAAGATGCGACCTTGCGACTGGGTCGCGGGGTCGTGGGGTCGTGGGGTCGCAAATTGCAGAAAAATAGCGGAAATGCGACCTTGCGACCTTGCGACTGGGTCGCGGGGTCGCGAGGTCGCAAGTTGCAATAAAATGGAAGGAATGTGACCTTACGACTAGGTCGCGGGGTCGCGGGGTCGCGAACTACAAGAAAACGGAAGGAATGCGACCTTGCGACTAGGTCGCGGGGTTGCAAGTCACGCTAGGGCTTGCCAGGGTTTTGGCACACGCGGCGTGAAGTTGTTTTCCCTTTAACTGGAAAAACACAAGGCTAAATGGGTCTAGACAGAGCCAAGGGATAGCTTTTGGAGCAGGGTACAGGCCATGAGAGGCTGGATGAGAAACTGTGATGAGTTGGGCAAGTGGGGTGAAAGCTGGAATCAGAAGAAAAACCCTAAGCAATAAATGAAAACAATGGCTGAGGTAAAGGGCAATTTAAAGGCTGAGGAATGCAGGGATTAGGCAAGAATAACCAAAAAGGAAACAACAGGAGGAAAACGGCAACTTACCCGAGAAAATCGCGCTCCAGTCGACCTGTCAGAGGCGTTTTTTCTATCCGCTGCATATGCAAAATGCGACCTAGCGACCTCCCATATATAAAAAGGTCACACGTGCGGGCCATTAATGAGGTCGCAAGGTCGCATGGCGAGGTGATGTGAGGGGGATGCGACCTTGCAACCTTGCGACCTCAGGGTCGCGGGGTCGCGGTTTTCCACAAATTTTAAGATTTGCGACTCAACGACTTAGTCCTCCTGACTTTTTACTTAACTTTTCTTTGTGCTCAAGGGACTCCAAAAAAATTTTAAAGTGGGGGTTTTTTTTTGGAGGGTGTTGTAGAGGCTACAACACGCTCCATTACACGATCCTGACCGTTCATTACTCTGGATCGACGGCTCATATTACATATTCCCATCCAAATGCCTCTGCCTCCATATAATCTCCCAAGTGAATTCATCAAAGGATCTCAACCGTAGATCTCTGTTAGTTGATATAATCCAACGACCCAAATCATTCCCCGACCCCAAATTTCATTTAAGCCCATATTCACTTCCGCCAAAGACTTTTCCCCTTTTTCACTACATTTGCCTCCATTTCACTATAACTTTTCCCCCTCTGCAGTATAAAACTCCTGATTGATCTCAGTCGTTGATCAACCCAGATCAACGGCCCGGACTTAATCTGACCCCCATTCATCCAACCGACTCCCCTGTTGACCCCAACAAGCAATCTCGACCGTTGGATGATTTCATCCAACGGTCACGATTAAACCTAACCTCCAAAGCGGCCTTTGACCTATTTTCACAGGATTTTTCTTAACTTTATTTGTTTTTTGCAGGTTTTAAAGGTTTCTCAACTGTTTTAAAATAAAATAAAGGGATGGGGATGACGATCCCTCAGGCCACTATTCATGAAGAAGATCAATCTGCAGGGTTCACATCATGTTTTATCCGTGCCTCCTGAGCACCGATAACATTATAAAACCCTCTGCGCGCCTGCAAAACAACAAAGGAACAACAAACATTAATCAAACAAAGAGTATCAGTGTCAAAGGATAAAATCAAAGCAGAAATGAAGAATTTATGATTTTAACACAATTTTTTAGGGATTAAGGCATAAATTCGACTATCACAAGCCTAATCCACACAGTTAAAGACATGTATGAAGACCTGAAGACAAAGATTAAGCCAAATTAGGCCTAAAACCCAGATCAAAAGCAAATTAACAGTGTTTTAGGTTAAAAAAATGAAATCTATTAGTCTGAGAAGCCTCCACTGCCACATCAGAGGCTAATTGAATCCTCTCCAGCAACCAAAAGCCACCTGCAGCCTCAAAGCAATCACAGAAGGCATAGTTATTGCCTCAGTCAGTAATATTTTGCCTAAAAGATAGCCAGAGTTATTGCTAACTCGCCTCAAGAGTTTTTAAGTCAACAAAATCTGCCCAACATACTTAATACTTAATGAAAATCAATTAATACAGAGGAAATATCAGAAAGCTTCTCCATAGAGCCCCTCAAAGGTCGAGAAGCATTAAACTGTATTAATTGAGCCTAGAGATATTTTCTCTCATCCCACCTCCTCATTTCTTCTATAAATACTTCTGTAGAAGATGAGATAAAGGTTGGTCTCTGAATATCTGATGCATGTAAATAGTTTTATGAAGCTGCTGTAAGCTTTGTTTGTAATTGAAGATACCTAAGTTGAGATGAGAAGTTTGAAGTTGTAGAGAACCACTAGACTTGATGATTGTAACTGGTTTGAACATCAAATACAAGCTGATTTATGGGATCCTCGTCTATTTCAACGGTGATGTGTTTCTTATTATAACTTGTTATTTTCTTTTTGTTTCCATTCTGTCCACTTTCTTTGATAAAGAACAGCAAATATAGAGCTAGGATTTACTCTTACAAGTACCCTACTCTCACTGATAAGCTTTATCTTTATGTTTTCCTCCAATTGTGTCTTTGAGAATGATTTAATATAGTCCAAGCAGTTAGGAATGCTGGTGTTCCCACGTCTTACTGTCTAAACTTTAAACATTGTTCTTGAATGTTATTTTCATTACTGGCTAAGTAGAGTTGAACTAGGGAAGTCTATGGTTAGCCCTGTCCTCTAGTTTTATCTCCAAAGGTTGTCTGAAAGTTTCCCTAAGAGTATATTGAAAGCAGGCTAGGTTCAAAGTCCTTACCTGATCTTAGACTATTCTTTGTTTATCTTAAATGTTGTCTTGAAAAGTTTGCTAATTAAAGTCGAACTAGGGAAGTCTATGGTTAGCCCTGTCCTCTAGTTTCTTCTCCAACAGTTGCTTTGAAAAGTTTCCCTTTGAATATGTTGAAAGTAGGATAGGTTCAAAGTCCTTTCTTGATCTTAAGCTATTCTTTTTGTTTTAAATGTTTTCTATTGAAAGTGTATCAAAAGCAGGCTAGTTTCAAAGTAGTTACCTGATCTTAGATTACTTTTATTTTTTTCTCAAGTGCATGCCAAAAGAAGGATAGTTTCAAAGTACTTACTTGATCTTAGGCTGCTCTTTGTTCTTCATCTGTTTGATCTTCATTTCTTATTTTTTTCATTCCATAAAATCAGCTTAAAGATATCCTTTGACATAGATGACTTGCCCCGTAGACCACTCTTGAACCTTGTTGTTTCAATTAAATCCTATTATGACTCCATAGCCCAATGGATTGAAGCTGCTCCTAGCCTATCTTATTAGCTGAATCACTCTTTCACTTTCACACATCTTCACACTTCATTTAGACTTCCTTCACCTTCATATATCTTTGCCCAACAAAACAAACAAAAACCTTGTTCTTCATAACTAGCCTAATATCATACCAAAAGCCTTAAAGATAAATCAATCTTTGCACTTATAAAGAGATCCCTCTTTGGATTCAGGAGGGCTAGATCCTAGAATCCCAAAGTGGTTCCAATGTTGTCTCTACAGCTTTAGTCTTGCCAATCTACTAAAATTACAGGGACCCAACAAAATTAAAAGCATAGCTTTGACACTAAAGAACATAAAGGGGAAAGAGATTGTAAATGAAACAAATCCTAGTTCTAGCACTTTAAACTGTCACATAGAAACTCCAAATGAAGGGAGGAGGATAGAGTTGTTTCATGTGAGGATAATTTCCAAACACACAAAGATAGACACACTATTTAATAGTGGGTCTCAAGCAAACCTCATCTCAGAAGACTTAGTCAAGACGCTGAAACTTGAAACCATTCCAAATCCAAATCCATATCCACTTGGATGGATTTGCAAGGATGCTAATTTACAAGTCTCAAGGAAGTGCATGTTGTGCTTTGCCATAACAGCTCATTCTGTTGACTTGGTTAAATTATATGTGGTACCGCTTGAAATTACAGGTGTGGTGTCGGGTAGTCCGTACTTATATGACAGAAAAGTGATCTTCCATCGCCATGAGAACAAGTATCACCTATTCATGGATGGCAAGGAGTTTATTGTGAGAGCACATCAGAATAAGCTAGAATCGTCTTTAGTGAATGCAGGGCAGTTGAAAAGGCTTGTAAATGCAAGTCAAAATTTGACTTTGTTGATGATTAAGAAAAAAGATTTTGTACATAATCCTTTTCATGTTATTGTTGATGTAAATGATGAAATGTTTCAGTTTGAAAGCAAGACGTCTTTGGAAGAAGATGACAAGATGTTGCAGAAGGTGTCTTTGGTGTCGATCGGTGCAGAGAACAAAGTGTCGGTGCAAAGTGGTGCAAGAATCCAAGAAAGGGAAAAGCATGCAAGCAAAGAGGACACAAAGTTTAGCATGGGTCATTGCTGGTTTCAGAAAGGCAGATTGGTATGGCGAGAAAACTTGGTCGGGAATCGACACAAGTACATGGCTCATTTGACAAAAATTCGCCATAAGGACAGTTGGCAAGGTGAATCTTATTTTCAGTTTCCTTGGAAGGTAGACCATTGTAGGAATAGTATGATTTCTGCAAATTTTAGTTGTTATTCAGAAAATTTCAAAAAATTGCATTATGACTCAGTCAAGGTTAGCAACAGTCGGTCAGCAGATTCAAGGAATAATTTATCTTTTTATGAGAAGCTCAATTTGATGAAGTCAAGAATATTTCAGTGGTTCAAGGTTGAAAGAGTGGAGAATCAATCTCCTCATCTTCAATTTATGTAATTCAGAGAGCTTTTGGGGTCCAAAAGCTTCCCATTTGAGAGGTGTGATCAGGAGATCATGTCCAAGTGAAAGAAATGCTCAGAAATGGTTGCAGTCTGAATGACCGGAAAGGTCTCATCGCTGTGATTCTAGCACCATGAACGAGACTCAAAACTGACATCGTATGTGAAAGTTATGAAGGTTTGAAGTCTCCAGTAAACTCCATTTTTCAGTTGACCAAAGTTGACTTTTCTGAATTTGAAAAATTAAAAAAAGAATATTCCAAGGAATAATATTCCTGGAATATTCCACGGGGATGAATTGTTTGGGGACAAGTGGCATCTCTTCATTCGTTGCTGATTTGACTTTTTGGGATGGTGGCCAATCAAATGGTGCCACGTGGCAAGCCTGGAGGCTGCCACTTGGCCCCAAGCCGAGGTGAAATTGTGGCTGTGAATTTTTTTTTTGGGGCTTACAGGAATCAAACCCTCACCTCCCTGCTGGCAGCAACGCGACCCGACCGACCCACCTATCAAGTGGTTCTTAACTATTAACGTTCACAAAACATATTTTAAGTTTGATAAAGTTATGGGTGGAGGTAAAAGGGATAGCCCCATCCTATATGACCCATGGCTAGTGTCCAAGAGGCACCCTTTCGACGGTTACGTTATCCTCACAAATCTGGAGCCATGTAACCATGATGTTACAACATTAAATGTCACAACTTATCATTTGCGGAACCGTCGGCAGATAGAGCGATGTTTTCCATGTGACCACCAACTAATACATTTAATGTAACTGCTAGTGGTTTCGCCAGTTTGGGCGCGCTCCACCAAATCCAGCCTTTGTGCCGTTTTTAGCGCGCTAACTGGAGTTATCCCACATTTGGTGGGGTTTTCTATTGACATTGTGCAGTTTTATTTGGGAGGTCATAACTTTCTCAATATTGAACCAATTTGGATGAAATTTTAGTCAATTTTGGGTTTTTTCAGCATTCGGGAGTGTTTGAGACAGATTGCAGAGTGAACAGAGGTGTTCTTCAGCCATTTTTTCTTCAAGGAAGAGGAAAGAGCCACTAGGGCCATCAGGGATATGGAGCTGTATTGGGTTGTACTTCACTATTTGAGGTGAAACAAAAGCCATTTTTAGCTTATTTCTGTCTTTTGAAGTCAAATTCACAACTTGTTTTGCCTGTTTAGGCATATTTTTCACTGTGTAACCATTTTGAGCAATTTAATAGAGCAAGGACACACCATTGGAGAGCCTTGGACAGGCAGATGTAGCCTAGAAGGGGTGAACTGCCTCATCATTTTGTTGTGTTATGATATGGTGAAGTTTATTTGCTGTGTATTTCTGTTGTGATATATTAAACAATAAATTTAAATAACAAATACTCACACATAAAACTCTTAAACATTACCAAAACCTCTTTGTTTAACTTGCAAGACATGGAGAATACTTTGCACACTTAATTAAATGTAAATGGATACTTTGCATAGCATTTACAAATAGTTCCATTTTCAGATCAAAGAAAGAGCCCGCAGTTGCAGCGGGTGAAGCGTTGGCTTCACAGTTCGAGTTTGATTTTACTCTCATTGCATGTATGGCCATCACCGTAATGGGATGCATGTGGTATCTAGAGAGCGGTGCCTCATTCCATATGACAAAGAATAGAGATCTCTTCAGTGACTTGGAGGAGAAGGACCTCTAGCAGAACATAGAGTTTAGAGATGACGGGAGGTATAGCGTGACCGACATTGGTACAATTACCTTTCAGAGGGAGTCTGGATCACCTCTCAAACTGACATATGTTTTGTGTGTTCCAAGACTAAGGAAGAATCTTGTTTCTGTAGAGGTATTGGAAGATCGTGGTTATGATGTGATGTTTAGAAAAGGAAATGTTTTATGTAAACACATATCCACGGGACGGGTGAAACATATCGGTGTAAGATTCAAGAACCTATATGCTCTCGAGGTCTCGAGGTCGAGGATGCATGCAAATATTTGAGGAGAAAAGTTGTGGTTAGTGAATTTCTGGTTGAGAGGGAGCGATTATCTCTCAACGTGCAACCTCAGAAGCAGTCTTAGAAGGTTGTGGAGCAACCACAGTTAGATAAGTAGAGAGGAGACCGAGTGGAAGAGTCCACTCAAGTAGAGACCTCCAGAAGGGAAATTTCGAGCCAGATGGGCAGAGGGAGTACATGCAACTATACCTCTAGGTGAGAGGTGGGACGATGTGCAGATATAATCCCAAGAAGAAATTTGGGCAGGTTCCATTGAGATTGCGTGTCTCATGGATCGAACCTGGCTACGGGGAGTCCATAACACATCAGTATCAGAAAGGATCGGTTGGATTGATGCAGTCAAATGTCAGGAACACATAAATCAGAGTGACAGATGTCGGATACGAGTGTGCAAATCAGAGTTGGCAGCAGTGCAGAGGGCACAGATGTAGATGTCAGCAGTAGTGTAGAGAGTCTAGTAGACAGGTGCAATAGCTAGCAATAGTCAGAAGACTCTGATGACAAATGCATTATACTGATTCAATTGTTCAGAGGCTATTCAGTTTTAGTAGTTGCAGGTGAAAACAACACTAAAGAAGTGTTGCATGCAGAACACTCCAAAGGTACCGAATCGGGATAGATTGAATTCCTTTCTTGTTGAGGGGGAGTGTTGAAATTTGCAACAAAAAACAGCGAAATTGGTAACCAGAAAGGACAGAAATTGCACCCACATTGGTGAGGAAATTCTGATGCACACTAGTGAGGAATATGGGGTGTCTAATTTATTTTTCCCTTAAATAAATTAGACAATAAATTGTAATTTTATCTCATAACAACTTGTATCAATTAACTAAGTCATGATGAATGAGTTAGCTCAAGAAATTCGAGTTGAGGGTCTAAGATGAGGCATGTAGAGTGATTCTAATATTTTGGGGGTCCAGTTGCAGTTGATGCATTAGTGGATGTGTGGTGTGAGTGAGTTAACTCAACTTATTGAGTTGTAATCATTTTAACTAGTTCTAACTGAGTGACGAGCTAGTGCGAGGTCCAGTGAATTAAATTAGATTAAATTCACATGTTGTGATCAATCAGTTAACCGATAATTCACTATAAATAGTTGCATGCATGTCAGTTCTGAGGAAGACCCAGTTGAGACAGAGGATAAAGGGAACATAACTATAAGTTGTATTTATAAAAAATTTCCCATGTGCAATTATAGTCATTGGAATGCCATGATGCATTGCGCAATCAAAGAAGTGAATTATTCCCATTTAATAGGGGTCTAATTCTCTAGGAATTGCATGAGCAAGACAGATTGAAGGAAGGGAGAATTGACTAAGTACTAGATTGAATTGGCTAAAAATAATTCTCTAGGAATTATTTTTATTTTGTTTTCACAAAAATAAAAAATAAAAATAATAATTTTATAAAAAAAAATAAAAAATACTATATTATTTTTAAAATAAAAATATTATATTCAAAATATGAATCCATAAAATTAACTATTTTACTTTAATATTTTATATATATAATTAATTTAACTAAATTAAAATATTAAACCAAACAAAACATCACATCACATTATAACTATCACACTATCTCTACCATATCATACTTCACCTCAATTAATATATAGCTATCTTCATATAGCCTCATTTAAGTTTACTACTTTCATTGTTTTGACACACTTATATCATACTTGGAAAAGAAAAGCACAATAACTTACATATAATATGGCTTTTACTTGTTTTGGCAAATTCCCACAGGTTTTGAGAAACAAGAACATCTTCAACAAACATCCTCAAGCTTGTGTAATGGAAAGTCATTACAAATTCATCACTATAGCTGCTTTTTCCAGGTAACACCATCAATTCATTTTTGTAATGAATGAATCCTTTCTGTTTTGTTTGTTCGGTGAAGGTATATAGCTTTTAAAAATTAATATGTTTAAATTTATTTGTTCGGTGAAAGTACATCGCTTTTAAAAATTAATATCTAAAAATTTATTATTTATTTATTAGATAAATAATAATTTAAGATTATTTTGTTTTCCAATCTTCATCAATAATAGATGAACTCTCTACACTCACAAATTCGGATAGATCACAAAATCCATTAGATAAGTTATTCCAAAAATCTACTTAACATGATAAACAACGGTACAAATCCTTTCTCTTATTTATTAATTTAATTAATAATTCTAAAAGACTTAAATAAATAATAATTCTAAAAAACTTGCTTTCTGAAATAATTTGTTTTTTATTAAAATGGTTTCCATCTTCAATGCAGGAACAATGCATCCTGTAGAGTACAATCTAAATAATTTAATTTTTATAAAATGGTTTCCAATCTCCAACGGCTCTGTAAAGTTCAGTGGACTCCCCTGTAAAATTTAAACCTAAAACTTGTTAACGACTAAACCTGAACCAACTGTAAATAAATTTTACTAGTTTATATAAATTCATCCATTCAAATTGATATAATTTGATATCAGACAGTAACCATAAGTTAGATCACCTGGTCTGACAGTAGGAATTTAGTAAAAATAATTTTTGAAAATTTCATTTACCAGGTTATAATTTGAATTTGATCACCTGGTCTTTTTTTAATTGGTAGAAAACGAGGATTGTAAACTCCTCAGTACCCAAAATCCTGAAGCTTTAAGCTTTAGGATTATATGGAGATATTAAAAAAATAAAAATAAAAAAAATCAGTAAGTTTTTATCAAAATCTGGCCACAACAAGTGGGATTTTGGTGTTTATCAAAATCTGGCAAGAATTTCAATTATTTTCTGGGCAAAATTGTAACAAATGACAAGATCCCTGGAAAGCTTTTCAGGAAATGCGCCTGCACAGCGTCACTCCATCGGCAATTGGGATATGGGCAATTTCGATGCGAGGGTCTGCGGCAAGGGCTTTGTTTAGTTCCAACGTAAGCTCTCTGCCATATCTCATGCCTTCGCTCATGGGAACTTCTGGGGTAAGTGCAACCGATCCTTGCCACAGAGTATTGTCATACGCAATCATTCCTCCCACCTTCACCAGATCTATCAGCCGCATGTGGTACTTCACATAGTTGCATTTATCAGCATCTACAAACGCGAAATCAAACGATCCGTGCATCTCCTCCTGCACGATACCCATTTCATCAATTTATTAAGCCTTAATCCGCCATTCCCAAACTTTTAAGCTCTCCCTCATATATTTTACTCACATTCTTAAGCATTTCATCCAGAACTGGCAGAGCAGGGCCTTCTCTGAAATCAATTTTGTGGGCAACTCCAGCTTTCTCGATGATAGGTCGCCCCATCTCATAATTCTCTCTGTTAATGTCCATCGCTATTATCTGCCATGACATCCTTCATCAATTAATTGGCCCAAATGCAAACATTAAATTCCCCTGTTTGGGAATATCTATTGTTATAAATGTGAATATAAAAGCACCTTTCCATCACAGGGTAAGGCAAGGGCTGTGCTGAGAAGTGAGTAACCAGTGTACACCCCAATCTCTATGGTGTTCTTGGCGTTCATCAACTTCAGCAAGAGGCCCAGAAACTGACCTTCATCCGGAGGAATAGCCATGAGATGCCTGTCATACCAGACAATCCATAGTTGCTTCACACTATGAAAATTGGTTTTACCAGCACAGCACAGCACAGCACCCATTTGTATCTAGATTTAAGGAATTTAGAGCCACATGGAGTAAGATGGAGAGGCTTACCAGGGATGTTTGGAAGTCAATTCCCGGAGCTCCTTCAATGGCTCAGGCTCACGAGGGTATACGCTCGTTTCCAATATATACTGCAATATTCCCATTATTAGCCATTCCCACTTGACAAGTACATGAATACAATCCACTAATGGGCAAACATTAACTTTATCCATTAATGGCTCTGCTAAATTTATGCACCCCAGTTGGGGTGAGAGTAACCTGGTAGAGGGCATCGCTCTGCAACAGACTTTTGTGATCCATTTTCTGATAGATCGCAACCTTACTCTGCTCCTGTCCTTGGGGGTTAAGTCCACCTGCACGTCTGCTGCAGCTAGGTGTTGAACATCTGTGCCTGTGTTATTTCCTTACACCTGCAACACAGCTGAAAACAGATATAATAACAACTAAAACTAGATAAAATTAAACTCAGCAAAACAACTCCATCGGAATTCCCCAATCGGTTCTATGCAATTGATTTGCAACTTAGATAGTGTATGTATAACAGACAATGAATATCCAACCATCTAAACTAATCTAAATGAAAATGGCTACAAGTGGTCTAGCTGGAAGTGGTGATTAAATTAGCATAGCTTCGAAACCCTAACCCCATATCTACCCACTGGATACGAACGAACCTGGTGCAAGTTCTATTTGATTTTTATTGTAAAGAAACACCCTTCATAGCGCAAACCCTTAGCCAAATGAAAACTGTAACTTACTCTACAGAAAACCCTTAGCCAAATGAAAACTGTAACTTACTCTACAGAGCATTTCCAGAAATGAAAGAAAAAAAGGGCTAAGAAAAATGCATCCAACCTCTGTCAAAATTGCTCAGATAACCTAACCGACGAACAAAACAGTGGCTGCATCAGATGAAACACATGAACATCAAATTCAGTTGGAGAGATACATGTCAACATACCCTAAAACACAAATCTCAGACCTCTGAGAAGAAAAAGAATTCATCCCAATAAATGTGTAGTGGAAGATTCCTAGTGGAACTAAATGTGAAGTGGAATAGTAAATGACCACAAAACCATCAAACCCAACTGCAGTACAGGTTGTTAGTTTGCATGTAATAGGCTTTCAATTAGACCTCTATCTCCTTAGAACCCTACAGCTTCTTGGTCACTTAACTCTAATATCCGTGCATGCAATTAACAGGTCAAATTCACACAGTAACCCGTAGTGAGATATCCCTGGGTATCCCTGTGACAGTATACACAAAGAGAATCTTCCTGTCACACTTATTACATGACGCAACCATACATAAGTAGCATGGGATGTCTATCACTCAAAGCTTAATTTTTCCTTGGTATTTTTAGTTTTTGGTTGGAATTATGTCAGAATTCTAATAAACATACATTTCATGAATAACATTTGTCTATATCAAATTTGATTAATAACATTTTTAGCTAATTTAAAAGGAAAATTTCAAAAAATAAATAAAAAATAATAATAATAATTAAATTTAGAAAAATATCTTGACTAATTGAGAGAAATGTTAATGTTGTTTATAGTTGAGTGTTTGAATGGGTTTTTTTTATTGTGGAAATAGATTCAGCACCATCAAAACTTTTGGGCACCCAAAATCTTGAAGTTTGATAGCTATAAAACAGATTTTCAAAAATTTCTGTCGAATTTTTCCATAATCTTGCCAAAATTTCTAAATTATCCTGTGAATTCTTTGAACTACTTGAATGATTAATACTCTCCCATTTCATAAGTAACATGAAGATGAATGTAATAACTTTGAGACTTTAATATATTTTTTAACCAAATAAATAATGAAATGAAATAATATTACTTTAACATATTTCTAAGAAAATACATAATGAAATAATATTTTAATGTTCACCAAACTAAAACTGGTCTAGGGGAGAGTCGCCAGTTCTTGAACACGTCGGCAATGACTCAGCACCGGCCACGTCAACATCATGATGGCATCTGCAACTGCGGAAGCATGCAGTCACATAGGGTCCATTAAATGATCAGTGATCTTGATGATACAGTGGCGGTCTCTCCATTTTGTAGACTTGGACAGCAATATGTGCATTTACGCTCGGAGTGCCTTTGTTTCGTTAGCTCTCCAGATTGTTGCAATGAATTAGCTCAATACCCAATGCAAATCAGCATGTTGTCCACTTGCTCCCTCCTTGGCGATACTTAAACCTGCTTAGCATGGTGGGAAACTCCCACACAGTCCTGGTTAGTGGATGTCTTTGTGCAGTAAATAGGTGGTGGAAAGCATTTTTGTTCTTATGAGTTATAACATTTTAAAATAGTTTGCTTATAAAGCGATTTGGTTATTTTCTTGTTGTTATGTGAATTTATGGTCCATTGTTTGAGTATTTATGTGGCGAGAGTTGGTTTTGCCCAACTGTCGCAAATTTGAATTTATTAAAGCTTATTTATGTCGTTAGTTGGTTTATTCGGCTCTGTAGTTGTGCGTTTTTCAGCTCTTGCTCTCAGGTCCGTAAGGGGGTTTTTTGTTGGAAGTTTTTGCATTTTTGTTTAATTTTGGTGCTTGACTGTGTTTTTGTCTTTTTGCAGGTCAGTGGAGAAGGAATGCAGGCAGTGGAGAAGGAATGCAGGTCAGTGCAGGATTCTGTGGACTGAAAGAGGAAGCCTGGAGGGATAGCAGTTTGAAGGTAGGACTCTGTCCTACCAGTAATATCTCTGTGTTTGTAAACACATTTCACCTTGAGGAGATGTTGTCTTTTGAGTGGTTTTACAGTGTTTGATTGGAATGTAGGGTTTTGGGTTTTACAGTGTTTGATTGGAATGTAGGGTTTTGGGTGTGGGACTCAGTTTCCTTCAATTTTGCAATCTAAATACCTCTGTGCACTGGAAGCCTGGAGGAGATGTTCTGTTTTGAGTGGTTTTACACAGTTTGATGGGTTTTGGGTTTTACAGTGTTTGATTGGATTTCAGATTATGATGTTAATGTTGACAATGCTCTAAATATATTATTGAATTTCATGTTTATGTTATTTGTATTAGACATTCTATGACGGATCAAACTCTTTTTTACTGCGTCTTAATTTTTCATTTGTGACCATAATATTTATGAATTCGAAATGATATCATTTTAGAACTATGTACAAAAATTAAATGTTTTTATTTAAAGTTTACAATTCAATTCAATTTACCAGCGGCTTCCTGTCACGTTGCAAATTCAAATTTGGAAGTGGAGCGGATGGAATGCCGGTTGTCCTTCCCTAAGAGCTTTTTATCAGTTAAGCTTTTTTTATCAGATAAGAGCTTTTTATCAGTTAAAGATTTGTGACCGTTTGAGAGGGAGAGTTATAAGAGAGTTTTAGGCAGCAAACCTGCTTTCATCTTATTCTTTATTCTGAATTGCAGATAAATTTTTGTGCAGCCAACCTGCTCTACATTTTTGCACAGCCATCCTGCTCCTCTCCTTTCTTGGTTTCACTGAATTTCATTGATTTGGTTACTTTCCAGTCCATATCTGTTTGTTTGACTGCATGGCCATGCACAGCGTTTGTTACAGTGCATTTTCTTTATTGCTTTGTCCATTTGTTTGGATTGTAATGGGTGCTTTTTGTTCAATTTTCTTCTCTGTTTCATTTTTTCCCTTTCTGTTTGTATTTTTTCCCTGGAATATATTTGGCTGCGGGATGTAAGGAAAAAGAGATATGGGTAGAGATAAAACTCAGTATCTTGGATTCTGTGAAGTTGCTAGCAGGTTTGTTTTGTCTTTTAGTTTTCGTTTTGTCTTTTTACTTATATAGATATATAGAATGTGAAGCTGGTCGGTTGATAATTGGAATGCATAGAATAGTTGTTTTAACCATAGAGATAGAGATAGTCATTTGGTTAATGATTTGAAATCACCTCTGATGTGCGACGGGTAAATTAGATTGTTTGCCATTGAAAAGCTTGGGAGCTCGGGTTGGATTTGGTCTGTTTCCATAGCTGTCCCTCTGTTTGTGAGAGTCAGTCTCATGATGTTAATGTTGACAATGCTCTAAATATATTATTGAATTTCATGTTTATGTTATTTGTATTAGACATTCTATGTCTCCACATATGCAGGAGAATCTGGCCCATTCACCAGAAACTCAAACTCACAACTGTATACATTCTCCTATACAGTTAGGGTAAATATCGCTATAATTTAAAAGAAGATTCAGAAATGGGCGGCTTTTATATTAAAAGAAACTGTGGCCAAACTGTATGGTAGTGTACATAACAACAAAGTTTCGGCCAATGCCATCAGAACAAAATATTCCAAAACTCCAAAAAGACTGCTTAAAATGAAACTATACTTGCTGTTCTGTGCCTACGACTGTTAATGCGTCTGGTATGTTGCTTAATATGTTGTTCTAATAACAAAGTTGCCTCACAAAACATTATAACACTGAGAATTACATAAGAACAAGCTCGCTTTGAGTTTCTTCCTTGACACAAACCTGGTATTTTGCTCCCAGCAAAAATGGTTGCCTGAACTTTGTGAATGAAAATGTTGAATTGACCATGCCTAATATGAAGTTCTGAGTGGGAAGACTGAGGTAATGAGCCACAGTATTTTCCTCTTTCAGCTGAGATGAGAAAGGATGAAAAGAGCCAACAGAAAATTTTGGAAATTGGGTAAGGATTGTGATGGCTCCATAGGACGGAAAGGGATTGCGCAATTTTGGCCACTAAAGTATACAAAGTGTCCATTTTAGCCTCCATATCTTCTTACTTTTGATGAAGACTTTTCATGAATAAACTCCATCTCTCTCTCTCTTGAACTTCAGACAATTGAGCAGCAAGAACTGATGCCTTTTGGGCTCAATGCTCACTTGTCCAGAATCCATGTACTATATCTTTTGCTGGTGCGACTAATTAGTGGAAGTGTTGATTAGCTTCACTTGCAGCTCTGTCATGTACCCCTTCCCTTCTATCCTATGCTAGCTTACACCACACATATTAACAAGGTTGACATTGATGCCCTTTCATCCCAAATTCTATGCTAGTCCCAACAGAAGTCTTCATGTCAAATGAAGATCTGAACAGGCTGTCCCACTCTAATCCCAGCAGAGAGACTTCTCCCTAGACTTCCCACTTTAGGCAGCTGAAACATCATAAAGAAAGCAGAAGCTACAGACCCACTTACCCAGATGAGGGTGAAGGAAGACTGACTTCTTTCTACACACAGACTGCAACCTCATCTGCCAGGGGTAGTCTTAAAAAACATGGAATCCAAAGAGCCAAACTGTAATCAAACTTGCCATTGCCTTTGTGAATGAATGCAGATCCAAGGTATGATGATGCTTTAACTCCTTCCCTGCCCTTAAGCATGCAACATAACACTTGACAAGATTGATTGAAAACATGTTAAAAAGCAAACAAGTAAAGTCATGGGAGGGGTACAAGAGATAGTGCCCCCCTCCTATTTATACTGGAGGTCTTTTGTAAACCTTTAGCCTTTGCTGTTGTCAGTCCTTGATAAAGAGCCAACATCTCTGCTCCATTCCTATTCCCCATGCATAGCTTGTTTTATGATTTCTTCGGGATTGATGATGAAACTGCCCTGCACCTGCCACCCCTTAGTATTGCTATACTTAGATAGAGTATACAAAGAGATTTGAGAACGGTTTAAAATGGTTACAATGTAAGCACTGACTATTTTATGTTGTGCTTCTTTTTGCATATAGGAAGTAAGCCTCTCAGAACTTCCCAGACTTGTTTGTTTGTCCATGAGCGAGGAATTTTGATATTTTAAAAAAAAAAAATGCACTATTCCTGAAAATAAGCATGGAAGATTAGGTGAAAAGGAATCACACGATAACTATTAAAAAGTTCAGGATTTTTTGGATCATATGGAAATGAATGCTCAATTTTGTTATTTGTGAAAAAGTGTTATGGATGCTGATTTTTAGGAATGGAAAACAACATGAGAAGGCAAATGCTGAACATTTTCCGTCTAAGTGCTGCACAAGTATACAATAAGATCATAAACTTTTTAATATGTACATGATACATGGAATGGACTAAAGGCCCTAAATATGAACTAGACAATGCTATGTTGATTATATTTTGGTTTTATTTGTGTCATGTTTTTATCCTTGCTATCACACATCTGATAGAATTTGCAAACATTCTTGGAAACCAGGAGATTTGAAAAATGAGCCTAAGCTCATAGATGTTTTGAAGCAAATGTATGGTTATCTAGCCAAGTTTTTAGGTCTTGGAAATTGAATTTTTCTTATGGGATTGTTCTCTTCTAAAGAGATAACATTGACATAGTATCTAGTTATCCTTACAAGGGTGTAATAGTGTCGATTATTATGAAGATTCTGGAAAGAGCTATACACTATCATTACCATACCTTATATGTGCTCTACTTTATACAAGTGATTACACTGATGTTTACACTACGTCATTGTGTAAGATCCATATACACTGATTACAAATGTTACAAGGGTTGTATAGCTCAGCTTATACTGCAATGTAAGCAGTAACAATGGGACCTGATCTGGTTATACAATGCTTATAACTTATAAGGCATACATGTTACAAGGAGTCATAATGTTTACTATGAGGTAATCAACTTCAAAGTATCGTATAGATATAGCTTATACTTTGACTGAGCTTCATGCTTATTACAGATAATGCTATGTTTTATCAATAGTTTCAACACATATAGGAGACTGTTTCATACAACAGATTAACAACAGATTAACAAACTTGTATGATTTAGAAACTGTTTGATATGTAGGAATTATAAACTGTTTGATATATAACTTCATACAAAATCTGATATAGGCTATAAGGCTATAACTTCAACAGATTAATAAACTTGGGGGATTTAGACACTTTTTCATACATACTAACTTGAAAATGTTTGTAGCTTCCCAAACATCCATGGATGCTATCATTAGCAAACCTATTTGATCCTTACCAAAATCACAGTGTCTTGTAGTTACAAAAATTAAGTCATGGCACCTCTATGCTTGATGGCTTCCATTTCCTGCATTGCCCAAGTATGGTGGACTGCCCAACATTGGATGATTAGGAAGTGCCTGAATGTTGGCATATGGTTGACTCCAATTTTCTCCATGTAGCCATGGTGGGACTGAGTATCCCAAGTGTCCACTTGTGTTACTAACCCCAGCACTGACTGCAGGTGTCATATAAACACAATTAGGATTCAAACCTGCACTGGTAGGGGTATAAGAGGCGGGCCTAACCCCTGCATGATAGCTAGGGACTTGGATGTTAATCAGGTCTTGGAATGATGGTGTCTGCTCTGCAATGTGGTCCAGCGTGTTAGACATCAACCTATTTGCCTCAAACTGTCTTGAACCATGTTCTTCTCTGCTTGTCACCCCTTGTCCTTTTTCCAACTCTTGTTGAACCTTTCTTGCCTCTCTTTGTTGCCTTGCCAATTGCTTTTGATGTTCCTTATCTTCCCTTGCTTTTTGTCTTTCCAACATTTCCTTTGCTCGAGCTTCTGCTGTTGCAATCCTTGCAACCCTCTTTTCATTGGCTAACTCCTTCTTTCTCTTTTTAGCTTCCTGAATTTCATTCTTTTTACGTTCAGACTCGACCATTAAATTCATATAATCTTTAGATGTGAGCAATTGTGAACTCCTCCCTAAACGAAGATAATCTGAGGTTGAGTTCCTTGATGAGGCCTTCACTCTCTCTACTGGTAGCTTTAGGAATGCACCAAGTAATCTCTGCTTTTCCGGACCTGGCTGCTGGATTTCATCTTCTGGGACAACTTATTGGCCCCCATTATTTTCTTCTTCAGGTACTTCATGCTGAATAGGCTCCTCTTCCAATGATCCATTGTTCACAAAATAATGAACAAGTTCGGTGTTCAACCCTGATGGTTGTGAAGGCATGCATGCTTTCATCCTCATTGGTGGTAGATACATTATTTCCAGTGATATTCATCACAGCCTCTGCCAGCCATGATGGTGCACTTACTTGGGTTGGCATGGTCAATTGCTCATTTTCAGCTGCATCAGTGGGTGTCACAGCCTCATTGATATTGTTAGTTGGTTCATCACTGAACTGTGTCTCACTGACATGCTCAGCATCATCACCACCACAGAACAACCCTTCAGAAAGGGACATTATACCTTCAGCAGCAGCTACATCTTCTTGGGCACCAACATGCTCTTCTAAATTCTCTACTTCTTGACCTTCCACTTCAAAATCTTGGCTACATGTGGTATCATGCATAAGAGCATCATAATTGAGTGGCCATATACCAGTCCTCCTAAATCCGGCCTTGATATTAGAAGGTGTGAGAGCCCTTTTAAATGCTTTGCTAGCAAGCTCAGCTAGCTCAAACCTCTTTACTTCCACCCCTGGGTTCTTTGCCATCCATGAAGCTCGCTCGACCCTGAAATAGTTCTTGAAAGGCCCAAACACGCTCACATCAAGGGGCTGCAATCTGTGAGTAGTATGAGTCGGCAATGTTAACATGTCAATGCCCAACTTGTTGGCCTCCTCGATTTTCTGCACATCCATGTGGCTTCCATGGCCATCTAAAAGCATCAAGTGCCTGTTTTCAGGCGAGACACCACCCGGTACAGAAGCAGCAAAGTGGCAAAGCCAATTTAGGAACAGTTCCTTTGTCATCCATGCATGTGGATGTGCAGCCATGCATGCCCCCGGTTCACAATTCTGTATGTAATTTTTAGTTGAGTTTTACCTTTAAATAGATAAAATCCCGGTATAGATGAGCCAATTGCATTGACACAGGCAAGAATTGTGATCCACTCCCTGCTCTTAGGCAATATCTTAGGCACATTTCTACTCCCTCTCTTTGCAATTACCCGCATACCACAATTTCTTCCTGCCTGTAAGCCTGTCTCATCGCAGTTCCATATGTGGTCTGGGGCATATGAGTGCTGGTCATATGCAACAAAAAGAGTGTTATAGAACTTGGAAACAATTGCAGGGCGTAGATTTAAAGCCCGGTCTCTGTCAAGTCCCTCTGTTGTACGTAACACAAGGTCTGGATGCCTATTTTTAAACCCACTCCACCATGACTTACCAGGAAAACCATCTTTAAAGGGGTTTGGCCTCCCTTGACATATTTGAGCTACAGTGGATTTAAGTTGGATAAGTTCTAACCCATGTCCCAATAGGGCCATCTCCTTACACCACTCCACCACCTCATCTTCCTCCTCTTCAGTCATGACTGTAACAGGCCCTCTGCGCTTTGTATTAGTCAACCCATTTATCCAATAATGTATGTTTGAGGCAGCAATACCATGTTTTTTTGCTGATGCAAGGATTGAATATCCCTTAAAATCGATGTCATCAATTGCAGCAAGCATGTCTTCCTTCGTCCAGCCTCTGATTGCACTGATTTTCTTTGTTGAAATTGCACCTTGTATTGTGGTCGAAGGTGGTTCTGTGGCTGATGGTGGGCTGGGATGATCGGCAACCACAGGGTCCTTTTCAACTACATTACTAGGAGCAATGGGAGCATTGACATCATCATCTGATGAACTGCTCCGCAGTTGGGCCCCCCTTCTCCCTCGCCTCCTGTTCCTTATCCGATCTGGAACAGAAACTCTTGGCATGGCTACAACTTGCAATTTCCAACATCGTTAAGAAATTTGATAAGTATTACAGCACAACTGTATAGAGTAAACTATAATTATGTATGAATTCCAAAATTTCTGCTAATAACATGAAATCTTTCAGTTGTTTGTTGTGAATTAATTCACGATGTTCCAATATTGATCTATGTCACAAGATATGATGTTCCGACAAGTGCTTATGTTTCCATATACGTAATAGTTCCTATCAGTGTAGTTCCGGGATTTTCTAGTGTTCCCAGATATTGTTACCTTGTTGTTCCAGCATTGAATATTGTTCCCACAAGTGCATGTTCCGACATCCTATTATGTTCCTAGAAGTCAGGTGCATTAGCTAGTGTTTCAATTCAATAAGTGATGTTTCGGTATTTGCAATAGTTACTAGAAGTGCTCCGACATAAGCTCTTTATCCAACTAGTGATGTTCCTACATACCCTGGTGTTACAATAATTTATGATGCTCCGGCATCTGCATGCATTCCAAGCAGCTAAGTTTAGACATCCCATTATGTTCCAGTATTCGTAAGCGATGTTCTAGCATTACCTCCAGGAGCAAAGCCAGCTCGAAAGCTTGTAGCCTAGGTTGTTGAACCATAAGGTATCCAGCTGAAGCGCCCGTTTCCCTTCTATAAGTGATTACCTATGTTTATAGAATAGGCTTTATCACCATAAGCTTACTATCACATACCTTATATAGATTACACATATAACACGTGATTGGTTTAATGTAATGACTCTATTCCAGCTTAGAGAGATTACAGTATAAGTGTAAAGCTCATGTTATTACTATAAGTATTACAACTCTTGTTTATCCTTATGTAAGTGATTACCTATGTTTATAGAATAGGCTTTATCACCATAAGCTTCCTATCACATACCTTATATAGATTACACATATAACACGTGATTGGTTTAATGTAATGACTCTATTCCAAAGCATGGTTTTCTTACCATTATTTAGATGAGTATGTAGCTTAATGAGTACCAAGCTTGTAGTTATGTGATATGTGTGACACTATACTCTCTCTATCCGATCTGATAACTACTATATTTATCCAACATTATATCTGTTTAATATCTTGAATAACATTATTGAAGAAATACCTGTATGTTGTTTCCAGCAACTGATGAAGAGAGTGAATGTAACACTGTGCACACAATCTGTCTGGAATGTAACACTGTGCACACACTCTGTCTGGAATGTAACACTGAGCACACTCTGTCCTCTGTTTGTATGTCTGGAACACTGTCTGAAAATGATTGTATGTCTGCAAAATGGAAACTCACTGTCTGAAAACTCACTTTCTGAAAACTGAATGGAACACTGTCTGAAAACTCTGAATGTATGTCAGCATTAGTTTAAGAGCAAAACGAATGCCTCAAATGCAGTAACAGTTGAGGTTTTATAGTTTTATGATTTAGAATTTCATTGGTAGGGAAGATTGGCATGGATTGCCATCTCCCAAATTTAATTGTGTGGTGTGGATTGATTTGTACATGATCCAATGGCTGAAAAGCTTTCATGGTTGATCCTTGTGCTTTCTTGAATTTAATTTCTGAATTGAAATGCTTTTCAGAATTTAATTCCTGTAATTCCAGGACTGTTGTGTTTAATTCTTGAAATGAAAGGTTGGGTGAACTATTTCCTGAATTGAATGGTGTCATTTAATGTCTTCAATAGGCCGAATGGTTAAACAAACATGTAGATATTGCTGACAGACATTTCCCCTATTTTTGTGCAGGTGGTACTCAATCTTTGTGCAGGGGTTACCCAGTTTTTGTCCAGCTGTTATTCAGCAATGAGATGTAGTCTCCCAATGCAAAATCAGTGGGGGACTGTTTGATGGGATAACAGTACTTTTGGATGGGTAGCTTTGTAATGTTTTGTAGTGCATTTTGCCTTGAATGGTAATTCAGAACTGGAGGTACTTGAGACAGTGGGTCTTGTCAACTTGTGATGAATGTTTTGGTGTATGGCAGATGTTGGTCTAGTAAAAAACTGGGCCCATTTTGGACATATTTATGTTACTTATATAACTTATTTCCAAATATTTATGTGCATATTATCAAATATTTATGTGCATATTTTAGTGAGTTTTTAATTTATGTTTGGTGGATGTGTGGGACCAGTAGTATAACTACTATTGGTCCTTGCACAACAATAGAAGCCTCTCCCCTATAATCCATCAAATTTTTTTTTTTTTTTCAAACCAAGGTCCACCCACTACCAATATCTTCCATAAATAAATAAATATCGTCCAACGAACGCCAAAAGTTGACTGGAAGATGTGGGTTCTCTTCACACGATTTACGAGGCTACTTGTCCATCACAAATCAGAAATGATTTTGGTCATAAGATATTTATCCTCTCGATTTTTGATGCGTTATGGCTTTGGTTATACGTATATTTATACTCTTTCAATGCCTTTTTAAGTTTTTTTGGGCAAAAATCTATTACAGTTTAGCTGTTATTACTGGTTAACGATGTCAGAATTGTTATATCAATGGTTTAAGACGTTATTTTAAAATAGAAATTGATTTTGGGGTGACCATTGAGACAGAAGGGGGCGTTGCCACCATTTCTCTTCGCTAAGGGACTGGGGACGTGGTAGCACTCGACGTGGTTCAATTGCCAAAAAAGTTGCTTTCAATTGCCAAAAAATTTAGAGGAACTTGCTTCCCTATTGGAGAATTTATCTCTTTTTGCAATGTCTATTTCCACACACTTGCAATCTTAATTTAATATATGACTCAGTTAAATATGTAATATGTAACATTACCGATAGGTAAGACATGCTCATAAATAAAAATTTATTCTTGATAATCAACATTTATTTAATAACATCTACAAATACTTTTAAATAAGATAATATAACTCTTAATTCTCCAACAATTCACATAAATTATTCCACAATCAAATTAAAGTTTTCATGCAAACTCAAAGCATTTAACATAACACTATAATACAAAGAATCATAGATTGGGCCTTTGAAAAATCTATGTTTTTATTAACAAAGAAAAGTTGTACATACATAATCTCACAATCATACATTTCTGTCTTACGATGATTCCACATTCATTTGGCCATTAGCCTTGCAGTAGGCCTACAATGATTAAATACAAAGTTAGAATAAAAATATATTTTTCTACATCCATAAATCACTCCCAATTTATTCCCTAAAGTTCTCATGATTTATTCCATAAAACTCTCATGCTTTTCAAGGTAAATTATTTGTTTTCTTATGGACAAAATCTTTCCTATCCATAGATTTTTCTAAAACTATTCTATAATAGTTAAAAGGACTAAGAATATTTACTATTAAGGAATTATAATTCTTTTACAATATTGAAACCCTTTTTGGAGCTTTTCGGAGATCTTGATGGCTTGGAAGCTCTAATGCTCCTCCATCACCTCTTTATTTTTAATGCAGAATTGATATTAGCTCATATTATTTGTTTTCTTGTAGGTTGATCAGCTCATCGTCTACACTGTTCCTCAGAATTTCCGGTTTTTTTTTTTGCCACCTTGTTCCTGCTCGTTTCCTCTAGGAATCCCCCCAGTAGTTCTCGTTTTCCCTAACTTCCCTTCTTGGCCCACTCCTCTTTCTCCTGTCCTCAGGCTCCCCTGTTCCTCTGCAATATTTCCTCTCCATCTTCCTTCATCCTACTTCATATCATTGAATTATTTGACTTATGAGTTTGCTCAACGCAAGCTCCTGCTTTGGTGTATTCTGGTTTGTTTCTTGTTTAGGATCATTTTTTATCCTCTCCCTCCCTTTGTGCCGACGTAACCTACATATCTCATTGTAGGTCCCTTTAGTTGTGGTGATTCTCTAGCTAGTACTCGACTTATGTGGTGCTCCTTCTGGTTCCTTGAATCCATGAGCTTGTTTTGGTCTGTGCTCGAGCCTTACCTATTCTTTGAACTTTCCTCCTTGCCTCGTCAATGGGTCTTAATTCATAGGGGTGCCTCCTATTACCAAGAGCGGGCCCATAGGGGTAGTACATACATGCATCATCATATAGAGGACGATGCCTCTCACTTTCGTGACCTCATGCCAAGACCCATTCAGGAAGAGCTCGCTCGTGTTGAGGGGGGAGATTTTCCTCATAAAGTACCCCTCTCTCACATGGAGGTTCTTAATGAGTGGGTGGATTGGATTTTGGACACAGTGCATACGCGAGGTATTTTTAATCAGTATATGTAAATATATGATCTCTATTGGAACATGAAATTTCTATTGGGGCACACCCCCTTAGACTAGCAAAAGTATCACACAGATATTCTCAATTCCCTTAAGCATCATCATCGGCATATGAGGGACTTAGATTGAAGGATGGTGTGAATTAAACAACTCTCAGCATCCCCCCCTCAACACTAAGAACCTCTATAGATATTAAAGAGCCCACCTAGATTGTTGTCTGTGACTCAAACCCTTCTTCCTAGTTTCTAGCATGTCTATGCTTTATGGTTCTTGTGTTATTGTTTCTTTTCTACATTTCTCGTTAGATCTCCCTAGTGAGAGATTGAAAGTTGACTTTTGAGTTTATCATGTCTATGCTTTATGGTTCTTGTGTTATTGTTTCTTTTCTACATTTCTCGTTAGATCTCCCTAGTGAGAGATTGAAAGTTGAATTTTGAGTTTATCATGTAATTTCTAGTTTTGAAGGCAATATAATTTACCCCCCCAAAAAATGATTTTAATCAAATATTAATTGATGATAATTATGATGATGTTTAAAATTTATTAAAATTAAATATGATTTTTATTTATTTATTTAACAATGTAAGAAGTTATTTGGATTTTTAAAAAAATTATTTCTATGAGCATAAAGTATTAAAATAATTCCAAGATCACTATAATTTTGTTGAGTTGGAAGGTTAAGAAGATTGGTGACTCTTTCTTCTCATCCCATGGTGTTTTGGGAATGGACCAATGATCAGTTTCATTATGGAACTCATGAGAATTTGTTCTTATTTTAATTGTGTTTACTTTCTTCTTTATATTAGCCAAGACAAAGAAATACATTTGTTTCTCAATATTTGAATTCATCACCTCCTTATAATATCTTAGTTACCTTTTTTCTACTCTTTATCACCCACTATTTCTCCTTAAATTTTGAGATAATAATATTTTTATTATTGTCCTTATTTTACAAAATGATCTCCTCCCGTGTCCCCTAATTTCCCTAGCTAGGATTGGGCATCCTTATGTCATCCCCACTTGAGTTGAACATGGTTTTCGCTAGAGTTAGAAACAGTTTTAGGAACTTCTTTTCTTCCATGTTGTTTAACCTCTTCTCATACATAAGATATCTAGTAATAATCATGCTTTCAATAGAATAAAGACTTGCCTTGATGAAAAAGATAAGATAGGGTGCATTTCCTGAAATCTTGAGATTATAGATTATACGTTGTTTTTGGATATGTTCTATCTTCCTCCACAAATCTATGTATATATTGTATCTCTAAACATCACATCCCTATAAAATGACAGGGTGAAAAGAGTCTCAAAGATGAATTTCTTTAATCCCATATCTAAAGATCAACACGCTTACAATTATTTTCAAATCCATAATAGGATTTTCATACTCCATCTATCATTTTATCATACTCTCAATTGAGCTTGTAATGGATGTCAATTCCAAGATATTTGTATGTAGGAACTATCTCCAAGTTATTGTTGTCATATATGAAAGTATCATATATGATTTTTATGAATTTGAGTATAATGACATTCATTTTGTTAGTATTATTAGTTATACCCATTCTAGAGGATTATTAATTATTTGTCAAGATTGCAAGGACTTCTTGCCAAAAGAAGAATATATTCATCATAAACAAGAAGAGTGATGACTATATTAGTGAGAGTGGACCCAACTCAACTTGTTTCTTTCAAAAACTATTCTAACTTATCAATGTGTTGTGAAACCAGCTCCAAAAAGAGAAGAAAAGAGATATCAACGCCTTAGAAATAAGCCACTTTGAGGGGGCAACCTCCAATAAATTACATGAATGAACAATTCTTGGATGATTCAAATTACAAAACCTCCTTTCTATATATAGGAGTCCATAGGGCCACAATGTAATCCTAGTGGGGCCATAATGTAATCCTAGTGGGCCACAATGTAATCCTAGCCGACCTTACAATAATAATTTAAGGGCACAATAATAACAAAATGGGGGTTACAAGGGTACAATAATAACAATAAGGGGGTTACACTAACAACAATAAGGGACTATACTAGTAACATAGGGACCTAACATGCCCCTCTCCTTCAAAAAAAGTGTTGTCCTCAACACTTGAGTAGCTCTGGGTGCTTTTGTATAAAATTCTCATCCTCCCATGTAGAATCTTCAGTGGGTAAGTTCTTCCACTTGATGAGATACTCTGAAATTGATCGATTCCATAGTTGTCAAGTTCTTGTTTCCGTGACCGTTTCCGGTTCCAATATGATTTTTCCTTCCTCATCAAGTTCTGGCAATATTGTTTGAACTGGAAGATTTTCACCTATAACCTTCTTTAAGCATGAAACATGGAAAATCGGATGCACTCGTGAAGAAGCAGGAAGCTCCAATTTGTATGCCATAGTACCAATCTTTTGCAACACCTTGTAAGGACCATAGTACTTTGGTGATAATTTATTATCCTTCTTAGCTTGCTTGAGGGACATTTGTTTATATGGTTGTAGCCGTAAAAATACCCAATCTCCTACATCAAAACTTCTCTCGCCGCGATGTTGATCTGCCTGTTGTTTCATTCGATTTTGTGCCAAATTCAGGTTATCCTTTAAGAGTTGGAGAACTTCTTGCTGATGCTCGATGTGATCTTCGACTGCTTGAACCTTCGAATTTTCCCTTAAATATTATGTAATCGATGGTGGATGATATCCATAAAGTGCCATAAATGGGGTCGTTTTTGCTGCAGTATGGAAGGAAGTGTTATACCACCATTCAACGAGAGGTAACCACTTGACCCATTGCGTTTGTTTATCAGATACAAAACAACGAAGATATCCTTCCAAACATTTATTTAATATCTCAGTTTGACCATCAGATTGAGGATGATAAGATGAGCTATGAGCTAATTGAGTACCCAAACAAGAAAATAACTCAGTCCAAAAATTTCCAGTAAAAATGGGATCTCTATCGCTCACAATAACCCTTGGGATTCCATGTAGATTTTGAATTCTATCCATAAATGTAGTAGCAATTGTACTTGCTTTAAATGGATGAGATAATGCACAAAAGTGTGCATACTTGGTAAGTCTATCAACTACCACCATGATGACATTCTTTCCTTCAGACTTAGGTAAACCTGTGATAAAATCCATTGAAATCTCCTCCCAACGTTGACTTGGAATGGATAAGGGTTGTAGAAGTCCTGGGGTCTTAATTGTTTCCACTTTATTCTGCTGGCAAACCAAACATTCCGCCACAAACTTTCGAATATCAGATTTAAGGCCATCCCAAAAAAATTCTTTCTTCACCCTGTGGTAAGTTTTTAAAAATCCTGAGTGTCCTCCTAAAGGAGAAGTGTGCAATTCCAGAAGAATCTTTTGTTTTAGTTAGGAATTCTTACAAAGATATAAGCGATCTTTATACCATAAGGAATCATTTTTCCAACTAAATGTATCAGATGTACTAGGATCTTGCTGCAACTTTTGAATGAGTGTCCATACATCTTTGTCCTTCTTCCATTCATCTCTTGCTTCGGTTATTCAATCTGGTTGGATAATAGAAATGGCACAAAGCAATGCTTCCACCTCTTCATTCTTTCTTGAGAGTGCATCTGCAACAACATTAAGCTTTCCTTTTTTGTAGATTATTTCAAAGTCATAACCCAACATCTTTGTGACCCATTTTTGCTGCTCTTCTAATGATAGTCTTTGTTCCAAAAAGTGTTTAAGACTATCATGATCATTTTTTACCTCGAAGTGTCTTCCCATTAGGTAAGTTCGCCATTTCTTTAGTGCATGCAGTATTGCTAACATTTCCTTCTCATAAATAGGTTTCTGTAAATACTTTCCTTTGATTGGATGACTTTCAAAAGCAATGGGTCTTCCTTCCTGCATTAAAACTGCACCAATTCCATTTCCTGAGGCATCACATTCCACAATAAAGGTTTTTGTGAAGTCTTGTGTAGCTAAGACCGGTGCTAGGCACATTGCCTCTTTAAGATGTTCAAAGGCCTTATTTGCTTCAAGAGTCCATGAAAATGCATCTTTCTTCAATAATGTTATTAGAGGTGCTGCTGTTCTCCCATAATTCTTAACAAACTTTCAATAATTGGATGCCATTCTAGCTTTTGAATTGTGTCCATAAATGTAGTAGCAACTGTGCTTGCTTTAAATGGATGAGATAATGCACAAAAGTGTGTGCATACTTGGTAAGTCTATCAACTACCACCATGATGACACTCTTTTCTTCGGACTTAGGTAAACCTGTGATAAAATCCATTGAATTTTCCTCCCAACGCTGACTTGGAATGGATAAAGGTTGTAGAAGACCCGGGGTCTTAATTGTCTCAACTTTATTTTGTTGGCAAACCAAACATTCCGCCACAAAATTTTGAATATCAGATTTAAAGCCATCCCAAAAAAAATCTTTCTTTACCTTGTGGTAAGTTTTTAAAAATGCCGAGTGTCCTCCTAAAGGAGAAGTGTGCAATTCCAAAAGAATCTTTTGTTTTAGTTAGGAATTATTACAAATATATAAGCGATCTTTGTACCATAAGGAATCATTTTTCCAACTAAATGTATCAGATGTACTAGGATCTTGTTGCAACTTTTGAATGAGTGTCCACACTTCTTCGTCCTTCTTCCATTCGTCTCTTGCTTTGGTTATCTAATCTGGTTGGATAATAGAAATGGCACAAAGAAATGCTTCCACCTCTTCATTCTTTCTTGAGAGTGCATCTGCAACAACATTTAGCTTCCCTTTTTTGTATATTATTTCAAAGTCATAACCCAAAATCTTTGTGACCGATTTTTGTTGCTCTTCTGAAGATAGTCTTTGTTCCAAAAAGTGTTTAAGATTATCATGATCAGTTTTTACCTTGAAGTGTCTTCCCATTAGGTAAGTTCTCCATTTCTTTAGTGCATGCAGTATTGCTAACATTTCCTTCTCATAAATAGGCTTCTGTAAATACTTTCCTTTGATTGGACGACTTTCAAAAGCAATGGGTCTTCCTTCCTGCATTAAAACTGCACCAATTCCATTTCCTGAGGCATCACATTCCACAACAAAGGTTTTTGTGAAGTCTGGTGTAGCTAAGACCGGTGCTAGGCACATTGCCTCTTTAAGACGTTCAAAGGCCTTAGTTGCTTCAGGAGTCCATGAAAATGCATCTTTCTTCAATAATGTTGTTAGAGGTGCTGCTATTCTCCCATAATTCTTAACAAACTTTCGATAATACCTTGTTAACCCGAGAAATCCTCGCAACTGCTTTATGGTTGTGGGGACTTTCCATTCCTTAATGGCTTTAATTTTGTTAGGGTCTACCTTAACACCCTCGTGAGATACAATATGACCCGGATATTCCACCTCTTGTACTCCAAAGAAACATTTGGATGTTTTTGCATATAATTGTTTCTCCTCCAATAGTTTGAGCACCCTGTCAACATGTTGAACATGGTCCTTCCAAGACCTGTTGTAGATTAGTATATCATCAAAAAATACTAGCACAAATTTTCTAAGGAAGGGTTTGAAAATGGAATTCATCAACCCTTGAAATGTTGAAGGTGCATTGGTAAGGCCAAAAGGCATGACCAAAAATTCATAATGACCCTCATGAGTTCGAAATGTTGTTTTCGGAATATCTTCAGTCTTCATTCTAATTTGATGATACCTTGAACAAAGATCCAATTTGGTAAAATAAATTGCTCCATGTAATTCATCCAATAATTCATCAATCACAGGAATGGGAAATTTATCTTTAATGGTGAGCTTATTGAGCTCCCTATAATCCGGACACATTCGCCATGATCCATCCTTCGTGTGTACCAATACTACAGGAGCAGAGAAAGAACTTTGACTAGGTTGAATTATACCCGCCTCTAACATTTCTGCAATCATACGTTCAATTTCGCTCTTTTGGACACAAGGATATCTATAAGGCCTGATGTTTGGAGGAACACTTCCTGGAATCAAATGAATAGCATGATCATGATCACGAATAGGTGGGAGTCCTTTGGGAGTTTCAAAAACCTTGGAATAATTGTCCAAGACTTTTTGGAGATCTGCAGAAATAGATGATTTTGATGTTGGAACTTCTAGTGAGCATAATTGTGCAATTATGCCTCGTTGTTCTTTCTTTAGAAGCTTTGTCATGACATTAGAGCTTATTATCTTTCTCGGCTTCCCTACAATACCCCGTAATTCGACTTCCTCTCCTTCTGAAAAAAATTTCAAGAAATTTTTTTGAAAATTAAAAGCTACCGTCCCCAAAGATTGTAACCATTGTACTCTTAGTACAACATCAACACCTCCCATAGGAATGGAAAGCATTGGACTATTAAATACATATTCCCCCATGGTTAGCTTGATATTATGGCATTTTCCAGAGCAATTTATAGTTCCTCCATTTGCAACCATCACTTGACATTCTGGTGTTGGGTATAGGAAACAATTCAATTATTTGGCTACCTTACAATGAATAAAATTATGGGTACTACCTGAATCAATCAACACTATTACCTTTTTCTTCTTGACATGTCCTTCTATCTTGAGAGTTTGAGGAGTGGTAATTCCTGCCAATGCATTACACGATATGGTCGGACTCATTTCTTCCTCTTCTTGGGTTGGTTCTTGGTGTATATCCTCTTCTTGTTCATTTTCTTCTTCCTCTTCACAATCTATGTAAAATAATTTTTTCTCAGCACACTTATGACCCTATCACAACTGTAGCAAAGCCCTTTTGCTCTTTTTTCTTCCAATTGTTGTGGTGTCAACCTTGTAGGTTGTGGAAATCTAGGAGTAGCAACACTTTCCTCTTTATAGAAGTGAGTGGTAGGCTTCCTTGTCGCCATAATTTTACATTCAATTTTTCTTGCCAACCTGAATGCCTTCTCCAATGAATCAGGTTCCAAAACGCGAACTTCATGTTGGATGTTATCCTTTAAAGTAACTATGAAGAGATCAATCATGTGTTCCTCTGGAATATCAGTTACCCTTATATTCAATTTTTGGAAGTCCTCAATGTGCTCCCCCACTAAACACTTTTGTTTGAGATTTATCAATTGGCTAAAGAAAGTGTTGCTCTTTGTATCCTCATAATGTGCTATCATTTCCTCCGTAAAAATTGACCAAGTGACAATTTTTTTACGGGAGCAAAGCCATCGATACCACACAAATGTATTTTGTTCTAAATGTAAAGTTGCAATGCGTACCTTTTGTGTGTTTTGCACATTATGGAGATCAAAATATTGCTCCATCTGTAGTATCCATGTTACAGGATCCTTTCCATCAAACTTCCTCATATCCATTTTTGGAATATGGTGGTTCTTCCCCCAAACATTAGATTTTATGAAATCACGATTAACATTTATTTTGTTCTCATCATGAGTTTCCTCTACTATCTTTTCACCATTAGGAAACATTTCTTATATCAACTTTGTCAAACCTTCCATGTCTGCTTTTAGATCATTCTTCATGTTTTCCATTTTCTCATCGGTCTTAGCTTCCATGTCATCCATCTTAGATTCCATGCCAACTTCATGCCATCTATCTTAGATTCCATGTCATTCTTCAAACCATCCATATTATATTCGACGCCTTTCTTCAAACTATCCATCTTAGTTTCCATGCCTTTCTTCAAAACTTCCATGTCATTTTTTGTTGCTCTTTGCGAGAGTGAATGGTCAGACTCGGGTTTTGCACTCTTTCATATGTCATGTTGCCATTCTTCATCTTCATGAGTAATAGTAGAGCCTTCTAAAGGCTTAATGGGTGTAGAATTCTTTTTAGGGGCCATTTCAGACTCCAATATTGATATCTATTCTACAATAGGCCCTTGCAATCAATTCAACTTGATTCTTCAAACAAGACTTATGCAATTCGGAAAAAAAATACACACCTTTTACTATCTTTGAGGAGCTCGATATATTGAAATTGAATTATCTCTATAATTGCCAGATCCTAACATTCGAAACTAAATTTCAGAAAATTTCTCCTCTGAAGCTTCTTTCAAATACCATAGGTCTGATCTGATTTGGATTCTTCAAGGCAACGTTATGTTCAATCTCCCACAATGACTCAATTTTGGACTGGTTCAGTAGAGCGAACTTGTACGACTTGCCACGTGTCACTGTTTCCTCTTTTGGCTCTAAAATTGATAGATCGAAAACTATAGTCCATGTACTTGCGCCCACTTTTTACAGCATTCCAATCTGATGCTCAGAGAGAGAGCTATGAAGATTTTCCCACGATCACCTCTTTTGAGATGAAATTCAGAAGCCTAAAAAATCCCTAACTTCCATAGATCATATCTCCGAAAATATTGCGAACCAATACCTGAAATTTTGCGATGATGTTCCTCAGGATTGCGGCTTCGCACTCTAAAAATTTCAGCTTCTGAACCTTTGTAGAAAAAAAGTTATTACGAAAATACCACGATGACCTGTTTAGGTTAAATTCAGGAGCCCGGAATGACTTGACCATAGACTAGGTCTCCAAAATATTGCGAACCAAGCTCTAAAATTTTGCGACGATATTCCTTAGAGTTTGGTTTCAAGACTTCAAAAATTTTCAGATTTTAATTTTATGTATCAAAAGTTATAGCGAAATTTGCTCTATTTAATCAGTTGGCTAAAATAACCCTATTAATCTCAAAGCCTGATACCAACAATAGAAACTACCTAAAAAAAGAGAAGAAAAGAGATATCAATGCCTTAGAAATAAGCCACTTCGAGGGGGAAACCTCCAATACATTACATGAATGAACAATTCTTGGATGATTCAAATTACAAAACCTCCTTTCTATATATAGGAATCCATGGGGCCACAATGTAATCCTAGTGGGGCCACAATGTAATCCTAGTGGGGCCACAATGTAATCCTAGCCAACCTAACAATAATAATTTAAGGGCACAATAATAAAAATATGAGGGTTACAAGGGTACAATAATAACAATAAGGGGGTTACACTAACAACAATAAGGGACTATACTAGTAATATAGGGACCTAACACAATGTATATGCTAAAAAAAATAGAGAATAAATGAAACCATTCATCATAAATAATAAGAGTGAGGGTGGACCCAACGCAACTTGTTTCTTTCAAGTACTCTTCTAACTTATCAATGTATATGATTAAAAAAATAGAGAACAGAGGACACCCTTTCTTAACACTTATATATGGTAATTATTTTCTTTCCATAAAATTTCAATGATCATAAACTTTCAAACCACATTGTCTATTTTTTAAATGATGAAATCGTATTTTAAAATGAAGGGAATAAAAATTATCTTAAAAAAAACATGTTCCAAAATAATGTTTTAATTATTATTTATGGTAATCATGAATACTTTCTCTCTCTAGGGATTATTTCATATAACACATTTAAAAGAAAAAATTAAAAAAAATTATGCATTTATGTATTTGGTGTTATGGATGATTCTACATAGTTATGAGAATTTGGTAGATAAAAAACTTCTAAAATTGATGTTTTTTTAAAATTTCACCACCACATAAATGAGTCTGTAAATGAATGCAAATGTCGGCTTAATATGAGAGATGTTGTAGTGTTTAGAGTTTCTGATCAAATAATAATAATAATATAATGTGGGTTCAACTAAAAAATCTAAAATTGGTTCAATTCAATTTATTATATTGTAATTTTTTTTTTATTTACAAAATTACAAACAGATTTTCAAGAAATATAAATAATAATGGTTCATATTTGTAACTATGATATGTCATAACATATGATTAATAAACATATAAAGCTTTACATTTAATTGATAAAATTAATTAAAAATAAGAATATATCCAAATATAAAAGTATGAAATATATATTTGACATAAATAGCAACTATAAATTAAGATCTATGCCATATAAATTAAAACAATGATTTATATTACTATCCATGATATTTTATAACTTAAAACTTAAATTTAATTAAGAACCATAAAAAAAATTCAATATTCACAATAAAAAAAATTACCCCAGGAAAATTTATAGTTTCATTTATTGATGTAAAAAAATTACAATTTGTATATACACATCTTAGTGTGTATTCAAGAAGGATTTTCCTCAATCCAAACAATAGCCAAGCAAAAAAAAAACTAAATTTTCTAAGACAAAATATATGCAAACTTACATCAAACGCGCCCCCCCGGCCCTCTCAAAAAGCTTAAAAAAATATCAGAGTAGCAATACTCAACATCATTCTTACATAAAGACATAGTTTCTAGCCATATTGGTCACATCAAAAAATTCATAACCAGACAATATGATATGCAAATAAATATATAACATAGAGAAATAGGAACTAAATTTGAGCATCAAGGTCATCCATAAAAGGACCATGATAGTACCGGTAGTGTGAACCATTTAGGACCTCTTCAATGGACCAAATACCCCAATATATCAAAAGTCCTTCTTTAGATAATATGTATGCCTCCTTGTTTTAGTCCCTGCAAATACGAGGACAAGCAAAAGACACATAAGAAAGTTTGAGTTTATGTAAATCCCCCAAAATATGTATAAGGTGTAAGCCCTAATATTGTTGAATTTTGTTAACCCAATTAATGACCAACAAAGAATCACCAAACACTTGAAGTTGATCATCGCCCTTCTCTTGGGGTCAAAGCAGTGCTAACCAGCACGGGTTTGACCCCTAAAACTGGCACTAATCAACACGGGTTTGACCCCCAAAACGATCGTTGATCAGCACGGGTTTGACCCCCAAAACTTGTGTTAATCAGACTTCCTCAAATTTTTAGTACTCTGTCACAAAAGCAATTGAACCAGCCACCAAGGCTCTTCAATTATCTAGCCACCAAGGCTTACAACACAACTAGCCAATAGGGCTCTCAAACTAGCCACCAAGGCTCTCGAAATGAACCGACCACCAAGGCTCAACATAGGTTCACTAATATCGCCACTAAGGCACTTCACCATCTACTAAGGCTCACTAGCTCTAATAATATGTTAAAAATATAAGACGAATTATATATATTGAAAACTAGCATCTCACAGGTGAGCAAGCTGCACCTGGAGACTTCCCAAGCAGAGAACACTCTACTCATTAATCATTAACATCAAGAATTTTACATGAGAATGGGAGAGTTAGAACTAACACCTAGAAAATAGGAACTAATTCCTAAACTAGGATACAAGCTCATTGATACCCTTTCACTGTACTCTTGGTCGCGTTTTCAAAAAATTCTATAGGTTTTTTCTCTTTGGTGCGGGATTTACCCCTAAAGCAATGCTGATCAACACGATTTTGACCCTTAAAACTAGTTTTGATCAACATGGGGTTGACCCCCAAAATGAGCGTTGATCAGCACAGGTTTAACCCCCAAAACTAGTGTTGATCATGCTTCCTCAAAGTCTTATTACTCTGTCACAAAATCAATTGAACCAGCCACCAAGGCTTACGACACAACCAACCACAAAGACTCAACATAGGCTGACCAACTCGGATACCATGTTAAAAATATAAGACAAAATTTATATATTGAAAACTAGCAGCTCATAGGTGAGAAAGCTGCACCTGGAGACTGCCCAAGCAGAGAACACTCTACTCATTAATCATTAACATCAATAATATATAATTTTACATGAGAATAGGAGATTTAGAACTAACACCTAGAAAATAGGAACTGATACCTAAACTAGGATACACGCTCACCGACGCCATTTCACTATACTCTTGGTCGCGTTGTTGAAAATTTTTATAACTGTTTGGTCATCAATGCAGGTTTTACCCCTAAAGTAGTGTTGATCAAAATGGGTTTGACCCATAAAAATAGCACTAATCAGTATGGGTTTGACCCCCAAAACTAGTGCTGATCAGAACGGGGTTGACCCCAAAACTAGGGTTGATGAGGCTTCCTTAAAGTTTTAGTACTCTATCACAAAATCAATTGAATCAACCACGAAGGCTCTTCAATTGTCCAACCACCAAGGCTTACGACACAAACATCCACCAGGGCTCTCGAACTAGCCACCCAGGCTCTTGAAATGAACCAGCCACCAAGGCTCAACACAGGTTCACCAATTTTTCCACTAAGGCACTTCACTGGCTACTAAGGCTCACCAACTCTGATATGTTAAAAATATAAGACGAAACATATATATTTAAAACTAGCAGCTCATAGGTGAGCAAGCTGCACCTGGATACAACCCAAGTAGAGAATTCACTAATCATTAATCATTAACATCAAGAATATATAAGTTTACATGAGAATACGAGAGTTGGAACTAACACCTAGAAAATAGGAACTAATTCCTAAACTAGGATACATGCTCATTGACGCCCTTTCACTGTACTCCTCGTGGTACTGTCAAAAAATTCTATAATTTTATGGTCATCAACGTGGGTTCTACCCCTAAAGAAATGTTGATCAGCACGGGTTTGACCCCTAAAACTAGCGTTAATCAACACAGATTTTACCCCCAAAATGAGCACTGATCAACACGAGTTTTACCCCCAAAACTAGTGTTGATCAGGCTTCGTCGAAGTTTTATTACTCTATCACAAAAGAAATTGAACCAACCACCAAGGCTCTTCAATTGTCCAGCCACCAAGGCTGACGACACAACCAGCCACCAGGGCTCTCGAACCAGCCACCAAGGCTCAACACAGGTTCACCAATTTTTCCACTAAGGCACTTCACCAACTACTAAGGCTCACCATCTCTGATACCATGTTAAAAATATAAGACAAAACTTATATATTGAAAAATAGTAGCTCACAGGTAAGCAAGCTACACTTGGAGGTTGCCCAAGCAAAGAACGCTCTACTCATTAATCATTAACATCAAGAATATATAAGTTTACATGAGAATAAGAGAGTTAGAACTAACACCTAGAAAGTAGGAACTAATACCTAAACTAGGATACATGCTCACCAACATCCTTTCACTGTACTCCTGGTCACGTTGTCGAAAAATTATATAATTTTTTGGCCATCACCATAGGTTTTAACCCTAAAGCGGTGATGATCAGTACAGGTTTGACACCTAAAAATAGTGTTGATCAGCATGGGTTTGACCCCCAAAACTAGCATTAATCAGCACAGGTGTGACCCCCAAAAATAGTGCTAATCAGGCTTCCTCAAAGTTTTAGTACTCTTTCACAAAAGAAATTGAACCAACCACCAAGGCTCTTCAATTGTCCAGCCACCAAGGCTTACGACACAACCAGCCACCAGGGCTCTCGAACCAACCACCAAGGCTCTCGAAATGAACCTACCACCAAGGCTCAAGACAGGTTCACCAATTTCACCACTAAGGCACTTCACTAGCTACTGGAGACACCTAATCCGAAGGTAATCCGAAGGGATTGGTCAAAATTGTACGTTAGTGTAAAATAAGAAATAAGGAAGTCTAAGAGACATTGGGAAATGAATCCCAACAGTCTCACCTCCATGTATATATTCATAAGCATCCTCAATCAATTCACACGATTCATTCTGTGGAGTTACCTCATGGCCTGGCATGGTATCAGAGCCAACTCTATTTCTAGCATTCCTACCCCTGTAACTCCCTCCTGCTCCTGGAAGACCTGCCTCTCTACCTGCTCCTAGCAAAACTGTCCCACTACCCATTGCAACTCTTGCATCTTCTCCAATATGTTGCATTCCAGATTAGATTTTTTTTTTGAGCCTTGAGCTACTCTATTTGCCATCGACCTCACAGCTCCAAGCCCACATCTCCTATGTCTGCCATAAGCTCACCGGTCCTTCCTATGACTACCTCACCTCCAGGCTCACAAATTCTTCCTTTGGCCGCCTCACCTCCCTCTACCCGCAACCTTTTCCTTCGGTTGCAATGAGGCTCCCTCCTCCCTTCATGATTCTCCCTTCGCAGTGCTGCTCCCTCCACAATGCTCCTCCCTCCTCCCTTCGTGTTGCTCCCTCCTCCTTCCTCCCTCCTCCCTCCCTTCATCATCACTCTCTCCTCCCTCCCTCTGCCTGTCCCTCCCTCCGTCGTCACCTCCCATAGCTCTGCCCTCCCCAAATCCGACTTCCCCCAGCTCCATCCTCCCCATGTTTGATTTTTTTTTAAATCAACACCAGAATTGATTTTTTTTTGTAGTAGACTACATTTTTTTACATCGGAATTGAGTTTTTTTTTGCATCAGACTATTTTTTTTTTTTTAAACAGTACATATTTACACTGCATTCACTCATATCTATTGTGGGAGTAGTTCCCTCTGGCAAGGAGAACTATCCTGAGTGGTCTTTAAAAATCAAGCACACTCTCATTTTTAATGAGTTGTGGAGAGGAATTTGTGAAGGAGAAGGAGATAATGCACCTGCAAAGCCCATAATGCACCTGCAAAGCCCATATTAGACAAGGAGATTGCCATTTGGAAAACAAGGCCTATGTCTTGATTGCAGCTTCTATAAATGAACGGGTGAGTCGCCATATTACACCATTTTCAAATGCCCATGAAGCCTTGAAAAAATTAAAATAACTCTATGACTCACATTCAAAACTTGAAGTTGTTACATTAACGATTAAGCTATTTAGCCTTGAATTGAAAAACGATGACCCTCTTTCTTTAGCATCATAAGTAAGATCTATCATACATTACATTAAAAATACTAGTGTAGAAATTGAGATACCTCTCATAGCTTATGTTAAGGCAGTGTATCCCACTTACTCACACTACCTTGAGTCATTGCAAGAAAGTGGAAACCTCAAGGAGATCACCTTTGACTCACTTGAGAAAAATTTTTCATAAAGAGAGAAGGATTTTTGAAAGAAGACAACCTCTATGTCCTCTGAAGAAGTTGTATGTTTCACACATAAGGAGAAGAATCATGCTCAAGATTATTTCAGAGGAAGAGGTGGCCGAAGAGGATGAGTAAGAAGATATTTCATAGGAAGGGGGGGCAGACAAGCTCAAAGTGAAAAATCAGATCTTCATTGCATACACTGCAATAGAGATTGGCATGATTCATCTACATGAAAGCTACCTTGGGACAGAATTGAGCAGGAAATAAATCAATAAAAAGGTAAAAATCATGATGGAGACAAAAGTAAAGCACCTGAATCTGCTCATTATGTTGTATTACATTGTAACATTAGAGTAACTGAAGACTTGTTTAATGCTTCACTTAATTCTTGGACAAATGATTAGTTTCTAGATTCAGGATCAACATGTCACATGACTTTTAGAAAATATTTTTTTGAAGAATTTACTGAAAAGGTTGATGGAGCAGTATAATTTGTAGAAAAATCTAAACTCAAGCCATCAGGGCTTGGAACAATTAGGCTTAAGTTGCCTGACCTTCCATAACATCTTCTACATGAGGTTCTATACCTCCTCAAGTTGAGGAGAAACTTGTTTTCCTTGATCCAAATCCTCCAGCAAGGACACTCCATTCACATGTTTGATGGAAAGGTTGAGGTTAGAACAACATCAAATCACTCACTTGTCATGAAAGGAATAATCCTAAAGCTGTAAGGTACTCTACTCATGAAAAAAAATTTAAATTTAGTTCTCACTATGATGAAGGTACATAACCGTCAAGTATTTTATGGCATGCTAGATTTGGACACTTAAAATATGATAGCCTTCGATTGTTGAAGAAAAATGGTGTTGTTGGATTGCCTACAATTCCTAGGAAACTTAAGAAATGTGATGCTTGTATTCTAGGAAAGCATAGAAAATAGTCCTTTCATGATTCACATTCCAGATCACATAGAAACATTGAGCTTATTCATTCAAATTTATGTGGCCCCATGCTTGTTTCTTCTGCAAATGGAAATAAATATATGATGACATTTATTGATAATTACACCAGAATATATTGGGTTTAATTATTGAAGAACAAATCTGATGCTTTTCAAACATTCAAGAATTTTCATGCATGGATTGAAAATGATGCACAAACTCATATTGGCTCTTTGTGCACTGATAATGGAAAAGAATACACTTCAAACAAATTTTAAAACTATCTTTGCCAACATGGGATCAAACATCAAATAACCGTGCCCTATAATCCCCAACAGAATGGTGTAGCTGAAAGAATGAATAGGACATTTTTAAATATGGTTCACTCCATGATATTTTTCAAGAATGTAAAATTGATGTTTTGGGCTGATGTAGTTCTATGTGTTGTGAACATAAAGAATAGGTGTCCTTCTAATACAATTAGAAATAAATCTCATTATGAAATGTGGCATGGCCAAATTCCTTCAGTAAAGCATGTCAGGGTATTTGGTTCCACCTATTATGCTTTGATACCTAAGGAAAAAAGAAATAAACTTGGTGCTAGAAGTCGAAAATGTATCTTCTTGGGGTATTCCAATACCTCTAAAGGAAATTGTCTCTATGATGAAACCAATAAGAAGTGTGTAGTATCTAGAGATATCATATTTCTTGAATATTCCAAGACTAACAATGTTTTTGAGAGGAATCTTGATCACTTGGATAGATTCACACATGCAAAGTCAATTCAAGAATTTGATAATCATATTCCACATATTGAAGGGTGGATTCCTATACTAAATCAATTTGTGGAATTGTCTTCTGAAGCACTCTCTCCCCTACATGAAGAACCAACCATTGATGAGACCTTGAATGATGTGATTGAAAGAATTTGGAGACCGAATCTTGATTCAAACTCAACTCAGTCAAATGATCAGCCCTGACCATCTTAGAAAGGTCCCCCAAAATTGCTAACAAAGACATTGGAAAATGTTCATCCCAATGAGGTTGGAAAGACAGGAACAAGAAGTTCCGCCAAGCAAAATGGAGGTGATGTATATGATTTTGATTCACATATTGATATCGATGTTTCTTATAATTGTGAATTGAATTTTTCTATAGGTCTTGAACCAACTTCCTTCAAAGAAGCCACTTCTCATGATGAATGGAATGAAGCAATGCAAAAGGAGTATGATGCCTTGATAAATAATGTCACTTGGAATCTGGTTGATCCTCCATTGGGAACCAAACCCATTGGCTGCAAGTGGGTCTACAAGAACAAGTACAAAGAAGATGGCTCACTTGACAAGCACAAAGCTAGGCTTGTGGAAAAAGGTTGTGCACAAAAAGAAGGGGCCGATTATGAGGAAATTTTTTCCCCCATAGCAAAATGGGCTACCATTTAGAAACTCTTTGCCTTAACATCACAGAATGGTTGGAAAGTCCATCATATGGATGTAAAAACTATCTTTTTGAATGGAGATCTAAATGAGAAGGTTTTTATGTCCCAGCCAAAAGGATTTGTTGTGAAGGGCCGAGAATAAAAAGTATGCAAGCTTATAAAATCCTTGTATGGCCTCAAGAAAACACCGCGAGCCTGGTATGAGAAGTTAACTGAGCATCTTCTGAAAATCAACTTCAAAAATTTTGATCTTGATGATGAAACTCTTTTTATCAAGAAAGTTGTAAAACAGTTGTATATATTGTGGTGTATGTGGATGGTCTTTTGATGACAGGGAACAATGAAAGTTATATTGCATCCATAAAGAAGGAATTGAAGAAAAGTTTTGAAATGGTTGATTTGGGCTATGTTCACTACTATCTTGGTATTGAAGTGACTCAACATCCTATATTTATATTCCTTTCTTAGAAGAAGTACATTGGAGATCTATTGAACAAGTTTGGAATGACTGAATGCAATCCTTTGACCACTCTAATGGAACAAAACTTGAAGCTCACATCCATTGAAGGAAAAGAATTTGAGGATGCAAGAAAGTATAGATAACTTGTAGGAAGTCTCATCTACCTGACTACTACCAGACTAGACATATCATTTTTTGTTGGAATCCTCTCCAGGTTTATGAAAAAATGTTGTGAAGGACATTGGTCTGTTGCAAAAAGAGTTCTAAAGTACTTGAAAGGGACTCAAGGCTTTGGACTCAAATATACACATTTGGGTGACTTCAGCTTGATTGGATACTCTGATTTAGACCTTGATGGAGACAAAGAAACTGGGGTATCTACTTTAGGTTATAATATGAGTCTTGAATCAGGAGCTGTCTCTTGGAGATCACACAAACAGTTAGTTCCAACAAATTCCACAATTAAGGAATAATATGTGGCAACAGATGAAGCGACAAAGGAAATTGTGTGGCTCAGGAAAATCCTAGAAGATTTGCAGATGAAACAAATGCATTCAACTCCACTCATGATCGACAACAATTTTGCAATAAATTTGGCCAAGAACCCAAAGTTCCATGATTGAATGAAGCACATCAATAAAAAATACCATCTGATTCGACATCATGTTGAGGCCAAAACAATTCATCTACGTCATTGTTCCACAAATGAGCAGACTGCAGACATCTTCACCAATGCGCTCAGAAGAGAAAAGTTTGATAATTTCAGAACGATTCTTGGACTCACCAACATCCCTATAGATTAAGGGGGGGGAATGTTGACACCTAATCTCAAGGGATTGGGCGAAATAGTACATTAGGGAAGTCTAAGAGACATTGGGAAATGAATCCCAACAGTCTCACCTCCATGTATATATTAATAAGTACCCTAAATCACTTCAAAAGATTTATTTTGTGGAGTTACCTCCTTGCCTAGCAGCTACTAAGGCTCACCAGCTTTGATACCATGTTAAAAATATAAGACGAAACTTATATATTGAAAACTAGCATCTCACTGGTGAGAAAGCTACACCTGGAGACTAACCAAGTACATAACGCTCTACTAATTAATAATTAACATCAAGAATATATAAGTTTACATGATAATAGGAGAGTTAGAACTAACACATAGAAAATATGAACTAATTCCTAAAATATGATACACGGTCACTGATGCCCTTTCAATGTACTCCTGGTCGCACTGTCGAAAAATTCTATAAGCTTTTGGTCATCAGCATGGGTTTTACCCCTTAAATAGTGCTGATCAGTAGGGGTTTGACCCTTAAAACTAGCGTTGATTAGCACGGGTTTGACCCCCAAAACACGCGCTAATCAACATGGGTTTGACCCCCAAAACTAGTGCTAATCAAGCTTCCTCAAATTTTTAGTACTCTTCCACAAAATAAATTGAACCAGCCACCAAGGCTCTTCAATTTTCTAGCCACAAAGGCTTACGACACAACCAATAAACAAGGCTCTCGAACCAATCAGCAAGGCTCTCGAAATGAATCAACCACCAAGGTTCACCCATTTCACCACTAAGGTAGTTCACCAGCTACTAAGGCATACCAACTCTGATACCATATTAAAATTATAAGACGAAACTTATATATTGAAAACTAGTAGCTCACATGTGAGCAAGATGCACCTGGAAACTACCTAAGAAGAGAACGCCCTACTCATTAATCATTAACATTAAGAATATATAAGTTTACATGAGAATATGAGAGTTATAACTAACTACTAGAAAATAGGAACTAATTCCTAAACTAGGATACACACTCACCGATGCCCTTTCTTTGTACTCCTCGTCGTGCTGTCAAAAAATTATATAATTTTTTGGTCATCCATGTGGGTTTTACCCCTAAAGTAGTGTTGAACAACACGAGTTTGATCCCTAAAAGTAGCACTGATAAACACAGGATTGACCCCAAAAAAGTGCGCTGATCAGCACGAGTTTGACCCCCAAAACTAGTGTTGATTAGGCTTCCTCAAAGTTTTAGTACTCTCTCAAAGAATCAATTGAACCAACCATGAAGGCTCTTCAATTGTCCAGTTACCAATGCTTATGACACAACTAGCGACTAGGGCTCTCGAACAAGCCACCAAGGTTCTCAAAATGAACCAACCACCAAGCCTCAACATAGGTTCACCAATTTCGCCATTAAGGCACTTCACCAACTACTAAGGCTCACCAGATCTGATACCATGTTAAAAATATAACACAAAACTTATATATTGAAAACTAGCAGCTCACAGGTGAGAAAGCTGCACCTGGAGACTTCCCAAGCTGAGAATGCTCTACTCATTAATAAGAATAAATATTTTTACATGAGAATAGGAGAGTTAGAACTAACACCTAGAAAATAGGAACTAATTCCTAAACTAGGATACACACTCATCGATGCCCTTTTACTGTGCTCCTAGTCACGCTATCAAAAAATTCTATACGTTTTTGGTTAACAACGCGGGTTTTACCCATAAAGAAATGTTGATAGGCACGGGTTTGAACCCTAAAACTAGCACTGATAAGCACAGGTTTGACCCCCAAAATGAACGTTGATCAACATGTGTTTGACCCCCAAAACTAGTGTTGATCAGGCTTCATCAAATTTTTAGTACTTTGTCACAAAAGAAATTGAACCAACCTCCAAGGCTCTTCAATTGTTTAGCCACTAAGGCTTACAACAAAACCAGCCACCAAGGCTCTCGAAATGAACCAACCACAAAGGCTCAACACAAGTTCACAAATTTTTCCACTAAGGCACATCACTAGTTACTAAGGCTCAACGAATCTAATACCATGTTAAAAATATAAGACGAAACTTATATATTGAAAACTAGCAGCTCACAAGTGGGAAAGCTGCACCTGGATACTTCTGAAGCAGAGATCACTCTACTCATTAATCACTAACATCAAGAACATCAGTTTACATGAGAATATTAGAGTTAGAACTAACACCTAGAAAATTGGAACTAATTCCTAAACTAGGATACACGCTCACTGATGCCCTTTCACTGTACTTCTGGTCATGTTGTCAAAAAATTCTATAATTTTTTTTTCATCAGCGAATGTTTTACCCCTAAAGTAGTGCTAATCATCACGGGTTTGACCCCTAAAACTAGCCATGATCAACACGTGTTTGACCCCCAAAACGAGTGTTGATCATCACTAGTTTGACACCCAAAACTAATGTTGATCAGGCTTCCTCAAAGTTTTAGTACTCTGTCACAAAATCAATTGCACTAGCCACCAAGGCTCTTCAATTTTCCAGCCACCAAGGCTTACGACACAACTAGCCATCAGGGCTCTCGAACCAGCCACCAAGGCTATCGAAATGAACCAACCACCAAGGCTCAACATAGGTTCACCAATTTCAGCTCTAAGGAACTTCACCATCTACAAAGGCCCACCAGATCTCATACCATGTTAAAAATATAAGACGAAACTTACGTATTGAAAACTAATAGCTCACAGGTGAGAAACATGCACCTGGAGACTGCCCAATCAGAGAACACTCTACTCATTAGTCATTAACATCAAGAATATATAATTTTACATGGGAATAGGAGGGTTAGAATTAACACCTAGAAAATAGGAACTAATTCCTAAACTAGGATACACGCTCACCGATGCCCTTTCACTGTACTCTTGGTTGTGATGTCGAAAAATTCTATAAATTTTTTTTCATCAGCGCAGGTTTTGACCCTAAAGTAGTGTTGATCATCATTGGTTTGACCCCCAAAATGAGTGCTGATTAGCACGGGTTTGACCCCCAAAACTAGTGGTCATCATGCTTCCTCAAATTTTCAGTACTCTGTCACAAAAGAAATTGAACCAACCACCAAGGCTCCTCAATTTTCCAACCATTTATGAACCAACCAATTACCAGGGCTCTCAAACCAGCCACCAAGGCTCAACATAGGTTCACTAATTTCGCCACTAAGGCACTTCACCAGCTACTAAGGCTCAACATAGGTTCACTAATTTCGCCACTAAGGCACTTCCCCAGCTACTAAGGCTCACTAGCTATGATACCATTTTAAAAATATAAGACAAAACCTATATATTGAAAACTAGCAGCTTAGAGGTGAGAAAGTTGCACCTGGAGATTACCGAAGTAGAGAACACTCTACTCATTAATCATTAACATCAAGAATATATAAGTTTACATGAGAATAAGAGAGTTAGAACTAACACCTAGAAAATAGGAACTAATTCCTAAACTAGGATACATGCTCACCGACGCCCTTTCACTGTACTCTTGGTCGCGTTGTCGAAATATTATATAATGTTTTGGTCATTAGTGCGGGTTTTACCCCTAAAGCAGTGTTGATCAACACGGGTTTGACCCCTAAAAATATCATTGATGATCATGGGATTGACCCCCAAAACGAGTGTTGATCAACATGGGTTTGACCCCCAAAACTAGTGTTTATCAGGCTTCCTCAAAGTTTTAGTATTATGTCACAAAATAAATTGAACTAGCCACCAAGGCTCTGGAAATGAACAAGCCACCAAGCCTCAACACATTTTCACCAATTTCGCCACTAAGGAACTTCACTAGCTCTGACACCATGTTAAAAATATAAGACGAAACTTATATATTGAAAACTAGCTACTCATAGGTGAGCAAGATACACCTGGAGACTTCCCAAGAAGATAACTCTCTACACATTAATAATTAACATCAAGAATATATAAGTTTACATGAGAATAGGAGAGTTATAACTAACACCTAGAAAATAGAAACTAATTCCTAAGCTAAGATACACGCTCACCGATGCCCTTTTATTGTACTATTGGTCGTGTTGTCGAGAAATTCTATAAGTTTTTGCTCATCAGCTCGGGTTTTAGCCCTAAGGTAGTGTTTATAAGCAAGAGTTTGACCCCTAAAAATATCATTGATTAGCACAGGTTTGACCCACAAAACAAGCGCTGATCAGCAAGAATTTTACCCTAAAAACTAGTGTTGATCAAGCTTCCTCAAAGTTTTAGTACTATGTCACAAAAGCAATTGAAACAACTACCAAGGCTCTTCAATTTTCCATCTTCCAATGCTTACGACACAGCCAGCCACCAGGGCTCTCAAACTAGCTACCAAGGCACCATGGAAAATTTTTGGGGCTAATATTCGCAAGAGGGCTAATTTTCCATGTTTTTTCCAAAAAACTTATTCGCCAATTTCCATTTTTTAATAAAAATTATTCACCCAAATTTTACAATATAAAATTATTTTATGTTAAAAATTTCCAACATTATATAGAGAGTATATATGAAATCATTATAAATTTGAATAATTTCATAAATACATCAATAAAATTTTTATAGTTTACATATTAGGGACTAGTGAGATTCGCCAATTTTTTAAACTTCAAGATAATTTTTTATCGTTAAAATTATCCCTGCAAGGCAATCGAAATGAACCAACTACCAAGCCTCAGCACAAGTTCACCAATTTCGCCACTAAGGAACTTCACCAACTACTAAGGCTCACTAGCTCTGATACCTTGTTAAAACATAATACAAAACTTATATATTGAAAACTAGTAGCTCACAGGTGAGCAAGCTGCACGTGGAGACTGTCCAAGAAGTGAACACTCTACTCATTAATCATTAACATCAAGAATAAATAAGTTTACTTGAGAATATGAGAGTTATAACTAACACCTAGAAAATAGGGACTAATTCCTAAACTATGATACACGCTCACTGACGCCCTTTCACTGTACTCCTGGTCACGTTGTCAAAAAATTATATACATTTTTGGTCATCAAAACGGGTTTTACCCCTAAAGAAATGTTGGTTAGCATTGGTTTGACCCCTAAAACTAGCGTTATCTAGCACGGGTTCGACCCCCAAAATGAGCGCTTATCAACATTTGTTTGACCCCCAAAACTAGTGTTAATCAGGCTTCCTCAAATTTTTAGTACTCTGTCACAAAAGCAATTGAACCAGACACTAAGGCTCTTCAATTGTCCAGCCACCAAGGCTTATGACCAAACCAACCACCAAGGCTATTGAACCAGCCACCAAGGCTCTCGAAATGAACCAACCCCCAAGGATTAACACAGGTTCACAAATTTCACCACTAAGGCACTTCACCAGCTACTAACGCTCACCGGCTCTGATATGATGTTAAAAATATAAGATGAAACTTATATATTGATAACTAGCAGCTCCTAGGTGGGCAAGCTGCACCTGGAGACTTCCCAAGAAGATAACGATATACTCATTAATCATTAAAATCAAGAATATATAATTTTACATTAGAATAGGAGAGTTAGAACTAACACTTAGAAAATAGGAACTAATTCCTAAACTAGGATACATGCTCACCAACACCCTTTCACTGTACTCCTGGTCACGTTGTGAAAAAATTCTATAAGTTTTTGGTCATCGGTGCAGGTTTTACCCCTAAATTTGTGCTAATCATCACAGGTTTGACCCCTAAAACTAGCGTTGATCAACATGGGTTTGACCCCCAAAACGAGCGTTGATCATCAAGGGTTTGACATCCAAAACTAGAGTTGATCATGCTTCCTCAAAGTTTTAGTACTCTGTCACAAAAGAAATTGAGCCATCCACCAAGGCTCTTGAATTATCTGACCACCAAGGCTTACGACACAACCAACCACCAAGGCTCAACAGAGGTTCACCAATTTCGCCACTAAAGCACTTCAGCAGCTACTAAGGCCCACCAACTCTCATACCATGTAAAAAATATAAGATTAAACTTATATATTGAAAACTAGAAACTCACAGGTGAGCAAGCAACACCTAGAGACTGCCCAAGTAGAGAAAGATCTACTCATTAATCATTAACATCAAGAATATATAAGTTTACATGAGAATAAGAGAGTTAGAACTAACACCTAGAAAATAAGAACTAATTCCTAAAGTAGGATACATGCTCACCGATGCCCTTTCACTGTACTCTTGGTTGTGTTGTCAAAAAATTATATAAATTTTTGGTCATCAACGCGGGTTTTACCCCTAAAGTAGTGTTGATCAACATGGGTTTGACCCCCAAAATGAGTGTTGATCAACATGTGTTTGACCCTCAAATCTAGCATTGATTAGACTTCCTCAAAGTTTTAGTACTCTGTCACAAAAGCAATTGAACCAGCCACCAAAGCTCCTCAATTATCCAACCACCAAGGCTTACGACACAACCAACGACCAGGGCTCTTGAACTAACCACAAAGGCTCAACAGAGGTTCACCAATTTCGCCATTAAGGAACTTCTCCATCTAGTAAGGCTCACCAGCTCTGATACCATGTTAAAAATATAAGACAAAACTTATATATTAAAAACTAGCAGCCCACAAGTGAGCAAACTGCACCTAGAGACTACCCAAGCATAGAACACTCTACTCATTAATTATTAACATCAATAATATATAAGTTTACATTAGAATAGGAGAGTTAGAACTAACACCATGAAAATAGGAACTAATTCCTAAACTAGGATACACACTCATCGACGCCCTTTCACTGTACTCTTGGTCGTGTTGCCGAGAATTCTATAAATTTTTGGTCATCAGTGCAGGTTTGACCACTAAAGTAGTGCTGATCAACACGGGTTTGACCCCTAAATATAGTGTTGATCAGCACGGGTTTGACCCCCAAAACGAGCATTGATCAGCATGGGTTTGACCCCAAAAACTAGTGTTCTGAGGCTTGTATCTAGGATATAGAAAATTAAGGGAATTTTATGGGCCAAATGTTTCCACAATGATTATTTGAGCACACATGGTGGTTTGATTGAAAATATGTTTTTGATTCAGAAAAAAATAGTTTTAAAATTAATAGGAAAACATATGTATGTGAAATGTTTCGTTGAAGATAATGATGTTTACCATCCCCTAAGACTATCATTGAATGCCTTTTTGGTATTAAGAGACATAGGAAGGGGTTTACTGGAGTACAATGTTATGTATTACCCGTGGGTAGAGGGTTTTATGTGGTATCTTTTCAACTAAATTTATTATTTTTTATTCTTGGTAATTATGTGGGAAAGGGCAGGGCTTTGCTTCACACATTTTCTTATTTCCTTGTTTCTAGATTTGATTCCCATAGCCCATTAGTGTTGTTTTGGATGATGATGGTTGTAGAAATTCCTTATTTGTTGTATGTCATGTTAAAATATTCCAAAAAATATAATTGTTGAGTTGATACTTATTTTTAATTCTAATACCTATTTCTTCCATTCTTTTTTATGTTTATATTTTAAACTTGTGCCACCGGATAGGGATTTGTAGTGTATTTTTCATTGAGTTAATAGTATAGAATCTTGCATAGGGGAGGCAAACATTATCGATTAATATGCTCAATATTTTCCAGGGTTGTTTCCACACTTTCTTGTTCTCAGCACAACAAATGGCCTCATGAATCCACCTAATTTGCTACAATGGCTAGATAATTGTTTAAAATGTGGATGCAGTTATAGAGATGGGGAAGGCCTTCCTCGTTTTCTTTGTCAAGAAGGAAGTTTTGTAATAGATTGGTCACAGAAGGTCATGATATTTTATGTACTTCTATTAGTTTCAGAATGAAGGGGTCAACATCTTGTTTCAGGTGTGTGTGTTAAAATTGTCAGTGGCATTGCTAACTCTCCGAAACACTAGATTGTGGTGTCTACAGTTGCAAAAAGTTTTGGGTTGCAACAGTCAGATCGATTACCTTATGGAGTCTTGCTTCCACTGTGACATGTAAGCTTCTTTGTTTTATTCCTTGCATGCAAAGGATGCACAAATCTTGCAGTATAGTCATATCCTGCATGCTTTCATATATTTTTATGTAGTGAGAATAAGAATCTGATTTGTCATGTCCCTTTGCCTTCTTTCAAATATCATTTCTGGGATGTCTTGATTTTTTAATATAAATCAAAATTTACTTGATAAATTTATAACCTATTTTGTTTGTTATTTTTAGCGAATGGTATGGTTTTACTTTTCCCAATGGTCAACATGTCATATAACCCAAAACAAAGGCAATATTTTATAGAAATATTTCTTGATAGTAGTTTAGTCAAGCTAATTTTGATGCAGCATAAGATACCTTTCCTTCAAAAAAAAACTTGGATGTTTTGATGTTATATTCATAATCACAAAGACCTTTTTTTCCAAGGAAAAAATCTTCTAGTTTTATTTTAGGAAAACAATTTTCTTCTATGATGCAATTTGCTAGTGAGTTGTCATACATTATTTATTATATGTTGTATTTTTCTTTCCATTTGTTTTCACAAGTTATCTACGGCCTGACCTTTTTAGCATATAACTTAGTCGACATGATTGTTTCTAAGATTTTCCTAAAGGTTGAATACTAAGTTACTAATATTTTCTTTTCTATGGTAATTTTTTATTTGCTTTGTTTATACATGTCATATGGCCACATAGTGGCCACTATCGCCCAACTGAAGAAAAATTGTTCGAGTTTCTTTCTTTTTCGGGGAAAAATGACATTGACATTGCTAATGTTAAGGTATATTCGTATAAATCCTTTATAGTCTACTTTAGTTTATATTTCATTTTTCATCATCTTTCATGTCTTATATTTTGCATTGTATCTTCTTTCTTTTCAGAAGATGAACTCAATATTGATGGTAAGAAGCAAGAATTGAAGAAAGAGTAGAACAATGACACTGGAGCAACAAATTCATAAAGAGAGAGAGAAGAGAACTAATCTAGTGATAACCTTAAATTCAATATCCCGCATGAGACACACACATACAAACTAATGATCAAGTCTTTAGAGTTGGTGAATTAACCTACAATGCCTTGACAACTCAATGATAATGTTTTGAAGTGATGAAACAATATTTCATGTGTAAATTGTAGTCTAACCAATATTAAGTTGGAAACTCATTGTAATACTTGACATTTCATATAATATAATTTATGTGGTTTAAATTATTTAGTATTGTCACTAGAAATTGCACTGAATGTTGCAAAGGAAACATCGTAAGGAAGAAGCTAGATAGAAATAAGCTATAATTAATTTGATGTGGCCTTATATTTATACTTTAAAGTCAATGCATAAATATATAAGAAGCTAGAAAGAAATCAATTGTAATTGATTTGATGTGGCCTTATATTTATATTTTAAAGTCATTGGATAAATATATAGAATGTATAATGTTTGTAATAGACATTGCATTTTCATATTTGAAAAGAAAGTTACGCTATAATTTTTTTGAAGATAAATGATTGATTCTGAGCTTGTCGAAAAGTTAGGAGATTTGCCGAAGAGTTAGGAGATTTGCAGCAAAGCCAAATTTTGATTTGAAAAATTAGAATAAATATTATTTTTTGAAAATTGGAAATTAACTTGTTCAAATTGACTATAACGAGGTTGTATGTGAATTCCATCATAAAGAATGTGTATTGAATGAAATTGAAGCTACATGTATTATGGGAAATTGAATGTCCATGTCTATTAGAGGGAAAGGGAGAAAGAACATAAATACTCGTGAGGTAATACTTGACATTTCATATAATATAATTTATGTGGTTTAAATTATTTAGTATTGTCATGAATATATGTAATTTTTCATTTTCATATTAGATGAACATGCACATTGCAAGACAATTTTTTAATTTAGTCGCAAAATCATACTAATTATTTTATATTGATTAATAATGAACACATAAAATCAATCTAAAACTACAAAATTAGTAATTTATATTGATTAACAATGAACACAAATAAAATGAATATACAATGACTAAATTATTTGTTTATAATGATTATTAATGAAAGTAAATGAAATGAATATAAACTATTAAATTGGTAATTTATATAATGAATATGAAACTACCAAAAAAATATAAATGACTATTATAAATGGTAAATTTTTTATTATAAATAACGACTATATGTTGCATATATATGACTACTAGTAATTAATTTACAGTATCTTATAACACGACTGAAATCTAGTCATATTTATTTGGTCATTAATTGATTTCAAATGATGACTAAAATTTATGTATATATATATGTATATATATATATGACTACTAATAGCTAATTTACAATATCTTATAACATGACCAACATTTTGGACATATTTGTTTGGTCATTAATTGGTTTTCTTGGGTGATCATATAGTAATATATTTTGTTGTATATTTGGTCATTAATTGTGACAATTAATGAATAAATTAATGACTAAATTAATAGCCAAATTTATGATTAAATATACTACAAGATGATAAAATTGAGACAAAAAATTAATGACTAAAATTTGGTCGCATTATAAGATACTGTAAATTAGCCATCACTGGTCATCGACCGAAAAATTGTCGTTTATGTTCAAATTTTGGTCATTCTTTTACTAACTAATTAGCCATTTTGTTCTAGTGATAACAAATTTTCCGATAGGATATCTAGGCCAATTGTTAGTGCATCCATTATTCTTAATCATAATTCTATCATGCATGAGAGCTATGTTGAGTATTATGCTTTATATGAGGATTTTAAGGATGTATATGCAATTTTGTAAAAAGGTAACCAAGTAGAGGAATCAGATTATCATGTGCATGATAAATTGTTGTATCATCTTGGAAAGCTATGTATTCCACGGGGAGAAAGAGTCAACATCATAAGGGAAGTGCTTACTTCTCTTATTGTTGGTCACTTTAGTGTAGGCAAGACAATGGCATAATCACAGAGGTATTGTTACTGGTCTCATATGAATGAAAGTGTGTCACAATATGTAAGAGGATATTATCTATGTGGTATCAGTAAGCCTAGAAATAGGAAGTTGGGATTGTATACTCCACTTCTTGTTGCTTCCCATCCTTGGGAAAGTGTTTCTGTTGATTTTGTGGGAGGTATAACTATGTCTAGGAAATATCATGGTTATCTTTATATAGTTGTGTATCCTTTCAGCAAAATGTGTATTTTGATGCCTTGTAAGAAGCGGGTTACAAATGAACATACCGCACAATTTGTCTTTCAAAATGTATGGGTGCGTTTTGGGTTTCCCACATCCATTATTTCTGATCGAAATTCTCGATTTGTTGGGAAATTTTGGTCAAGTTTATAGGGATTCATGGACACCAAATTGAAAAAGAGCATTGCATTCCATCACCAAATAAATGGCCAAACAGAATTGGTGAACAGAACGGTAAGACATCTTCTTCGTAGTTATTACAACAAGAATCCTAAATTGTGAGATGAATATTTGCACTACATTCAACATGCTTAGAACTGTTCTAAGCATTCATCAACTCAAACATCTCCATTTGAGGCATTCTTGGGATACTTACCAAATATTGAGGTTCAACAAGAAAGATCCTAGTGAATATTAAGCACCTACACTAGGATGGAGCCTCAGGCTATTTTTACGTGGATGTCTATTTATAGATGCATGAGCAAATTCTATTTATAGATGAGGTATATTTATAGATGCATGTGCAAGTTCTATTTATATATTGCATGTCTATTTATAGATGCATGTCGACTATTATTATCCCTTAATAATAGTTAGACAATAAACAACAATATATTCTCAATGAGCACTTGGAAATAGTTAACTGAAGTGGAAAATCAATTATTTATAGGAATTTCGAGTTAAGAGGTTGGTTGGTGGGACATGCAAGTGGACTTAGTTGTAATTGAGTGATTCGAAGTTCTAACAGAGTTGGAAGTGCAGTTATGAAAGTAGTAAAGTAGTTTAGCTCAGTTAAGTGAGTTAAACTCATTTGTGCTAGTTGTAACTGAAGATACATAAGTGAGAGATCAAGTGAATTAATTAATAATTAATTCACAATCAATGGTATCACATGCAACTGAATATTTACTACTATTAACTGCATGCATGTCAAATCGAGTGGAGACCCAGTTGAGTTCTAGGTGAAAGAGAAGTTGACTATCAGTTGTGACATTATCGGTTGCACACATGCAACCACACACACACTGGATGTGCCCATGAGGATTGTGTAGTCAAGGCAAGAAAGATTCCATTCTTTCAAGGATTGCTATCAGCAGGGATTGTGCAGTGGAGGCAGGCTATCTGGAGACAGTAAATTGGATAAGAAACTTGCCAATTTTTGTATGACAGTGTGAGATAGTTAGCTCATGTACTGAGAGCTCTTGGATTAGAGCTTTTTATGTAACTATTTCATGAACCATGATATAATACATAATAAAAGATAGTGGGGTTTTTATATTTATGCTTTCCCGGTAAATTATCTATGTTATGTGTGATTGATCTTTCTTCATGATATTGTGATTGACGATTGTGTTTCAAATTCCAAAAAGTTTTTGTAGAAGTGATTATGTATTTAACAGTAGCATATAGTTTTTACATCAGGAGAATCCAGGCAATACATATTTTGTATTAAAATTTCTACACCAAAATCTTCTCTAGATTTTATCTTTGGGAAAGATGTTGCTATTGATGGAAATAATGAAATAGATAAGGCCAAGTTATTCATTGAAAAAGTTAAATTGATGCATCAAATGGTTCAAGAATAGTTGGAAAATATTTAAGGCAAGTACAAGACAATACATGATAAGCATCGTGTTGATCACATTTTTCAAGTGGGAGATGAATTTTGGCTTTACATTAGCAAGGAAAGATTCCAAGGAGAAGGTAAAAAACTTAAACCAATAAGATATGGTCCATTCAAGATTTTAGAAAAGATTGGTAATAATGCCTTCCAGTTAGATTTGCCTCCATATATGCAAATATATGCAATTTTTAATGTTGAAAATTTGAAACTATATGAGCCTAGTTTGATTAAAGATCAAGGAGAGAATGTTTAGTTTCCTTCAATTGAAGATTTATCTCATGAATATCTTGAAAAATTGCAGCAATATAATATTCTTGACATAAGAACGAGAACTTCAAAATGAGGGAACATGGAGTACCTTCGTGTGGGGCTCAAAGGTACAAATCCAATAAAATCCAAATGCATTAATGTTAGAAGGGTGAGGGAATTGTACCCTCGCCTGCTTTTTGACTGAAAATGATCTTTTGGAGGTCCAAAATATTCTAATGGGGAGGAATGATCCAATGGATCAGTAAAGTGCTCAAAATTAAAAGTTTTCAAAAGTGTTTGAAACCAATGCCAAAATGTATATCTTGTCTACTTGATTCCAACGCAACTTGAATCACTCAAAACTGATATCGCATGCTACCGATATCACGTTCTAATCGTTTTCCCAAACAACTAAAAATTTTACAGGTTGGATGCAGGACTGCTGACTAGGCAGTCCGTATGTTGAGAGGGCAACCTGACTTTACTTTGGAAGTCATTGGCAGGCTGCCAAGTGACCACACCATATTGATTCAGGTTTGATGAGTTTTGATTGGTTAATAGGCAGTTTTAGTGTACCTATGAATGGGAGCCACGTGGCCCAATGATTGGCAACCACGTGGCCTCCCGGGGGTGGTGGAAAATTTTGGTTAAGTTCCAAGTAACCTCCACAGAGATCAAACATGAGGCCAATCATAGGATAGGGAAACACTCTAACATAATTTCACGGGTGTTGCTTAACCCATATGGGTGGCAAACTGTATTTAAAGTTTAATGTACTGGGATATGGGGAATGAGGTTGGGGCTAAGTTCTAGTCCCTGGTCACCTTCCAACCCATAAGACCACAGGTGGAAAGGAGTTGAGGGCTCCAGATTAACCCCAACCCAAATTTCCAATACTCCCTCATAACCTCACCACAGGCGCATGAACAAGTGAGTACAGGGATCGGTGTGGAGTTTTGGGCATAACGTCGAGAGAATATCCCATGTGGCCCAACTTTTCTGCTCACAGGGGTCATTATACATTTAAACCAAGTGACAATTTGCACCCAATTTGGCGCGAATCTCATTAGCATCGGGTGAAAAATGTAGATTGGTGGTTCTAGAAAGGAGGATTCGTAGAATAGTTAGCAGGGGAGTCAAGTTTGTAGATCAGTTAGCAGAAAAAACTCTCTAGAGAATAAATTTGTCAGTTTTTTACCAAAATGAGCCCAACAAGAGCCCAAATTTGGGTTTCTTACTATTATGGAGCCATTGGAGACATATTTTTTCATACTGAGCACTGTAAATCCATGAAATAACATATTTGAACACTTAATGAAAGAGGCCCAACATTAGAAGTTAGATCAGGAGATGTAACCTAGGAGGGGTGAACTCCTTTATCATTTTGTTGTTTTGTGTTGTTGTGTATGGTATTATTGTCACTATTTTTATGTTGAAAACTAAGTTAAAAACCATTTATTTATGTTTTTTTGCAAATTTATTAATTTCCTAAAAGACCTAAAATTTTACTTGCACATTTCATAAAACCTTCAAGTTTACAAAGACAGATCAAGCACGGGGGTGATTGGCTGAAGAGATATTTGGCTCAGCCAATCTATAGTTGGGTGGAATGTGGTAATCCCATACCGGGTTGGATTTTTCATTCATGAATAAGAGTTCTTTTTATTTTTATTTTATGTGTAAATGTATTGGATTCTATGTAACATTTATGGTTGTCATATCCTCAGTATTTTTTTTTTTATATGCTAGTTATGAATCTATTTTATGACCGTGAAAACATATGGTTCTCATCATGTTTTGATTTGAAAATGAATGAGAAATGAATATATGACCTAATATATGATCATTCAACAAACGATATAACGCATCAATGCTTCTTAGTGATTCTCGGATAAGTATGATAGCCCTATGCTCAAATCTGTTGTTTAAACCTATAGAATGCATATTTGTGACATGCTTGAATAAATTCCTTTCATGGCTAGTAAGGGTCCCGTCAAGTCCTTGTTTAAGTAATTGAATTTGTATCATTATTCTGCTATTATCTTTCATTCCTGAAATTGTCATGGAGTTATGGGCAGTGACCTAAACCCTAGGCCTAAAAAAGTGGCTTAGAAAAGAGAGTCACAGGCACAAAACTACCTAGGAAATTCCCCAGTTGTATTCATGCCCATGATGTGGGAGTGACTGGAGGGTCCCAGCCACACTCATGCCCATGTCATGAGAGTGACTAGGGGATTAATGCATAAAACGTTAGTACGACTTAGGGGCTAGACACCTAAAAGGTTTTGATAGATCCTAAGGGTTCTATTGCAAGTGTAGAAGGTCTGTGTTGTTGTGTTCCATCAATTCCACTTCCTTAACTGACACATAGGGAGTTGAATCATATCATACTAACTATTCATCACATTTTTACCCCGGTTGTATGGTTACTTGGGTAGATGTGGTAGGAGGGTGTTACATACTTGTTCTTGTAGATCCACTTGCATCCAATTGATTTGGTTTTGAATGGAGGGTCTGCCAACTTCTATTTCCCAATCTTGATGAGTGCATCATATTCCTTCTACATTTGTTCCTTCCACTCATCATGAGTATTTTATTCTTAAATGGATTTTGTTTCAAAATTAGTAGTTGAATTCAATTCACAATCATATGAAACATGCATACCATCTACATCACATGAATTGGAATTATCTACATCACCTTCATCTTGTCTAGTGGATCCTCTAGTTCCTATTTTTTGACCTCATCAGAATGAACATTTTCAAGTGTTTTTTGGACCCATTTTGGTGGAACTTTTAAATTTGTTCCATGTTGCCCCACAGATCAAGATCACTCTATTTCAATATTCATCCTTCTAAACCTCTTAGTCCCATAATTCAAAGGACGTTCTTGATATGATAAAGTGTCTAGTAATTGATGAGGGGGAGATGGTTCTTAAAAATACGATTATGGTGATTGATCTAAGATACAGACCCCCCCTTGAAGATGTGGAATATTATTATCAAATTAATGGTATATATTTACATGAGTGAATATATCTAGATGATCAAGCTATTGTTCAATAGTAATGTAAAAAAATTGGAAGATTAAACGAAAATTACATCTCTGGAAAGAATATTTTCCTTGTTTACCTCATCATACAGATGATATGCCTTGGTGGTATTTGAATAATCTGAGAAGATGCACTTTTGAACCCTTGCACAAATATTGTATCTTTTCTCCTAAGGAATAAAGGAATATTAGGTGGAACCAAAGACCTTGAGATGACTCACCAAAGGAATGTGGGCATGCATCTACATTTCATAAGGATTCTTATTCCCTTTATTTTACTAGAGGAATATGTAACTAGCTTAGTTTCGTACTTGTGTAACACGGGGTTAATTATAACCACTACCACTATAACTTTAGGTGCCTATGTACAACCCTTCCACATACATGGGTTAATCAGGGGGGATTTAAACCTTGAATTTTATTGTTTACATAACACTTCATATCACAATGATCACTAATCAAGCTTCCCTGTAGGGGCTATTGGGACTCCAATTGGCTTCCAATTTGTCATGATTTTGCTAATCAAACCATCCATTTTTGCATCATTCCACTCACCCATTGTCATCATTATTTACCATATTTCCTCATAAATGAACCAAATTTCCGCATACATGTTTACATGGTTTATTATTATTATTTCCATTATTTTTAATTAATTAAGAAGATTTTTGCATGGTTTTACTAATGACATTTTGACAAGTTCTAGATTCTGCAGCTCCGTCAAGATTCCATAGCCATCTCCATGGTTAAGGTAGTAGCACAACTCTAAAATGAAATCCGACACTTGGAAATGGTTTCTAGAAGCTCTAATATGGATTTTTAGTGATCAAATTCCACCCAACTCACACATGTGGACCTCTAGGAAAAGATCAAGGGAAAATTGTAGCATTTTTTACCAGTCAACTTCAAATGCATTTTCTGAGCAAACAAAAGTGAATTAGGAAAAAAAAACATGGGTTTTGTTTGGCATGAGCCCAATTAAGTTCTTCATGAGCAGTTTTCCCGAATTTGTTACCATTCTGGAGAAATTTTAGGTTCTTTGAAGCCCTATTTTGTAGTTATGCGAGCTCATCCGTGACTCTGCAGCTATATTCATGGTTTGCCCAGCTCCAGTTCTCCAACTGAACAAAGAAGAACTTGTGTAAATAGGTAATGATTCCCTCATGGATCTTCTCTTATTCACTCGAGCCAAATCATCAAGAAGAATACTCAATGGTGTAGTCAAAGAGCAGGTCAACGTATGGATAGGTGAACAACGAAAGTCCAAACAGATCACGACTCTCCAATTTTATTTCCAAATATAAAATCATCGAGAAATAACATTCCTTAATTTTAGATTAGAATTCAAATTAGGATTGTTTTAAGTTTTTAAGGCATAAAAATCTCAATCTGTTGAGCACAAATTGTATATATGTATACTCTGTAAACAGTAATGGACAATGTATATGTATTTTCTAAATGACTGTGTGAGATATATACCTTTGTTTCTATTTAGTTGAATAATTTTTTTCGTTAACCTCATGCCTATTTAGCTAGTGAATTGAAGAGATAAACCGGCTGTTTTGCAAAGGGCCCCTGCAGACAGTCGAGGTTCAGTACTTTCTTAGCTCAGTTATTTTGATTTTATATTGCATTGCTTTGGTTATTTCGTTATTTCTTTCGCTGTATTTTCAAGTTTCTTTTCAGTCATTTTCTTGCAGTCTCATTTACATGTTTTCATTTGCTTACGTTTTCATAGTTAGTCATTTATATGCTTTCTAGAATAGGAACATGTATATAATATGTCTCAATTGTTAGATTGCAATTCTCTGTTTTCATTTTAGTATTTTTTTTAGATTGAATTTATAATTGCAAATAGTAATATTTATCATAAGAAGCTTTGTAGATTCATGTTAGAATAGAAATGATTCTTTTTCATAACATAGATGTTTTATAGATTGAATAGATGTTAAAATATTTCGAGAAAGTTGTTTCATTTCCAGCCATCATTTTTCAATAGATGTCAAGTCGGCATAGATTTATTTTTTAGAGCTAAAGAAATATTTTTATTTTTATTTTTATTTTTTATGAATGTATATCTTAGATTAGACTTCCTGCTTTCATATAAACAATAGAATATTTCTTTCAGTTAGATAATTTTGTAATTCTTTTTTAAATAGATTTCTTTCTTGCAATTTAAGTAGTTCATCTTTCACTGCAATTTATAGATTTGTAATTGTTTTCTAATGATTTCAATCATTTAGGTAATTGTTCATTTTCATTAATGTATATTTCATAGATATAAAAATTCTCAAAAAAAAACTGAAGTTATTTTCTTTTCCTAAAATTTTAATAAGCAAATTGGTTGAGATTTAGGAACAGATTTAACTCATTTAAATATAACTCAATCATCACAATCTTTTACATTTTATCAAAAACGACAAACAAAACAGAAATTGACAATCACCATAATAAAATAGGAATAAGAGAGTATTTCTAGCACATATTGTGCCTAAACACTTCACAAGCATACTAGCCCTGGTTGACAATAAATGATGCAATTTAAGAAAAATTAGATTGCCAAACAGGGGATATAAGAAGTCTTATTCTTAATAGCCTGAGATGGACACCTATTTTTCACATAAATTGCACATAGAACTACACTATCCCAAAACATCAAATTTACATCATTGGAAAACATTATGGAATAAACCATATTTAAGATAGTTATATTCATTCTTTTAGCTACAATATTTGTTGAAAATTGTATGGAATGATGGTTTGATGTTGAGTTGCATGTTAATGAAGACACTTTTAAAAATAATTATATGTATATACTATTTCATTATGAGTATGAAGAGAGCCGATATTTAATCATGATTCGTTTTAAATCTATGCATGAAAATTTATAAAAGTTTCAAAAGCTTTAGTTTTATCATTCAACAAGTATAACCAACACATTGTAATATTCCAAGATTAGCCTATAGCTAATTGGAATATTGATTTTTGTTTTTATCACCTAAGAGTTCAATAAATGGGTAAGGAGGCCCATGCATAATAAAAATATGAATAAAATCCCTCATAGTGTGAAAAGGGATCAACATAGGAGTTGGATTTCACACCCTCATGTGTGAACAGGGACATTTTCATGTGGACAAGGTCAAGTTTGACCAAGTCAACAACGCTGGGATAAGAGGTGGAGATAATCTTGTGAGACAATGCAGAGATAGTGGGAGGAAGATTACTTGGTGGAGGAAACCCTAATGAGTGGGACCCAAGATGAGAGGGCTTCCATTTTTATAAAAGGAGGGCAAGGCAGCCATAGCAAGACATCTTATGTTATTGATATGATTTGATGGTCTGTTTAGACTTTGCATTCATTTTCTGTTTAGCAGGGTTGTTGTGCTGCTTAGCACCGAGTGTTCCCAAGCGGGAATCCCATATCCTTTCTTGAGAGGCCTCTTGAAGGAGCTTGTACTGTATTTCCCCACATCTAGGCTTGAGGCCAAGCATCCTCCTTCAGCTACATCATTATTTCTGCAAGCAATATAATGTTGTGTTGTAGGGTGTTGTAGTGGGGATCCACACCACCACTTCTAGAGCTTATCTTTCAGAGGAGGAAGCTTTCTTTCCTTTGGGAGATCAGTGAGGAAGCCTTTGGAGCACATTTCAGATCTTGGCACTTAGCCAACATATTTCCTGTCTCCTACAGTGCAGTCCCTCTCCTTGACTGCGTCATTTTCAGTGTACATTTGCAGTGAGGGTTTGCAGTATTGTTTGGAGGGTGAGATATTCAGTGTTAGGATCAGACTTTCACTTGGAAGATCCATTGGAGAAGGTATATTCAGCTTATGCATCATCTTCAGCCATATCCATCTAGTTCTTGAGTTGCAGCCGCTATTCAGTCTTAGGACTGCAACTCCGACTTTTTTGTATTCAGGGTAAACCCCTTGGTTTTGAGCTAGTTTCCTAAGGAAAGGGTCAATCCTTCTTCCAGAAAGCTAGTGAAGGGGATTCTAATATAATTCTTGTATCATTCAGCTATATGTATGTAAATCTGTAGTAAGACTATGTTATTTTATAACTGGTTGTGTAGATCTACTCTTTTGTACTTATGCTTTCAAGAAACCCTTGCCGGGTTATCTCAATAATGTATTAAAGAGGCTAGATCTCTGTTTTCTCAGCATATTGCTTAATAAAACTCCATATCTATGGTTTTCTATCATATTTTTGTATAAACCCTCTTTAAATCACGTAGTCATGTGCTTCAGAAATTCTGTATGGTGTAATTCATGGGGTTTGGGTGCTTTTAAGCCATTTTGAGGCTGGGAGATCTGTTTAACTTAGAAAAAGGGATTTGTTTATGATCCCCTTTTGTATTTAAGGCCATAATACATATTCTAAGGGATCCAAGTGTTATTTTCTCCTTTTATAGCGTAATTTTATGAAAATAACGTTTTTATGGTCAATATTGCTGAAATTTGCCTTTTGGGATATTACAGTGGTATCAGAGCATAATCTTGGCTCAGCCTGTGGAATCTCAGCCAATATGCTATCTAGAAGAAAAAAATAAAAAAATATGAATAGAAAGAAGACACCATTCTTTGGAGGAAGAAAGGAGGAGAAACTTCCAAAGTTTCTGTCTCAAACTTTGCAGAGCATTCATGAAGATCTCAAGAAGATGAGAAGGGAGATGTGTATAGAATCTCCAAGAGGATTTGAATCTGAATCAAAATCTATATTTTCCTATGCTAAGTTTGAGCATGTAGCCACACACTATTATGCACAGCGCAGTCACATGCCCAGATTTTCCATGAGAGAGATGGAAGAAGAGGGAATGGCTAGGAGGGAAACTCTTAGTGATTTTCTGCAAGAGTATGAATCTCAAACTCAGAATTTTAGAGATCATATCACTTTTCCAGAGTTTTGAAAGATCAAGATGAAGAGAATCAAGCAACATGATATGGGTATATTTCTTCTATCCACTTTTGATGGTTCACCTACATGTTCAGCTAGAGCTTGGGTGGAGGAGCTAGACTACTATTTGCAACAACACCAAATTTCTGAAGGTGAGGCCATCAAAGTTGCAACACTACATTTTGGAGGTAAGGCCTATGCATGGTGGATATTTGATTCTTTTTCTTTGAAAAACGCAAATAATTCTTCTTATGCAAGGTTCACTAAGACATTAGTGGAAAGATTTGATGGAAAAATTTCTGAAACACATGTGGTGGAGCCAAACAAACTTAAGCAAACAAAAACCTTGCATGTGATGGAGGAAAATATAAACTCAACTCCACTTCAGAAAACCATAGAGGAGGCTGATATCTTGCATCATACCGTGCTAGAGGCAAGACCTTTATCTCATATTCTTGAAAAAGAGGGTATGGAGATCCCTTTTTTAAAAGAGGATCCAATCATTGGGAGGTTGCCCATACACATTGATGAGGATGAGGGCAACAACTATGTCATGTCTAGATTTTATCTAGCACCTCATGTAGAGGAAGAGGGAGATCTTGCTCCAACTAGAGGGATTATTGTATCATTGCAAGGAATTCCCCGGGATCTCACATATGGAGATCAAGGCACAACTCATGATCTACATGTGCCATTTATGATAGGGTGTGAAACTATGGGGATAAAAGAAGGAGATAGGGAGGATGACCAACATCATGTGATGAGGAGCACACACCCCTATCTATTTCAGGAGGTTGATGCACCAAAGGAGGAGACTGGATTACGCAGTGATGGCAGGGAAAAATCTGTCCATTCATATATGTAGTCTACTCTTGATCTTGATGTCTCATTGTATGGAGGCATTTCACCGGGGAGACCACCAGATCAACAGAGGAGGATGGATGCTTCACATTTTGAGGCACCACTCATTGATTTCAGAGGAGTGGAGACCTTGGGATATCTTGGTACAGCGCTGGGAGTATTGGGAAGACTCAAGAGGGAGAGAAGCATTCTCTCATCATCATCTTTGCTGACTCTCATTTCAAATTCTGCGTTGTGGCAGGAGTAGCATGGGAAGGATAGCAGCCTTCCAACTTACATCTTTAGCATGGGAGATGTCAAAGAAGTGGACAACCATATGACTAATTTTCTTCATGATAGATCATCAGTGCTATCACTGTGGAGGATAGATCCATATTGGAATTCCCAGCTATTGGTGGAATATTCCAAGGATCTTTTCACTTGTATGATATTGGATGACCAGCTGCATGAGGAGGGATATTCAGTTAGAGATGGGGTCATCTACTATCATGGTAGCATTAGGGGAATTTTGAGGTCTAAAATGGGCCTCCTAAGAAAAATATACAACCAAAATAAACTTTATAAGAACCAATATCATTCAATATGATGATGTCAACCATGGGGGATGATTCACCATTTTTGGAGTAAAAAAGTTAAAAATATTAAAAAATAATAAAATAATAAAACTACTTTTAAACTCGTAGTTTTAGCTGATCTCCATAAGTTTTTACTCAAAATTCGAGCAAGAGTATTCGTTGAATGCAAAATTTAATTCCTCATCCAAGGAGTACCCATGTTGCATACTTTTAATGGACCCTGCTACACAAAAAATGAGAAATACATGAAAAATGTGATTGCAATCACGTTTTTTCATGTATTTCTCATTTTTCGTGTAACAGGATCCATCGAAAGTATGAAACATGGGTACTTGTATGAGGAATCAAATTATGCATCCAACGAGTATTTCTGCTTGAAATTTGAGTAAACCCATAGGGAGATAAGTTGAAAATATGAGTTGAAAAAATAGTTTTTTCTTTTTTCCCTCTAAAATTTGATGACGTAATCAAATATTATTTTATTATTTCCACTATTATTTTATAATTTCCTTAGGAGGCCCATTTTAGACCTCAAAATTCCCCTAATGGGATCTTCTTATCTAAAGCTTCCAAGCTCAGGGAGAAGCTATTACAAGCAGCCCATGAAGATTTCCTTTTTAGCCACACTTGTTCTATGAGAGCATAGCACACCATCATGGAGGGGTACATTTGGGAAGGCTTTGAGGAGGAGATATATCAGCATATGAGGAGATGCATGGATCATGGGAAGATGGAGGAGATACATAACTCTTTGGAAGAGTTAACACAACCACCTCTTTTCTCTTTGAGGATGAGAGGGGATTCATATATGAGCCACTCCATTTGCATGAACGAAACATATGGTAAGGATAATGTTTGATTGCATAATGATTTGTATAATGAATATATGCATTCCTTAACCATACATGTGCAGGATGTTGCTCCAAGGAGGAGCATTCTTTCTTCTAGACTCTATGGTCTATTTGAGGCCATAAGCAGTATTGGTGATGGCCAATACCTAGGAGGACTTGGGGAGATTGTATCTTTTGCAGAGCATGCTCACTTGGCACCATACACCATACACTTTCTCCAAAATTGTGAGGAGATTGGGGCAGCAAGCAAGTGGTTGAGGAGCCGCACCTTATGTCATTTCTTGTTGTAGGTGAGAGTAAAACTGCATTGGTTGCATTTGAGGGACCATTGTCCTTCTCCCTTGCTACATATGGCAGCGAGTATGATTCTCATTTTGGTTCCCTATGTTGCTAATGTTCTTATTTTTCTTGGGAGCATGATTGGGGAAGAGACACATTGATCAGAAGTGTCCTTTGGGGAAGAGGATCCCCACACTTTTTGCATTACATGTTCTAAGGGGAGCATGGGAGATGATATGGACACCACAGAAAAACACTTGTTTCTTGATGAGGTGGGCCATGAGATTGATGGAAGCACTTGGGCTATGATTCTTAGGAATCATTGGGAGAAACTTTTCTATGAGTTGCCATGTCATATTGTGCAACAGCAGTTAGGAAAACTATGTTGTAACCACTTGGGAAAATGTTGGTACCTTTCATCTTTACATGAAACCTTCAGTATTCCTCTCACTTGGATGCCATATGATTGTGATTTCCTATTCATCATATATGGGATGGTTTCGGCCAGCATGATTCACAATGTTGGAGGGAAGATCTTTGGAGATCCATTTTTCTTCTTGCCACTTGGAGGAAACACTTTTGTAGCCCAAGAGCAGCAAATACTCTACACTTATCATAAGTGGAGAGGACGACAACGTGGGGTAGGCTATTACGTCTACCATGATTAGATTTTCAGCCCACCTACATTGCAGGAGCTCAAGTTGGAGGAACATTTTCAGGAGTTACCATGTTGGGAGGTGACTCATTTTGTATGGATGATTGCTTGGGGATGGAGGATCCACATGGGAATGATGTTTCCCACTACATTTCAGATTCCATTCCTCAAAGGGACCTCTGGACAACACCTTATTGCCTTCTTGAGTACTCTACTTGTTCATGATGATAGCTATTTAGCTAAATTGCATGCTTGGGAGGGGTAATATGGAGACTTATTGATGAGACAACATATCATTCCTTGGAGGAGATTATCATATGTGGATGTTAGAACAAGAGGAGGGGAGACTTCTTAGTTCTATCCTTGCAGTTTCTTGAGGAAAAGCAACATTTGGGAGAGGAGGACTGTAATATTCCAAGATTAGCCTACAACTAATTGGAATATTGATTTTTGTTTTTTATCACCTAGGAGTTGAATAAATGGGTAAGGAGGCCCATGCATAATAAAAATATGAATAAAATCCCTCATAGTTTGAAAAGGGATCAACATAGGAGCTGGATTTCACACCCTCATGTGTGAATAGGGACATTTTCATGTGGATAAGGTCAAGTTTGACCAAGTCAACAACGTTGCGATAAGAGGTGGGGATCATCTTGTGAGACAACACAGAGATAGTGGGAGGAAGATTCCTTGGTGGAGGAAACCCTAATGAATGGGACCCAAGATGAGAGAGCTTCCATTTGTATAAAAGGAGGGCAAGGAAGCCATAGCAAGACATCTTATGTTATTGATATGATTTGATGGTGTATTTATACTTTGCATTCCGTTGCTGTTTAGCAGGGTTACTTTGCTGCTTAGCGTCGGGTGTTCCCGAGCGGGAATCCCATCTCCTTTCTTGAGAGGCCTATTGAAGGAGCTTGTATTGTATTTCCCCACATCCAGGCTTGATTCCAAGCATCCTCCTTTAGCTACAACGTTATTTCTGCAAGCAGTATAATGTTGTGTTGCAGGGTGTTGCAGTGGGGGTCCACAACACCACTTCTGGAGCTTATCTTTCAGAGGAGGAAGCTTTATTTCCTTTGGGAGATCAGTGAGGAAGCCTTTGGAGCACATTTCAGATCTTGGCACTTGGCCACTTATTTCCTGTCTCCTACAGTGCAGTCCCTCTCCTTGACTGCGTCATTTTCAATGTACATCTGCAATGAGGGTTTGCAGTATTGTTTGGAGGGTGAGATCTTCAGTGTTAGGATCAACCTTTCAATTGGAAGATCCACTGGAGGAGGTTTATTCATCTTATGCATCATCTTTAGCCATTTCCATCCAGTTCTTGAGTTGCAGCTGCTATTCATCCCTAGGACTGCAACTCCGAATTTTTTGTATTCAGGGTAAACCCCTTGGTTTTGAGCTAGTTTCCTAAGGAAAGGGTCAATCCTTCTTCCAGAAATCTAGTGAAGGGGATTCTCATCTACTTATTATATCATTCAGCTATATGTATGTAAATCTACAGTAATACTGCGTTATTTCATAGCTATTTGTGTAGATCTACTCTTTTGTACTTATGCTTTCAAGAAACCCTTGTCGGGTTATCTCAATAATGTATTAAAGAGGCTAGATCTCTGTTTTCTCAGCATATTGCTTAATAAAAATCCAGATTTATTGTTTGCTATCATATTTTTGCAAAAACCCTCTTTAAATCACGTAGTCATGTGCTTCAGAAATTCTTCATGGTGTAAGTCATGGGGTTGGGATGCTTTTAAGCCATTTTGAGGTTGGGAGATCTGTTTAACTTAGAAATAGGGATTTTTTTCTGATCCCCTTTTGTATTTAAGGGCCGTAATACATATTCTAAGGGATCCAAGTGTTATTTTCTCCTGTTATATCATAATTTTATGAAAATAACGTTTTTATGGTCAATATTGCTGAAATTTCCCTTTTGGTATATTACACACATCTTGGTGTAACCGTCAATAAAAATCATCCTATATTTTGTTAGGTCCCTATGTTACTAGTGTAGTCCCTTATTGTTGTTAGTGTAGCCCCCTTGTTGTTATTGTTGTACCTCTATAGTCCCCATATTGTTATTATTGTTCCCCATAAAACCTCATTATTGTTATTGTTGTGCCCTTACATTATTATTGTTAGGTCGGCTAAGATTATACTGTGAACCCATGGACTCCTATATATAGAAAGGAGGTTTTTTCATTTGTATCATCTAATAATTGTTCATTTATGTAATGTAAAGGAGGTTTCCCCCTCGAAGTGGCTTATTTCTAAGGCGTTGATCTCTCTTTTCTTCTATTTTGAATTTGGTTTCTGTTGGCCCTCGTATTTTACCTCTTTTTGTTTATGAAATAAATCTTATTTTACATACTATCCATCTATACACCATCATATTCACCTTATTTGGACCAATAAATTCATATACAGGTATTTAAATTATTTCTTTTCAATTCTTCGAAGTTTTTTATAAAAATTGAATTTTAAGTGCATTTTTGGACAGAACTGAAAATTCACGTAATGGCTTCATGGTTTGCATATTTACAGGACACTTGGGCTCGAGCTGGATATATTTATAGAAATCTTGGGAATTAATATTAAGTTTACACCTATTGGTACAGTCAAACCGAGCTTTAAAAGGCCCAGTCAAAGGCGATCAAACATGACCTATTTTTATGGAGGATCCCTAAGAACTACGCCAATTTTCTTATTTTATGGGATTTTCCAGATTTTAATGGATTTGATGGATGAATTCGACCTGATTGGATAAGATAAGGATAGCCATGGATATAGGAGACATTTTAGATGAATTTTTTGGATATTTTATTTATTTAAGCCTCAAACTTTGAAGGCATTGATATGTAGAAATTGTACGACTTAAACATTATTATTTCTAAGACTTTGGAGAGTTAATTGAAGATATGTTTTATTCCATTTGCTGTTGTTATATGCTGATTGATTGAATAAATTTTTAGTATCTGAAAGTACCTTCAATGTGCGAGGCAAGGGTGGAGGGCCCCCACACCGAGCTAACTGCACTTTCTAGTTATTTGTAGTTGCAGTTTCTAAACTAGTTTGTTTTATGCTTAACTTGTTTATTAGATTTATGCTGATGTTTTATGAGTGTTAATGAATCTCATTATCATTCTTATTCTTCATTTTAAAGGACAAACAAATGTTTAAGTTAAACATTCTTTCTATCTGATTAAGATCTTAAGCTAGAATTCATCTTTTCGTGCTTTTCTGAATTCTTGTTTTCTAACAATAGCATTATTTATGAATGAATCTATGATGAAGGACAACCATGACCTCTTCATTTAAGAGCCTCTTCAATTATTGTTTCATGCATATTGATATATTTCTCAATTAGTAGTTTTTTATTTCTAATTCATGAAGTAATCTTGTTAGAGAAGGACAAACAAATTTCTTAAGTTAGGAGATTCTTCTGCTGCTGATTGCATACTTGAATTTAGAAATTATTTTAGTTAGATTTATATTCGTAATATGCATTTCTTTAATTATTGATAAGTCATATTCTAACTTGATCATAACTAAAACCCATATACTTTGGGGATGCTTCTAAGTCCTACTAGCCCGGATTGATAATAAATACTTGTGTTTGTTTACCTGTTAAATAACCCAACATTTTGGTGTCGTTTCCAGGGAAGCATATTTCAAAACGTTCAATTAGGAAGACAAAAAGATTATATATATATATATATATATATATATATATATATATATATATATATATAATCATCAAAACAACAAAAACATGGTTTTTCTTTTAAGTAATGTTTTCTTATGCCTAGAGATATAGATCAGAAGGGTATATTTGTGAAACAAAACCCCCCAACAACTCATTCATCCATAGGAATAACAACACCAGTTGCTGGAAGACCTACTATAGAAGATTTACAGGAAAAACAGAGATCACGACAAAGATTAATTTTAGTTGAAAGACAAATCTTGTTAGCCTTGGAGGTAAAAAGAAAAACGTCACCTAAAGAACCTCCTTCCTTAGGGAAACAAAAAGATACAATAAAACCAATTCTTGAACAACTAGAGAAACATGTCCTTGGACAAATTAAAGTATTGGAAGAAATACAAAATCAACCTCATATAGAAACACTACATATCTTTGAACAAGAAATGGTTGAAGAAGGAGAATGATTAAATAGGCTAAACATGACTCCTAAACAAAGGCTTCAGTATGAAAGAAAACAAAGGGAATGGAGAAGAAAATGAGAGGAAGAAATAAAAACTGAGGAAGAAGAAGCAAGAAGAGAAAATCAAAATAGAAGAACACAAGAAAATGAGCAAGAAAAGAAAATCAAAATAGAAGAACACAAGAAAATGAGAAAGAAAATAACAATGATCAAGAAACTACTTTTGGCTTTCCAATATTGGACACAAGAGCAATATTAGGAGAAGAAGTAAAAATGAAAAACATTCCACCTTTTGTATTGCCTAATTTCTTTGGAATGTCAACAGAAGATCCTGATGCATTGATGTTTGAGTTTGATATCTTGTGTAGAACTTATGGATATACAGGTGATACACACAAGCTTCGACTTTTTCCTACTACTCTGAAAGCAACAACCTTGAAATGGTTTATGGGTTTAGGAGAACATACAATAGCTTCTTGGGATGATATGAAGAAAATATTTCTTAAAAAGTATCAAGCGTACTGCAGGGCTAGATATTTCAAAGAAGACATTTTCATAATGACACAACAAGAAGACGAAAGTTTGGAATAATACTTGGAAATATTTCTTTACAATTTACAGAAATCCAAACAACATTATCTAAATCTCGATACCATTTGTACAATCTTTCTTAAAGGTATTAGATATGAATATTTAGACATCCTTAATGTGACAGGGAAATGAGATATCTCCAATTTACCATTTGAAGAATTTGTTGAACTTTGTCAGAAACACTCTAGGGGAAGAGCAAAGAGTGGAAAGAGAGACATTTCATCAAGAGCTCCCATTTCTGCAGCAAGTGCAGTAACAAGATCAGAGATAGGAAGTTTACTAGAAAATTTCAAAACAGATCTCTTGAGCACTTTGGGAAGACAAGTAGATGTCTTAAAAGATAAGAAAAAGAAAGAAGAACAAGATGAAATCTTAGCAATCTTCTGCCCAAAGTGTAGGCAGAAACATCCACTTAGGGAATGCCCTTTGCAAGGTATACAAGTGTGTGGACTATGTATAGAAAAGCATGCAACAAAAAATTGTCCCAAATTAAAAGAGTTGCAAGGATAAAAAGTGCAAGGAGTATATTTTATCTACTATATGGGACCAAGGAGACCTTGGAAACCAAGGATTCCTCAACATTTACCTCAACAAAACCCCCATAATTTTCAATATTCTCAAATTCATGGAATACACCAATGCCATGGCAAGCTTGGCCTCCATAACAATATCAAAATAAACATGGACAAGGTTGGAGGGGATATGGTTATGGAACCCAACCACCTCAGCATATGTATCCTCAACAGTATCAATACCAAAAACCATACCCTCCACATTCATTTCCTCAATACCAGCAATTCCAAAAACATCAACCAATGCCATTTCCACCCCAAATTCAACCAATGCTAACTCAACCTCAGCAACTCCAGCTACCTACTAACCAACTATCTCCTAAACCAACACAATTGCCAACTCAGCGAGTAGCTAATCCAAGTAACAAGGTGGATAGACCAGCATACCATGTGGAAGAGGCAACATATTATCCGACTTATTCAATTCTTCCCATACAAGATGTCCACCTAAGGTCTGGGAAGGTGTTACAAAAATATTTTTCTCTGATAATTGAAGAACAAACTGAACAAGGAGAACAAAGTTAACAATCTCAATCAGAACAACAAATTCAGAAAGGTAAATCTATTATGACTCAGACTCCACCATATCTAGAGAGATTAATACAACAAAATATCCCAATATCTCTGCCTGAATTTAATATTCTGGATGAATTGAAGAACACATATGTTAAAATTCCTTTGTTGCGGGAAATTAAATATATTTCAATATATGCAAAAACAATAAAGGAATTATACATTAAGAAATCTGGCAGAAGAAAGAAAGATCCACCTACAATCCAGGTAATTGGAAGTTTAGCTAGTTTCATGTCTACAAACACAACTATTGAAAAATATGTTGATCCAGGAATTCCTATGGTTACCAGTTCGATTAACGAATTTTCAGTGCCAAATACTTTAATAGACTTGGGAGTAGCTATAAATGTTATGACTACAGAGACTATGAAACATTTGAATTTGAACAACATTAGACCTACTACTACAGTCTTAGAACTTGTAGATAGATCTAAAGTTGTATCAGAAGGTATATTAGAAGATATCATTGTCTAACTGGATTCATGGGAGCATCCTATAGACTTCTTGATTTTGCAGCCAAAAACAAATTTGGGAGGGCATCCCTTAATTTTTGGCAGATTGTGGTTATCCATTGCAGATGCTTACATTGGATGTAGAACAGGAAGTATGATTATTGCACATGGAGATGAAAGAAAACATGTTACATTATATCCTCTCGCTCAATCTCCTTCTTTATTATCATGGCTTGATGGAGAGGAAAAACAAGAGCTTCAATCCGTTCTTAGTCTTAATCAAGTTTATAATTTTAGAGAGGAAGAAGAAAATGAGGACTTATTAGATTTTTTCATCTCAGAACCAAATATTTCAGAGCAGCTTAAATAACTCAATACGAAGATGCTAGTTACCTTTTAAATGAATGTTTCCAGGAACATTACACTATATAATCATTGCAACATACATTCAAAAGTATTTTTCTTGTTAATTCAAAGAGAAAAATCATTGAGATCAGTCCCGGGAAACACTTTAATATTGGTAATAACTTATGATCATCACAAGAGAAAAATATAATAACACTGTTACAAAAAAATTCAAAAGCTTTTACTTGGGATTACACAGACATGAAGGGGATTCATCCAAAAACATGTATCCATCACATTTACACTGATGATAAAATTAAACCTGTAAGGCAACCACAAAGAAGGATGAACCCCATGATGAAGGAAATAGTGAAAGAAAAATTACAGAAACTGTTACAAGTCAGATTTATCTATCCTATTTCAGATAGTCAATGGGTTTCACCCTTAGTTGTAGTACCTAAGAAAAATGGGAAATGGATAATTTGTGTAGATTACAGAGAACTCAATAAAGCTACATTAAAATATCATTTTCCTTTACCATTTATTGATCAAGTGTTAGATTCATTAGCTGGAAAGAAATTCTTTTCATTTCTTGATGGATTTAGCGAGTACAATTAGATAAAGATAGCATTGGAAGATCAAGATACGACAACATTCACATGCCCATGGGGAACATATGCATACAATGTATTACCCTTTGGTTTATGTAATTCACCTGCTACATTTCAGAGAGAAGTCCTTGCAATATTTGTAGATTTGATCCATGAGTGTGTAGAAGTTTACATGGATGATTTCACTGTGTATGGTGGAACATTTGATGATTGTTTACAGAATCTTGAATTTTTTTTGAAAATATGCATAGAGACAAATCTATCACTCAGTAATGAAAAATGTTTTATAATTTTAACTGAGGGAATAGTGTTAGGACACCATATTTCTTCTTCAAGAATCAAGGTGGACCCATAAAAAATTCAAGTCATTGTGAATTTAATACCACCCACAACACAAAAAGAAGTTAGAAGTTTCTTGGGTTATGCAGGCTACTATAGGAGATTTATTGAAAATTTCGGTAAAATAGCTTTACCATTATTCAAGTTACTTGCGAAAGATGTGGAATTCCAATGGACAAATAATTGTCAAGATGCATTTGAAAATTAAAAGAAAAATTGTCAATTGCACCCATTCTTTCGGGGACCTAATTGGTCTTTGCCATTTCACATTTCAACTTATGCATCTGACACTGCTATCAGAGCATCACTTGGACAGAAAGAGAATCAGTTTAATTGTAAAACATATTTATATACAGAAAAATTCTTTCTTGCTTGAGAATTGAACTACACTATTACAGAAAAAAAAAAAAAAAAAAAAAAAAATAAAAAATAAAAAATAAAAAATAAAAAATAAAAAATAAAAAAAAAATTGTTAGTTGTAGTACATGCAGTTAATAAATTTAGACATTATATAACATGTTATCAATTTTACATCCACATAGATCATTCCGCCATAAAATATTTAATGAAAAAATCAATTACAAATGGCAGAATAACTATATGGTTGATATTAATGCAAGAATTTAACATTACTGTGCAAGATCAACTAGGTAAGGATAATCAAGTTGCAGACTTTCTATCAAGACTTCATTCACCTGGTGATCCAAATCCAATATCAGATAATTTCTTGATGAACATCTATTTTCTATAAATTTCAAAACTCCATAGTTTGCAAATATAGCCAATTATCTATCATCTGCCATCCTACCATATCATAACACAAATAAACATAAAATAAGAATAATTAGAGAAAGTGCTAGATATGGTTGGGTCAATGGAGATCTCTTTTATACTGGTATTGATCTAATGATTAGAAAATGTGTTAGAGAAGATGAGATTATTGATATTTTGAAAGCATGTCATGACGAGCCATGTGGTGGTCATTTTTCAAACAAGCGGACAACATACAAAATGATGAAACTTGGCTACTACTGGTCGGCCATATTCAAAGACTCCAAGGCCTATGTGAAAAGATGTGACAGCTGCCAAAGAATTGGGAGACCAGTGGAATAATATGAAATGTCATTAAAGCCACAAGTACTAATTGAACCATTTGAATAATGGGCTTTAGATTTTGTGGGACCAATCAACCCTCTATCCAATGGAAATAAGTACATCCTGGTATGTACAGATTATGTAACTAAATGGGTGGAGGCAAAGGCAGTAGCATGGGCAACAAAAGATATTGTTGTGTCTTTTCTGTTTGAAGAGATATTTGTAAGGTATGGAGTTCCGAGATAGATAGTAACTGAACAAGGCACACAATTCACATCAAAGCTTTTTCGAGATCTTACAGAGAAATACAAGATCAAACACAGAAAATCAACTCCGTATCATCCTCAAGCAAACGAACAAGTGGAATCAACAAACAAAGTCCTAAAGAACATCATGACAAATATTGTACAAATGAACAGAAAGGATTGGTTAGAGAAATTGAGAGATGCACTATGGGCATATAGGATAACATGGAAAAACAAAATTGGGTTTAGTCCATATCAGTTGGTGTATGGAAAAGAAGTCTTGTTACCCATATAATTTCAAATACATACATTCAAGCTAGCAACAGAATTGGGGATGGAATTATCGGAGGCACAACAACAAATAATTATGGAATTAAATCAACTGGATAAGATACGACAACAAGCAGTAGAGCACACATCTCTTGTGCAAGAACAAATAATTAAATGGCATGATCGATTCATAAAGAATAAAGTGTTTCAGAAGGGAGATTGGGCACTCTTGTTCGACTCCAAGTTTAAAGATTTCAAAGAAAAGTTTACGACTCATTGGATTGGGCCATATGATATTGAAGAAATATTTGAAAATAGAGATGTGAAGATAAAACCAATTGACGAAGCATCTGTTTCATTTGTCATTAATGGACATAGGCTTAAATTTTACAATAAGCCTATAAATAAAGATGATTTTATGAGAAAAATTTCCAAAGATACTGATTTGGAATTAATGGGGCAGCATAGCAATATGCCTCCCATAATTCCAGAAGAAGAAGAATAAAAAATAAAAAAATAAAAAATAATAATATTAAAATATTTTGGTTGTGAAAATCCAAAAAAATGGCACAATAAAAACTCGAATTCATATCGGAAAACCAACTTGTTTGGCCAATACGAATTCTCTTTTTGTTTTCATTTCACTTCAGTGTGATTTTCACAGATTTACCCTCCGAGACATTTCAGACTTGAGGACAAGTCTTAACATCAGCGTAGGGGAAGGCATGTAATAAAACTATGTAAATAATTTCAGCAACTGAATTAAAGAAGGAATATGAATTACAAGTACAAAGGGACCTGATACATCATTTAACATATACAGAAGGGACCTGGATCATTATTGATAAAATTATCCAGAAGGGACCTGTATCATTACGACAGAAGAAATTTTAAAACATTATTGCAAATTACGCCAGAAGGGACCTGAGCTACATCAATATTGAAGACCATGACAGAAGGGACCTGAAATGTCAAAATTTAACTTGTAGAAGAGACCTGAACAACATCATTCCAAATCAAATCAGATGCAGAAATAAGTCTCTACATAGTCTAAAAGAGCCATTTTTATAACAAACACAATGTCGACCATCATGAACCTCAAACGGTTTGAGGAAATACAAGTACAGTAAGTAAAAAAATTTGCTCTTAAAATTTCAATTTTTTGTGAAAATATTCTAGAATTGTTAAAGAAAATTTAGTACTAGTTATGCATTTTCATCACCTACATTTCATCACCTATGTTCTTAGCCCTATTTTATCCATATCCACACAACTCTCCTAATCATTCAATAACCATTCCATAATCTATTTCCTATCCATACCATACTATACCATAGTAACCCTACTTTTTATAAACAAAAGAATCATAAACAAAAGGCTTAACATAAAACCTTTGTTGGACCTACAATAAACAAACAAAGAGGTTAGTTTCATTGTAAATATTTAATTTTAAAATATGACCATTTCATTGGTCATTTTTAAAATTAAATAAAATACAAAACCTAAAGTCTAAATCATATGATAGCGTAACTATTTGAATTTCAAACACAAAATAAAGATGCAAAAGCACAATCATAGAATATGATTATGAGCTAAGGTAATGGAGCGGAAATGCAAACATAATGCAAACAATGAAATGCATATGCAACAAACTAACCTAAAGCATTAAAATGATGCTATGACAAACAATGTATGGAATTAATGCATATATGGATGGACGGTAATATGACGAGACAATGATACATATACAGTGGTGGAACGTAAATATGATGGCACATATTTGATAACACAGTGATACATATATAGTGGTGAAACGAAAATATGATAGTGCATATTTGATAAGGCATGATGCATTTCAATGGAGAATTGAAGCGGACATAGTGATCAACGCAAGCCATGAGAACAAAACTTGTAAAAGGACTATGTAATAAGTGAAGCCGAGGACGAGATGTACACTATGAAGTCAGCATGCCAAATCAGTCAGGAAAGGTAAGCCACGGACGCACCAGTCAAGCAGTTGATGAATGGTCAAAACAAATTCAAAATGTAATATTTCAAACACTGTGTAAACTGTTGAGAGAAGAACCTCCGCCATTTCTAAGACCTCAAGCGACTGAAACACTGTGTGTTTTCCACAATCATTGCCTTTCGAAGGCTCAGTGAGAGAAGGAATGTTGTGTAATCCAAACACGCATATGTTTTGAAACTCCGTGAGAAACGAATAAACAAGAGAAGACAAGGGAGAGCTGTGAGGAGAATAGAGGAAATTTAATGCAGCAAAGAGAGAAGGATATATAGCAGTGAGAAGAACGAAGGGATAAGGAGAATTGACTAAAGTTTCAAGCCAACATATCTAGCAGATGTGTCAAGCAAACACGTTGTTAGGAGGAAAAAATCCCGTGAAGAACGAGGTAAGAAGCAACCTCATATTTTCTTGTTTAAAACAACGACTATTCGTATGAGTGAATCTCGGGGTTGTTGAAAAAAATGTGAGTTAGAAATGGAGTTCTTCTACCACAATTTTTAAAACTTGTCATTGCCTTACGTTTTGTTACTTCCACCACTCATAAATGCTCTACCACCATTCAACACAAAATCCTTTGTTGATTGAATGAGTAAATGATGAAGATATTGAGTGAGATTTTGATCACATTGGCGTTGCTTAAAACACAGAGACTCTAGTTAAATTAAAAGAAAAATCACAAGGATCATTGCAGAACAGGTAAACTTGAAAATGTCTTCATGCAAAGTCTTCTATTTCAATTTGAATGCAAAACAAAGAATGGAGAGTTTGGTTTGAAATGCACAGTGGATTCGTTTTAAATGGATTGTGCAGTAAATTTATTTCATTTTCACACTCAGTGAGAGAATTCAAACCAAGTTTTATGGTGAATGTTTGGTTTAAAAAGCACAGTCAACATGTTTTTGCATTTTTGCATAATAGAGAACAGATTTTGGTGAATTTTGAAGAAAATAGTGAACTCATTTTATGAGATTTTTTATGAAATAAGTGAGCCATTTTTTTTTTCAAATTTTCTTGCTTAAACAGTGAGCTTAGATTAGATATATAATGCTTTGCCTTAGAAAAAATATTTTGTATGGAATTGAAGGATTAGAAGACATCGTTGTATAAAAAAATTTCATTTTTTTACACAGTCAAACAAAAAAAAAATCTACAAACAAAGGCAGATGATTTTTATTTTTTAAGAGATAGAGGATCAAATAAAGAGAGTAGGATGATAGAAACATGATTTTTTTTTTTAATGTTTTTATAAACTTCTCTATATTAAATCTTGTGTCTGTTGAAGCAGTAAGCTCACTTCTTCCAGAGAAAACAGAGGATTGGTTTCAATTACTTGCCAAAGGCAACAAACAGAGGTAAGCCTCACTTCTATGATGAGATCTAGTACATAAATTTTTGTTTTAAAAAATGAAGTTAATGATAGTAGAGGGGTACATAAAATGGTTTTCATACTATATGACATCAAGAATAGAGCCTAAATATTTTCAGATTGAACATTGGGGTAGAGATACAGTTGAGAAAATTTATCAATCAGGCTTGATAAGCTTCCTTCAGAAATTCAAAGGGCACAATGAATATATCACAAGGGAGTTTATAAACAATTGCAAACAAGATCAAACTATGGTGGGTAGTTTATCCGGTGAAATTTACCACAAAGGATTGCATTTTAAGGACAAGGGTTGGACCTTCTTCCTAGATAAGAACATAAAGGGTTCCTTTGTTAGGACAAAGGGGATTCCTAGGGAATGGTTCAATGAACCTTGGGCTGAGTTAGTTTTGATAATCCAAAATTTTTTCACTTCTGATAGAAGACATAGCATAGTACACCTATACCACATTAGGTTGATACAACATATCAAGGGAGATATAAGGATCAACTTACCATACTTCTTTTATAGAAACTTGATGAGGATGATTGAAAGTGTAAAATCTGAAACCAAACCCAAGGAAGCCCAAATTCATCACCAGGGACTCATAAAAATAATTTTTGATTACCAGTATAAAACTAAGGATATGATTTGGAAATATTTCCTGATTCAAAATAAGTTTGTAGAAAAAGTCACAGAAGAAAACTTAAACCAATGCAGGAAACAAGAAATATAGTGAATTCACCTCTCTATCCTAGAACCAGATCAAAGAAACAATAAGAAACAATCATGGTAGAGATGGAAACATCATTCTTGACCATTTATAGGTAACAGAAAAAGATAAATTCAATAGATAGAAGCAACGAAGAAAAAGAACCAGAAGTGCAAAGCATAGAGACATCTCCTTTAACCAAACAAGCCAATGAAATCCTTGAGAGATTGCAGCAAGAAGTTTATGAAAATCCTGAAAGAGATTCTTACTTTGAAAATGATGAGGTTGAGGCTACTTAAGTTGCCAAAAATACCAAGGAGGAATACCAAAACCTTAGTAGGATCAGAGAGTTAATTGATAATCTGGAGGTGAGCAGGATAATGGAAAAGCACCTGAAAACATAAAATGAAACATATAACACAAATAATGAAAAATTGATTAAATAAAATGATAAGATAAGTAAAGAAATGGGAAAATTGAAATCCAAAAACAATCTTCTTTACATACAAACATTCAAGTGGCTTAAGGAGAAAAATTCCTAGAAGGCCAAATATGAGAAACAGAAGGTCAAACCCTCAATCTACAAGGAAGAACAATGCAAAGGTATAGATTCTCTTTTACATGCAGCACAACAGGAAGCCTCAGGGTCAGGAACAAGATCAACATTAGAACTCAGGAGATCCAAAAGTAAAAAGCAAGCATGAAGACATGCTTGAACATCAGCTTGGTAGAGATGTTGGCCCTCATTTTTTATCTCTTTTTGTTTATGAAATACATCTTATTTTACATAATATCCATATATACACCATTATATTCACCTTATTTTGACCAATAAATGCATATACAGGTATTTAAATTAAGTTTTTCAATTCTTAGAAGTTTTTATAAAAAATAAATTTTAAGTGCATTTTTGGACAAAACTGAAAATTCCCGTAATGGCCTCATGGTTTGCATATTTGCAGGACACTTGGGCTCAAGATGGATATATTTATAGAAAGATTGGGAACTAAGATTAAGTGTACACCTGTTGGTTCATTCAAGCCGATCTTTAAAAGGCCCGGTCAAAGGCGGTCAAACAAGACCTATTTTTATGGAGGATCCCTAGGACCTAGGCCAATTTTCTTATTTTATGGGATTTTCTAGATTTTGATGGATCTGATGGATGAATTTGACCTGATTGGATAAGATAAGGATATCCATGGCTATAGGAGACATTTTATATGAATTTTTTGGATACTATACCTATTTAAGCCTCAAACTTTGAAGGCATTGATATGTAGAAATTGTATGACTTAAACATTATTATTTCCGAGACTTTGGAGAGTTAATTGAAGATATTTTCCATTCCAGTTGATGTTTTTATATGCTGATTTATTGGCTGAATTTTTAGTAGCTAAAAGTACCTTCAGTGTGCGAGGCAAGGGTGGAGGGCCCCCACATCGAGCTAAGTGCACTTTCTAGTTATTTGTAGTTACAGTTTCTAAACTAGTTTTTTTTATGGTTAACTTGTTCATTAGATTTACGCTGATGTTTTATGAGTGTTGATGAATCTAATTATCATTATTATTCTTCATATGAAAGGAAAAACAAATTTTTAAGTTAAACATTCTTTCTATCTTATAAAGATCTTAAGCTAGAATTCATCTTTTCATGCTTTTCTGAATTCTTGTTTTCTAACAATAGCATTATTGATGTATGAATCTATGATGAAGGACAACCAAGACCTCTTCAATTGTTGTTTCATGCATCTTAATCTATTTCTCAATTAGTAGTTTTGATTTCTAACTCATGAAGTAATCTTTTCAGAGAAGGACAAACAAATCTCTTAAGTTAGGAGATTTTTCTGCTGTTGACTGTATACTTGAATTTAGAAATTATTTAAGTTAGATTTATATTTTTAATATGCATTTATTTAATCATTGATAAATCATCTTCTAACTTGATCATAAATGAAACCCATATACTTTGGGGGTGCTTCTAAGTCCTACTAGCCTGGATTGATAATAAATACTTGTGTTTGTTTACATGTTAAACAACCCAACAGTTCCATAACGCATTTATTGCCACTAGCAAATTGAATGGATATAAGGATACACAAATTAGAATGTATTAGTCCAACTTTTCTACATGATTTGGAAGTGGAATCATGAAATAGTTATTTTTTGTGCTCTCCAAGGATACAAGCATTGCATTGGTTCAATATCCATAATAGGCAAACCAAAAACACCGTTATTTTTTGGTAAATGAAGATTTTCATAATTAATATGTCCAAATCTTGCATGACTTGGGATTTGGTGTATGTGACTTACCCTAACTCTTTAGTGTCACGGGCATTTTTTTCTTGCAATACTTGAGTCGATTCAAGTGTTGGTTTTTATTTCTAGTTGTATTTATTCATACACTAGATTTAGCACTTATTTTATTAACTCCTAACCTCCATCATAAATAAGGTTTTTTAAGACCCAATCTCTCTAAATTGTAGGTGAAGTGTGTATATTGTGGACACTTCTTGTGGCTTTCTAGGATTTGGCCTAAAGTGTGGGCTAGAGTGTTGATGTGATAGTGGGCTTATGTCCTTGTGTTTATCCCATAACACCTTAACCATGACCTTGCCAAGGTGTCTAATTTAGATAATAACACTACACAATGTTGGAATATCACAATAGTTTTGCACAAGTTAAGGCCATTAAACCTTCGAGTATTCAAGAAGAATTCATAAATTGGTTTGAATCTTGGATTTACTTTAATGATGTATCACAAGGTTATCATTAGAGGAAATTTCAGCCTAAAAGTGACCTCCTAAAGAAAAATAATAAAATAATAGTTAAAATAATAAAATAAGAGTTATGAATTTTAGAGGGAAAAGAAGAAAACTATTTTTTTTTAATTATATTTTTGGCTTATCTCCTTATAGGTTTGCTCAAATTTCAAGTGTAGACACACTTTTAATGCAGAATTAAATTCCATAGCCATCGAGTACCCATTATGTGAGCTTTTGAGAATACCCACATTGATAAAAATCACATATACATTAAAAAGTGTGTTCAACACGCTTTTTTAATGTATCTGTGATTTTTATCAACGTAGGTCTTCTCAAAAGCATGCATAATGGGTACTCGATGGATGTGGAACACGTTTTTTTTTTAATGTATATGTGATTTTTATCAATGTGTTCCTTATCAAAATTATGCATAATGGGTACTCGTTGGATGTGGAATTTAACAATGTGTGTCTACACTTGAAATTTGAGTAAAACCTATAAGGAGATAAGCCAAACATACAATTTAAAAAGTAGTTTTTCTTCTTTTCCCTCCAAAATATTTGCATGTACACCTTTTTAAATTTAAAAGATTTTGATTGGTTTACATATTATGACATGGAAAACACATGAAAATTTCATGGCCACTTTTAGGCTGAAATTTCCTCTAATGCCACTCCTTGGTGGTGCAAGAGGTATAATCTATTTATGAAAATTCTCATTTTTAAAGTTCAAATAAATCCTAGGAAAAGAGTAAAAAAAATTGGCCCTAACTAATGTATTTAAAGTTAGCACTCCTCTTGTCCACGAGATCTTGGATAGATGATGATCAGGTTCTCTGTTAAGGAACAACTTGATGTGAAGTCACCGGTTCAATTCCCCGCTCCAATCAGGGTGATATATTGGACATGATAAATATGTAGTCATACCAAGCTTACAAAAAAAATTTAGCACTCTTCTTAGCTATTAAAAAAAATTGTTAAAAAATTACACATATTTTTTGACTCTCTAGTAATAATGAAATGGATGGAGGGTTCATTTTCTTGTGAAAATATCTTTTTCGTGCCATTTATGAGGAATCCATGTCTTATAGGAGGTTGTTCACATATTTTTCCTTCCATCACATCTTTACAAAAATATATGTCAAGTCAATACTTTTTCTACATTCCCCCTTCTTTTAGTTTTCCTCAAGTTTTTATCCTTTATATGATATATATCACTTTTGGTTTCTAGCTAAATATTATGGAGAATGTTATACATGATTATTGTAATGCATGAACGATAATTTTGATATAATTCTTTATAATATTAAGCTTTTCAATAATTAGATGGATAGAAATTGAAGGAAATATTTTTTGAAGTTGATGGAGACCCTAATGCCTATTGTGGAAAGAGACATTTTCTATCAATGTTTATCTTAAAAGTCAAGTTATGCTTCCAAAAATATATGAAATGTAATTATTATATATTTAAATGAAATTAAAACTTTTCCCTTAATCAGCCACGAGGAGCATGAGATAGAAAAATTCCATCATTATTTCATAAACATTCCTTAGGGGTTACTTATTGTCTTTTTCAATTGACTCATGACTATAATCATTTAAATATATGTTGTAAAATACAACTATATTTATAGTGACATATATCAATCTAAACTATAACCTCTTCAATGAGATTATATCAATGAACTTACAAATCTCCCAAAATGTGTAGACAAGGGGGGATGATATTTCTATGTTGATTTCGAGAGAGAAGGACACAAAACTTGGGGCTTATGACCTGGCCTAGGCTTTCCATGAAAATGTGTTAATGTATATGCAAGGTACCTATAACAATTTTCATGCATGGTGGCTTAAATGGAGCATGAATTGGATCATAAAGAGGATCCTATCAGCTCCAATAAGATCTTCCATATCGATGAGGAATTAACGTAATGTGTACTCAAATATTTGGGATCCTTTTCCAAGGAGTTTTGGGGGGCTCAAAGGATTCCATATTGATGACTACATTCAATCAGTTTGTATGGTGTACCAGCTTCCCCTTGGCCAATCCAGGATGATAATGTTACATCTACCCCCTCTTTCCAAACCCATGGTGCTACAAACTCAAGGTTGGAAAGTAAAGCCCTTAGTGATCCAACTTCCCTCCATACTTGAAATAAATCTTGGTACATGCGTCCTTGGTAGGATAAGGTGAAAATGGGAGTCAAGAATGACATTGTTGTGGAGGGAATCCCTGAGCTATTGGGGAAAATGAAAGTGGGAAGGTTCAATTGAAACAATATTCATTATGAAGATCCTAAACTTTGGTTGGAATCTATGTGTGCTCCAATACTCAATTGTACACCATCATTCCATATATTGGATAGGGGTTGGATTTTATTTTTTTAAAATTGACAAAATATATGTGAGCTATCATGGGGAAATCCTAGAGATGAGGTTTATTTGGTTTTTCCTTGAAGGAATGTGGGATCTATTTTGACCCCAAGAAAGAGCCAATTTTGATAATGGTGGCTTGGGTAATTCTACTTGGTTTACCCCTCATTTTCTGGCATGATTTTTTTTTAATTAGAAATTATATTGGGAGGTTTGTAAATCTAGAGAAGGATTTTCTCTCTAATCTAGATAAGTTTTTATTCTACGTTTAGGTAAAAATTGTGAAAAATGCAGGGTTTCCAAAAGAGATAGATTTGGTTTATAAATATTTTGCATTGATTTAGAAGATTTACTATTGGTGAATTACATTATGGTGTTATGGATGTAATCAAGTTGGCCACAGTCAGGCTCAGTGTCCTAATCCTTCCAAACTCTAGCCCCCCTTCAAGAAACAATGACATTTCAAGGAAGTTTAATCTCTAGAAGTGCATTTGTATAGGGTGGAAAATAAACCATTCCAGACTCCATTTCCCTCGATTGAGAGCGTGAATTTGATAAACCACCTTATGGAAAGAATTTTTAAACTCATAAATGTGAACAACAAGAGTAATATAATCATGAGATGCTTATTATTCACAAATATATACATATAAATACAATTTGTTATGACCCTTGGTTTCATATTCCAAGTGGTCTCTTGGACTCCATTGGTTGTTCATATTCCACACCCAAAAACCTTAATAGATTAGGTAACCAACATTCCCCCATTTAATCTGAAGGGGTATATATGAGTCCAAGAAGAGAGTTGAAATACAAAAAATGAAAAAAATGCATGGTAGTAATTGGCTAATTGTGCTCTCTGAAATGATAATATAAGGTGGGAGAACTCAAGGTATCAATTTTCAGTGGTTTAAACATTACCACCAACACTGGAACGATTATTATAGTTCTTGGAATAGTTCCCAATATGGCTAGGAGTTGAACTCATCTGCTAGAGGAAGTGCTCCCTAATTTTATGAAAAGGGAGAACATTGATGTCTCAACCTGGAAATAATTACAAATATGGTAAGAATTTGAAGTCTTATGCTAGAGGAAGTGTTCCAAAAATGGAGACCATTGAGGTATCAAATTTTGGTTTCTTAAAGAAGGCCATCAATCGAAGGCATGCTCACAGGGAATTACTTTGTCACTGGATACAACTTTGAATCTCGACATGGCTAACTATAGCTCTAGGCTCAGGCGTAGGCTCAAGTTTTGGCTCAAGCTCGCTTGATGTATCTTTGAAGCATGTAGATGGCCATTTTAAGCTCCTAGATTTCGAAGTCCCTACTAGTATGGATCTTGTGTTTGGGCCATTTAAATTTTACTCTTTCAATTTGGGAAATATTGGGTATGAACTAAAGGAAATATCCTCATGAAGGTATTTTCATGCACATGATTGATTCTACCCATCTGGTTTATATGGAGCCCCTAAATATTGTACCAACCTAGAGGAATGGGAGGAAAGAAGAAGAGGGGATCTCAAAATTCCTATATCATTTTTTTATATCCAAATCATTGATAGATAATCCACATAATTTTAATTCTTGGGTGGGATCTGGGGATATATCTAATCAATTTTTAATCTTTCTTCAACTTTAGGGTCTTGAGATTAAACCTCCTCCCTCCATGAAATCAAACTATGTGGTTATTCTAAGAATACTACGAGTATGGTGACATGAGAATGGAGTCATCTTTGCGAAAACCCTGAGATGTCCTGCATGCAATAATTTAGTAATAATTTGGAAAAAATAAAGGAGGATTCAAAAAAAATGTCTATATCTTTCCTCTAATTCTCTTAAGTGTCTCTTAGAGAAATATAAGGCATTTGATCCCTAAACTTCACTAATTCATCTAGTGTTTTATCATAGTAATAATCATCCTCTCTGATGATCCTCATGCTCAAGAGGCAAGAGATGATGGTTAAAGAGGAAGTTTCATAGAGGCTCAAGAACTAGGAATTATGGATCTCATAGGAAAATAACAATATGAAATGCATTCATAATTATGCCAACTACAGGAAAAATCTCAACACCATATGGAAGATAAAAAATTTGGAAGGAAACCTAGTCAAATCTTTTAGGGATAAGGGAAATGTTGAAAGTGACTATTTAAGTTCCTTATTCAAGCAACACTTTAACACACATATGACAGTTTAACACACATATGACAGTCAATTAGACTTTCATCCATCTTGTTTTGATCCAAATGGGCTTGAATTTGGATATTTCAATTTGGATTCATGAAGGTATTTTCATGCAAAGCTAATCAAGGATGTATGGACACTTGGAAGGGGGAGATAAGTGGAAAGAAAAGTGGGAAGGAGAATATCTTTTGGGGAGGGATTTTTGTTATGGAGTGGAGGCGGTCAAAAGAATGGGGAGCGAAGGCCCACTTGAGAGTGGGTTTTAGAGTTGGACATTAGGAAGGTGTTTGGAATCTAGAGGTTGGACACACTATGGTTGTGGTTCTAACTTGGGTGCAGACAACATTCTTGATAGCATTCCTATATACTAAAATTCAATAGCCAAGGTTACCAAAGGCATGTTTTCACTTTACATAGTATGGAAGAAAGGAGAAGAATGGAATTCCAATGGATAAGTGGTGAAAGTTAGTACAACCCAAATACCTAAGGGGAATGGGATATAAAGAATTTATATTGTTTTAGCAAAGCCTTGTCTAGTAAGAGTTTGGGGTCAAGTCCTTAGGTCTATCTAACAATGATTGATTGGTTTAAATCACGAAGAAAATCCACTAAAATCTACTAAATTGTTTAAAAACTATTTGTGGAAGCTTTCCTTTCAATTGGTATATACGAATTATGTCATAAATTGAAAATAAGAAAAAGGAATAGAGGGGAAACCCTAAGCATAGCAACCGTTGGAAAGCTCTATTATAAATATTTATAATAGTTTTATAAATATATTTATTTAATTGTTAGTTTTAAATATTAAAAAAAAATGAAGGTGAAATCTTATTGTTGTTGTAGTAGTTTTAATAATATGATTTTTTGTGATATCATTATCTTATGACAATTCTTTGGATATATCTTTATTTTTCATTATTTGAAATACATTTTTTAACATATAAATAGATTCAAAAGCCTAAAAACATAATCATTTCAAGTATAATTTAAAGAGAAAAACATAAAACATTTAAATTACCTTTTTATATAAATGGTTATTGATTTAAAGTAACGTTTCAAGGAAAAAATTTGGGAATTTTTTATATACAAAGTTATAAATAAAAAAATCAATTTTGGTATTAATAAATAAGAAATTTTAATAACAAAAAATGTAAATGTAATTTTTTTTATTGAGTTATATAAACATTTATACTACATTTCTCTTAAATATCATTATAAAACAAAGAGTAAATTATATGTAATTATAAAAGTTTTAGGAATGTAATTTTCTTTTATAATTTTACTATTTTATTATGATATATGTAAAAAAAATTACATACATATTTTTCCATGATTTAGAATAAGTTTTTTGGAATTTTAATTTAATTCTCAGTAATAAGGTATTTTATTATAATATATGTACAAAATAAATTAATAATTACACTTATATATATTTATTTCAGAATAGCTTTCTAAAATTTTAATTTAATGTTTATTAATTATTAGGTGGATGGTGAAGTTTTAAGGATTAAGATTTATCTTCAAGTTAATTATGCTTTTTTAATTAATTTATTTCAAATTAATTAATTGAAGAAAATGTCATATCAACAAGTCATATTAGACTTGTGGTATTGATAAATCATGAATTAGCCCATGGTATTGTAACAAAAGGCATTTAAAAGTTAAGAATTTTCATGACAAGTGAAATAAATCTCCATAGTCTCATGTTTTTTAAAATATATATATGTTTGATTTGTCTATTTATTTTTATTTACTTTTTAAAAATTAATACGACCATTATGAAATGTATCATAGAATTAGTATTTTAATATTTATCATGTATTAATTTACATGACTTCACTAATTTAAATATTATTAATGTATAAATTTTCAAAAAAAAAAAAATTATATTAATATAATTAGATATTAATATTTATTAATATAAAAATATAATTTAATATATTAATATAATAATATGTAATACACTATAATATAAATATTATATAAAATATATATATATTTAAATAATAGTGAATAAGTAATATATTGGAGTAATCTAAATGAAATTAGATATTATAATTATAATTATAAATTTAAAATATAATAATAATATACAACACTCTTTTATTTAATATATATATATATATATTTAAATAATATTTTATATAAATGATAATATCAAGACATTTACTACTATAAATGTTTATAAGTTAGAAAAAGCAGCTTTCCATAACAAAATTTCATAGTACATTCTGAATGTTATATGAAATGTTTAATAATTTTTTTTAAAACTCAAGAATCTATTTTACCAAACATTTGGCGCCATTCGTGGTGGATAGATAAAATCTAATTCAAAGTCTTGATGAAAGAAAAAACTTGTTCAAATCAACGCGATTTTTTCACTTTACCCGATTTTTGCATTTTACCCGCATAGATGTCAGCACGTTCTTTCTTCATCAGTTCAATTTTGTTCTGGATGTTTTCGGCTTTTTTCTCATTAACTTTGCCAAGAGTTTCCGTTTTTTCCTCATTAACTTTGGCAAGAGCTTGTTCCAGTTTTGCAATTTCTTTATTTAGCTTTTGTATCTGTAAACCATATTTAAAAAAAAAATTTGAATTTGAAAAATAATATAGATATTTTTTTAATCAATATTATAATAATAATTATAAATAGTTTCAAAAAATTATTCAATTAGTCAAATTCTTGTTGTTAAATATCTAGTTAATTGAAAAATCACTGTCAATTATTTGACCACTTTAATGTCATTCTGACATTCTGATTATTAGATATTTGAGGAATCACATAAACTCAGAGATCACAATGACTTCAAATAATAATAATATAAAAACAAATTACAGATAATTGAAACAAAATTGAAGAATAATAATAAAAACAAATTACAGATTTTCAGATGCAAAACTAGTCTTCAGGACAATAGGTTAGGGTGAGTCTTTCTTTTCACCGTAGTCTAACTAGACTGCTTTTTCACCTTTAAAATTATGGAAATTCAGGTAAGAATTTAAGAAAATCTGGCAGGGATTTTTGTAAATCCACGTTATAATTATCAAACTTTAATATTTTGGGTGTTCTAGAGGTTTTTGATAGTGCTGAATCCATTTCCATTATCAAAATCATGATTCAAACACTGTTATTGCAAAATTTCTTAAATTTTTTTTGCCTGGATTCAAGCCAATTTTGACCGTCTGGGGAATTCCTCGTCTCCTTAGACAACTCCTTTCTTTTCTCTATTTATTTACCCTAATCTATTCTCTTCTTAACAGCTTTGTTAAACTATTCTTAACAATTTTTTAAACTAAAAATAAAGTAGATATTTCGATTTTTCATTTAAAAATCTACATCACAAAAACCTCCAATCTATCAAAATTATAAATCATTGAAACAACTTAAAATGAAAAATTACCGTTCGAGATGGCCAACGATCTACGTCATTGTGACGACAAATTTTCTTCATTGTTGTGTTGCCAATTGACAGTTTGCGACAAGCTTCTTTTATTGGAACATCGTAATGCTTAATAAAGTCGGCCTTTTTAATCTGGGCTGTTCTTTCCCTCTATATATATATTCACACATCAACTAATTAAGTTAAACCTGGTCATTCAATAAGTACAACAATTTCTTGGTGTTGTCTCTGCAGAGGGTAGGTGGCCTTGGATGGAATTCAGAAAAGTAAAATTTATGGATTCATAATTTTTTGGGTTTTTGGTTGATTCTTGAAATATAGAATTAGGTACAAAATTGTACAAAATTATTAGCAGAGTTGTGGGTTTGTGATTACAAAAAGTTTTATATAAACTTGAAAAGGTGAAAAGGTGAGGTGAAATATAGAATTAGGTACAAAATTACTAGCAAAGTTGTGGTTTTGTGATTAAAAAAGGTGTGGTTGTGGTTTTGTGATTATATTGATGGTAGATTTGGGTATTCAATGAGTGCCATATCAATGTTGAGTTTATGTCAATTGCAGATTTTTAACATTTTTTTCCATACCTATTAGAGAAAAGGCTTGAAAAAAATTGTTATATATAGCAGATATAAAAAATATTATAAATAAGGAAAGATATCTAACCTGTAAATCCAATATGAAATTGATCTTTTCTCATTTACAAATTTGGTATGAATGTCATGGATGATTGGTAAGTTCAGTGGATGTAGAATTTTTATGGACAAGCTAAAATATCTAACTTTTTGGAATTAGATTCAATTTTCGTTTTTTTTAACTTACAGGAACGAATTGGTTTATCTTTTATGATCTAAATAAAACTATGCCCTATTTTCTCCATAATTGTTGAAGTAATGTTATATTTCATTGCATATGCTTTGTGAAAAAAACAGTAAAATAAATTAAAAATACACTGTAATACCTTTCCTGAATTAGAGCTCTTGTGGCGTTTAGGAGGTGGAGAAGTATCAGTGGCATCCCCTTGGTTTTCAGGATTTTCAAATGTTTGGTTGTTATTCAAATCTGTGATGAATTGACAAAATGGATACATGTTAGATCTAATATTTTTGTGATTTATAATTTAAATAATTTTTTTTCTGATTAATCATATTACTTTGAATAGATTCACTTTTCAAAATGAACCATATTAAACGGTTTTAAACATCAATTTATTCAAAATAATATAATTAATCTAAAAAAATTATCAAAATAATTAATAAATACAATATAATGATATATAAATAAATTTAAATTTTAAATATATTCTTATTTAGATTACAGATTTACTGTATCTAATAGATATATAGATAGAAGTGAACTGTTAAGTTGTATTTGCTACATATTATATCAAATGAATGCAGAATCTGAAATTCTCAATAAGGAAAATATTTTTTTTTACAAAATTTAAAATTAAAATCCTAACATGGAAGAATAAGTTTTCATAGTTTAAGAGTATACATCTTTCTTAGATTTCTCCATGTAAAAATATCTAAAATAAAGATAAAAAGTGTTTTAACTCTATGTTGATGACAAAAATCTAAAAATAAAATATAAGAAGAGGAATTTCCATTGTAATTACCCGTTTGCTCAGGAAAGGTGGCTGTAACAGGTCCAGGAAACCATGGATCAGATATTGTGCTCATTCCTGTTCCTGCTGCTGTGCTAACCGAGACACAGTCATAACGAATCCCAAAGCCTTCCTTGGCACGCAACAGGCTGTACTGCATCAGGAAAAGCTTCATATAATTTGGATTTCCACGAGGAAATCTGCAAAGAAAATCACATGTGAAATATATTAGAAACTGACCATTCATTATAAGATGAATGTGATAATCTTGTTACAGAACTAATCCTTACTCAGTCATCTCTGGCAATTTATTGTATTGCTGTCCAGGGTTTCCCATATCGCAATGTCTCACTTGCAAAACAGCATGAAAGTCCCCTCCATAGCAGTGCACCTCCAGTTTTGTGTCTTGGACACCTTTTCAATTCACAAGCTAAGTTATTTTAATAGGATTCAAAATCTATTATTATTTCTATTCTTTTCACTTTTGGAAATACAAATTTTATTGATAATACTAGAAGATTCAAATTATTATTATCCAATTTTAAAGTCAACCTCAATTTAAACACTAAATTGGTGTATGAGATTTTCTTGTTTTTTGGACAAAGAACTCATCTCAGCTTAGCCATTTGATTGCTAAGACTACAAAGGTATACATACTTTACCTCTCTAATTTTGAACATGTAACCTCTTACAAAGAAACACATGCTCTTAACCATTAGGCCTACTCAAACCCACTAAAACTGTATAAGCTACCGTTCATGGAATTGAGAAGAGAAAAAATAACAGTGAAAGTGTTTTAGAAAAAAATTTGTTTCAAGGAAAAATTTAGATATAATAATGACTTTATTGCAATGCAAGTCAAGATTAATGTTGTCAAATGAATGGAAAAACTGAGAATTAAACCTATTATATAATGATGACCTCATTGCCCAGAATTATCATGTTGGAGATTAAAAAAATAGTTTATGTTAATGATAAATATAGTTAAATAAAAGAGAAAACTGAGAATTAAACTTAACCAATAATGATGACCTTATTCTTAAAATGATCATGTTAGAGATTATTGTAATAGTTTGAGTTTATACTAAATGTAGATTGTAAGATGCAAGTGTTCTGAGATTTACTATGCATGAAACATATTGAAAATTTGGGTTATAATTGTTAAATTTCAGTATTTTAGGTGCTCTAAAGTTTTTGATGATACTAAACCATTTTCATCATAAAAAATTCAAACACTCTATTTACCTGATTTTTTGAAATTTTTTGACCAAATTCAAAAAAAAACTACTATCCATACATTACATCGGTAAACAACTCCTTGGATGCAACTAATCACAGATTTCAACATCCAATCCAATGAAGCAAAGTCAGTTGAATTTGCTGCATACCCTTTGCATGCATGAAATTTGAAGCCTAAAGGATATCTCTGACAGGAAATTAAAATATTTAAATGTCATACAGATGTTTTACCAAGCATTCGAAGATTCAGAGTCAATACTGTTGATGCGCAGATTCAGAATCATTGCTGATTTCAGATGGATTTTTTGGAAAGAGAAGTACCATTTGAATGGATAGTACGCCGCATAAGTTGGCAAGATTGGCACTGTGCATTAGGCTGCAATATCACCCAATCCATCATATTCTTTGCATACAACTGCCAATTGAGTTGATAAGAATCCGAGAAATCCTGCTGATAACCAGCAGCTTTTGTTTGCTCTTCCAGACCTTGTGGGAAACTACCAGTTTGAGGGAAAGGGGCGTCACTGGTCAAAAATTTATTTGAATCCCCGTCATTCAAAGGATTCAATGTTCCCAAATCGTCAGATCCCTGGTTCTGGGGTTCAACCCATGAGGAATTGGGATTCTCAGGATTAACATTTGCAGGGGCTCCCCTGTCAAAATCGACAGATAATGGATCCCAAGAACTAGCAGTTCCAATTTCATGATTGCCATTGAAATTGTGCTCTGAATCAATAATGACGAGATTGTCCCAATCTGTTTTACTGTACTCTGCTGTTGTTCCTGCATCAGATACCAATGTATTGAGCTCTGTATTAAATATCTCCTGATCGTTCGAAATGTTATTGGATTCTGCGAGATCTGAGCCGAGAATGGGATTAACTGCGGCTTCCAGTTCTGGTATTTGGGAAGAGGATACATCTATCGTATCGTCCAGATTGTTCAGGAATTCACTTATTTGAAAATCAGATTCTTCGGGGCTGGCGTTCTGAACATTGTGCAGATCATTTGGGGAATTAAATCCACTCATTTGTAGAAAAAATAAAAAACAGATGGAACCTAACGAGCTAAGTTTTTAAGATCTATGCAGGATTTTGCTCCTTCGACTCGCCTATGTATTACAAGTAATTTTTTTATTTTTCTGTCTGCCAATGGACATTCCCGCGCAGCGTATGAATCTGAATAGAATGATCCAGAGTTTATATATGGAGGCTTTTCCAAAGTGTGACCTATTCATGAAAAGGCGCATTCATAAAAGGTGTGACTCCCCGGGTCGCGCCTCCTCACGACTTGTTGATACAAATTAATTTGTATTTTGATTTCGAGCAGTTTAATTATGTGAAGGTTTCAACTTTTTCATCTAATTGTAATTAATTTTTTTAAGTAGAATAGTGAATTGTAATTTTTTTTTAATGTATAAATGGATTTAGAGTTTTGAAAAATTAAATTATTAAAATTAAAAAGTTAAGAAATTATTGTAAAATTTCAATCAGAATTAATTTAAAAAAATTGTCTCTTTAAAAGTTAAAAAGATATTTGTAATTATTTTTTTTTACATTAATTTATCTATAGTTAATATATTTACTTTATAGATATGTTTATTTTCAATAAATTTTTCATAATTTTAATTTAATTATGAATAATTATTAGAAAGAGCGTAGGGATTTACCTTTCATGGAATATTCTAGAATATCTATAATAAAATGTCTAATAAGTTAAATTAGTTTTTTTAATCATTTTCTCTTTTAAAATTGGCCTATCCACAATTTATATGTTTACCTCCATAGGCATGTCTATTTTGAAATAGAGCTCCTATAATTTTAATTTAATTATCAATAATTATTAAGTGAATGGTAGGTATTTAACTTCCATAAAATATTCATAATTGTATTTACAAATCAAAAGTTGAGATTCATCTCCAAAATAATTATGCATTTTTTTCCTTTTCAATTAAATTGATTATTTAAAAAAAAATGTGATATAAACAACCTCATATTTTCTTTTATATATATATATATATATATATATATATATATATATATATATATATATATATTACTTTTTAATAAATTTAAATGACTACCATAATTTTATTTTAACTTATATTTAATGTGGGTCTCATGGGTTTCACCCAACTAAACTCTATATTGGTCAAAAGGCATAATTTTATTCCTGAAAAGGCTCATTCATAAAAGGTGTAACTCCAGGGGTGGCACCTCCTCTAGACTCTTTTATACATATTAATTTGTATTTTGATTTGGAGTAGTTTAATTATTTGAAGTTTTTAACTTTTTCATTTAATTATAATTAAAATTCTTGTTTTTTAAAAGATAGAATAGTGAATTATAAAAATTTTAAATGTATTTTTGAGTGTATAAATGGATTTAGTGTTTTGAAAAATTACATTATAGAAATTGAAGATTTAAGAAATTACTGTAAAATTTCAATTAAAAATGACTTTAAAAATATCTCAATAAAAATTTAAAACATATTTTTAATTATTTTCTTGTTTGAATTGATTTATCTATAATTTATATATTTACTTCTATGAGCATGTCTATTCTTATCAAGTTTTTCATAATTTTAATTTAATTATCAATAATTATTAGATGGATAGTAAGGATTTAACCTCCATGAAATAATTTAGAATATTTATAATAATTCATGTAAGTTAAACTAACGTTCTTAATCATTTTCTTTTTTAAAATTGGCATGTCCATAATTTATATGTTTACCTCCATAGGCATGTCTATTTTGAAATAGAGTTCTTATAATTTTAATTTAATTATCAATAATTTTTAAATGGATGGTAGGGATTTAACCTCCATAAAATATTTTAAAATATTCATAATCGTATTTACAAATCAAAAGTTGAGATTCATCTCCAAAATAATTATGCACTTTTTTCCTTTTTAATTAAATTGATTATTAAAAAAATGTGATATGAACAAGTCTCATATAAATTTTCTTAAATGTATATATGTTTAACTTATATATATATTTTTAATAATAAAGTTATAATTTAGTTAAATTTTATGATTTTTTAAATTTGAGCAATATAATATGTATTATGAAGTAAGTGGTTTAATGTTTATAATAGATTGATGCTTACTAGTATATAGCAAGTATTTAATTTAAATAGCTACCCTAATTTTATTTTAGCCTATATTTAGTTTTTCAATATTATTATCAATTTTCATAATTTATTATTTTTAATTTTCATATTGATAATTTTTAATAATTTTATCCAGTTTTGTTTTTTTTAATATTTATATAATTTTTAAGTATTAATTTTTTTTAATGTTTATTTGATTTTTAATATGGAATAAATTAATTAATATATAAAATTAAATATTTATTTGCAAATATTCTTTCAAATTTTGTAATACATTGGTTAGAAGGCATAATTTTATTTAATTAAATGAAACTTATGGTTATAAAGCTTTTCTTTCAAACAACTATTTTTTTAAATACTTTTTAATTGATTTTTTATTTTAAATTTTTATTTTTTAACAATTTTTATTTATTTATTTATTTATTTTTAATTTAGTTTATAATTTTATTAATAATAAAATAAAATTATAAATTTTTATAGTTTGTGATTTATTGTGTTTTCTTTGAATAATAGTGATGAATTAACTTGCATTTGTAATTAATAGTTAGTAATGATTTGACTTATTTTGTAAAAAAAATTATATATAAAAAATATTTCACTTTCAAAATAGATTATATATATATATATAATATATATATATATATATATATATATGTAACATACCCTGATAACTTCACATGGAAAGGTAAGGAGTTGAAATTTTTTTTATGCAAGTTACTCATGGGTAACTATCCATTCACTATTAAATATTTCTTACTCATCATTACATAGTATGTTTACCAATTCATAGAGCAACTTTAGAATAAAGATATTAAGCTCCTTAACCATTTACAGCTTCCATTACAATTCATTAACATAATACCATATGATGTAGCCTTCCATTTATTTCATCATTATGATAGTCATCACATACAAACGCTCGTGAGGGTGATCAGCCCACACTCAATGGCTTATAAGGGAGGTCGTCCCTTATCCATCGTTTATAAATCTTACAAGGAAATATACAAGTATCTAGCTTTAAGCAATTCAATAAATATGATACCATTTACCCTCTGGTCTTCATATCTTCATATCTTCACATCTTGGTGGCATGGATGTACCTACAATGGACCATCGTACATTGAACCTTCCTGCAACTTGCACTCATCTGCATGAACATTAATCATTTACCTGCCACCAGGACAAGCATAATTTTCCTTTGTACATGATAAGCATAATATTCCTTTGTATCTATCACCATCATTCCCTGCTATGATGTTTTCAACATAAAATGATGTCAAGATTCATAAAGTATTAATCAATCATTTCACATATCTGTACTATAGTAGTTTCTCCATCTACTCATGTATATTCATGACAAGCAAGTAAAGTTTAGTGCATGGAATGCAAGCTAACCTAACAAATGTTGCTCCCATGCATGCAAATGCATATCGATTCCAAAAGAGTCTCCCTAAAGGTGTGCTTACACAACGAAGCACATAACCTCCTTCACGAGTCTTCCCAAAGAAAATCTCAACACAAGTGAGCATGTAAACATATGTTTTATTTTGTAAAAATATGCAATTAAGAATATAAATACACGTTTTCTTTTCCAAATATTATACTAAACAATCATATTCAATGTAGTTTAATACTACAAGCTATCTTTCTACATACAAATATGTATATTCTTTTTCAATAAAATTTAATACATATACTGCATGCTTATGCATGATCTTCTTCCAAAAGGAATTAACATCATAATCATGATAATATAAAAATAATCACTTAGTTTGTTCATCTAAAGGAATATAAATTATTAGTTCCTTTAACCATGAATTTATTAAATAACTTAACTTTACCAACACCATAGTAATCTATTCATGGGTTTATTAAATAGCTAATATTTGCAAACACCATGGTAATCTACCCATGGTTTTATGAAATAATTAATCTCCATCAACACCATGGAAAAACTACCCATGGATTTATGAAAATATCCATGGATTTATTAATTCATTGGTCTTTACCAATTTACCATGGTAAACTATCGATGGATTTATGAAACTATCCATGGACTTACTAATTCAGTAGTATTCACAACATGGTTTATGAATATTTATCTGAGAAAACTTCTCTTTTCTTCTCCAACGCACATGAAGATATTTCAAGAATTACCCTCTTTAATCTATTCAAGAAACATACTTTGGACTTGTTATCACTTCATAATTAATTTAAATGAGTACAAAATCTATTTTAAAATAAGAGCATTCATCTTCTATTTTCTTGCTTATGTAAATATTTTTATTAAAGAGTTACCCTCTTTAATCTAATCAATAAAATCTCTTTTAAAAAATAAAATACCATAACTAACCCTTATTTGGGCATAAGAGCTAGATAGACCTTTTAAAATAATAACAAGGTTAACATGTAACCTTTGCAAACCCTTGCAAAGGAATTAACGCAATGGACTTATCTTCTACTCCCAAGTTAAATAAATTCTTACACAAATAGTTAACAATAAATTTGTTTCAATTGTATCCCAATAAATTGAAGAAATATCATTTCCTTGGTATATGTAACTTATCTCAAGAAATATGAGAAAGATCATTAGTATTCTTTCTAGTTTCTAATAATATTTTAGTAGACAAACAATATGATATATATATATATATAATCTTTCTTATATCTTTTAACTCACAAAGAGAAAGACTATATAATAAAGAGAGTAAGCCAGAAATCTCTTAACTTGGCAGTCGACTCTCATATTGCAATAATTATAATAAAAAGAAAAGCAAAACAGTCGAAGATAAATACTTAACCGTAATGCAAACTTTAGTCTGATCTAAAAGAAAATCCAGTAGAGCGCCCTAGTCATACAACATAGCATCCACTGAAATAATCGTTAATCGTCCATGAGAGCGCCCTTCAAAATTGAAGATCTAGAGAGCATCCCAACGATCCAGAGTGCCCTCAAATAAAGTGTGATTGAATAAAGAAAAAATATGATAATAAAATCCAGGAGAGCGCTGTCAAATCCAATAGATCATCCTTGCAAGCAAATGTTGATTCACAAACAAATCCTTATCCAATATAAATAAAGCTATTAACAAGCAAACACTTATCCAGGAGAGTGCCCTCAAAATCAAAGATCCCAAGCGCACTTAAATAAGAACGATGATAAGTGAAATCCAGCAGAGTGCTGTCAAAATCCAACAAACAACAACAACAAGCCGAACCAAACCGAGACAACGCCACATCACCGTAAAAAGGTAGCGAGGGTTAAAACCCCATTCAAACACACCTTCCATTACGCACCAGGGAACAACATTCCCCAACTTTGCGATATGTTTCCATCGGCGTAATTGACATAACAAACCAAAACCGTGTTGCAACCTTTTCTCCTTGTCATGAAAACAAGGATGTCATACATATTATTTTTCAAACGATTCAAGAATTCGTTTCCCATGAACTAATTCTTGATTTTCTTGATACAACCGTTTTGGTAAAACATGGTAAAAATTGTAAATTACAATGGTTTACGTGGGTGTTACAATATCAATATATATATATATATATATATATATATATATATATATATATATATATATATATATATATATATATTAAAAATAAAAATTTAAGAGAAAACACACATATATATATATATTAATTATACTCTTTTATTTTTTAATAATTATTTTTATTATTTATTTATTTTCAATTTAGTTTATAGTTTTATTAATAATAAAAAAAATTACAAATACTTATAATTTGTGATTTGTTGTGTTTTATTTTAATAATAATGGTGAGTTACTTTGCATTTGTAATTAGTAATTAGTAATAATTTTACTTTTTTTCATATACTTAAAGATATTTCACAGTAAAACATTTTTTTAAATAATACAATTTATACATATACTAATATATTATTTTTCTAAAATTCACATAAATAATTATAATTAAAATAAATATATAATTAATAATTATTTAAAATTAATATAAAATTAATATTTCGTTAAGAAAAATATTTCACATATATAAAAAGTATCAAACATATAGAACAACCATTAAATGGAAATAATCATATCCAAGTACCACATTCCAATTGCAATCAAGTTTTTCAAAGGCCATAGAGTGAAAGAAAGTACATGAGGTGAAATGAGATAGGGTGTGGTAGTGTTTAATTTTATTTTTCAAAATTAATTTAACTAGAAATTGCACCATATGTTGCAAAGAAAATGTTGTAAAGAAGTAACATAGGAAAGAGTAGTATAGAGAAAATGCTCTCACATGAATCATGCAAGATGGCTACAACTACAGAAAGTGAACAATAGGATTGGGCTATTTAGTTACATAATTTGGTTAAAAATACATATGTTAATATCATTTTTAGCTAAGTATCACTTCTTTGGTCCTAATATGAAATATCATCATTCAAGAAGATCAGAAAATGAGGTGTTTGATTAGTATAACCCTTTCTTCTCTAACATTAATGGGTTACTATGAGAATAGATAAACACCTTAAAGCCCTCAATAACCCTTTCAATTTAAAATATATATTATCACATTTATTAAAGGAATATGTGTTACATGATTGGGCTATTCAGTTACATAATTTGGTTACAACTATATATGTTAATATCGTTTTTAGATAAGTATTAGTGCTTTTGCACAATGTTTTTTTGGTTTATGTATTCTTAGGCACTATGGTAAAAGTAACCATTTCTTCTCTAGGAACCATAAGTATCCAAGTCTTCTCTAAGAACCATAAGTATCGAAGTACTTTAAAAAAAATATATCACAAATACATATAAATATTTAAAATACCATGAGATTATCAAAAATACAATTAGTTTTCGTATTTTCATTTAATTAATATGTATTTCAACAATACAAAAAAATAATAATATCATACTTAACTATAATTATGAGTTATTTGTAAGCCTAATTATTTATTGTACATTGGTTTTTAAGAACTATCATCAACTAGTATGTATTTCAAACATATAAATATAACATGCTCATATTGCTTTAAAAATATATCACAAATAATTAAAACTAGCAATTGCACCACATGTTGTAAAGGAAACATCGTAAGGTTGTGGTATAGGAAAGAATAGCATATAAGAAAGAAGGGGTAATAGGAACTTTCTCAACTCCATCTGATCCTCCAAAATAAGGGGTGGAGAATTATGTTTATTGGACCTCAAATCAAAATATTCATATTGGGTAATTGATGTGGAACAACTTATTTGTTATTAATTGCATGTAAGATGTGTTTTTCCATAATGGATGAGACATTTTGGCCAAAGTACTCAAGACCTCTATATGACAAAATATGCATGTTTATTTATTTTTCTTCATGAAGGATGCACTTGGTTTTTATGAACAAGTTGGGTAGACTTCACCCTTCCACGAAATTATTTTCTTCTATCACATTCGCAATGTTTAATTCCTCTGATACTACTCCTAGAACTCTGACTCTACTCTACAGCTAGAATTATTTAATGAAATAAAAACTTATCACTATGACATTTTGTACTTCATCGAAAACTACTAAGAAGCTTAAGTATGGTAAATCCACCTTCACCTGTCATTTGAACATAGAGCATAGAGTTATCTTAATTGTTAATTTTATGGATAAGAGACATTTGGGCCCTTTTTAATCCTTGGGGATGATTAATTAATATCAGTTCAAATAATTTATATTAATAAATTATCTACAATAATATTTCCATAATTCCTCTTTGAATGACCAATATTCCACTTCTTTGGAACTTTTCACCTCAGTCAGAATAACAAACATCATGAAGACCCAAAATTAAGAAGAAAAAATCAGCTCATATTCAGGGAATCTAGCGACTTCTTTAAGGATCATAATTCAAGACTTTAGTGCCTTTTAAAGATCATTTATTTTCCCATCAAATAAAAAGCAACAATCAAATTTTGTAGTGACAAGAATGGGAACCAATTTTAAATGTAGTAACTCCCTTCCCTAGTGATAGTACAATTTTATTTTGAAATAAATTATTTTCCCAATCTTTTAAATAATAGATTCCTTCCCAAGTGACCCTTTAGAGATACATTTTTTTTCAACTGATTGCAATAGGTAAGTGTATTTTGTCTAGTATTTTCTGAGTCATTGAATGTAACGGAAGAGGTAAAGAGACTACTAGACAAAAAAGAGCAGAATGACTTAATGTCAAGTGAAAATAACATTGAGGAATCTCTTTTGATTTTCTCATGTGGGCCTTCTTCAATTAATGAGGTAGTAGGAACTTTCTCCTCCAAAATAAGCAGCGGAGAATTATGTTGATTGAAATACTACTCATGTAACTTTGACCTCTCCTTATAATTGGAATGTTTCACTTCCAATAACTCTATCTCGGGTTATAATTCTATCTTTCTCCTGTTTATGAATAAATTGTCTCTATATCACTATTGTCTGTCTATTTTTGAGCACTTTCTTGAACTAGTGAGATAATGTAGCTCATCTGAATTCCAAAATCCTTGAGTAACTCATTTTCTGAAGAGTTCTCTTGTGTTTTTTCTGAGGCTATTTGGTCCTCCATAGCCTTGTCAACATTGTTTCCTTCTAAGAATCATACATTATTGATAAGTATCCATTGTCCTACTTTTCTTCTTCCATATACTTCAGATCTAAATGAATGGAACATGAGATAAGCTTCGTGACATTTTCCAAATTCCAAGATTTTTCATTTCACTTGTCAGGTGTATCAGGGAAAATGGATTCCAAACATTCAACGTTATGCCTTTTTAGGGCTTGTTGTAAGGTTGGAAGCTTCTCTTCACCATGCCTCCTTTCTTCTCTATCATTGACTTTGATACAAACAATTGTTATAGACCTCTTTAAAGGTAAATTTAGTGTTATTTAAGAAATGAGATTTATTCAAACTTTCATCATAATTGCTCAAGATAAATCATGTCCTCTGAAATAATTTAAAAATTTTAAAAGATCAGATATTTTTAAAAAATTCATTATTAATTTATTTTTTTATATATTAACAAATAATACTCATGAATTATAAAACAGTTGTAACATAAATAATATATAACAAAAAAAGCTATGTATTTTTGGAATAATAAAATAGTTGTAACAAAAATAATACAGAACAAGAAAAACTATGTATTTTTGGATGTATGAAAACTTAGATACATTTTATTAAGTAAAATTTTATAAGAATAATGGTTATAAACATTTAAAAATAATTTTATTAAATAATTAGTTTATATCTAGAGTTAAAATTGATTTAGGCCATCTTAGTTCCTCCTATAAAGAAACTACATTCCACATGAATACCATGGGTCAATAACATGGGTTGTATTTACAATTTATCATTATTTTATTGACATAGTCAAAATGTTAAACATGACATCACAACTTTTCTATCATACTTTGTTGGAGAGCATAGAAGCACAAAATTGTAATAGTTAAATATATAAATAGTTATATTCCTTTTTTATATTGTTTTTTATCCATGTAATATAAATTAATTGATTTTTGTGGAGTTTAATTTTATGATATAAATTTTATTATAAATAAAAAATTTATGCTTATGTACCCAATAATTTAATGTTTATGTATTTTACAATTTTTTATTTATTTATTAAACTAATTTATGTTAAATTTAGTTTTATTAAGTTATTAATTTAAATTTTATTAAAAAAAATTGAGGTTAAATTCTAACAGATTTTTAATAACATCATTTTAACTTAAAAGCCACCAAAACCTAAATTCATTCTAACTTATTAAAAAGAAAAAGAATTACATTATTAAAAACATGTATAAAAATATTTACTTGATCTAATGGCCTAAAACACTTCAATCCTCTAACATTTGATCCAATGGAGTGGTAACTAGAGGAGTTGTTTTCAAATAGTGACGACTTACGGCGTAATTATACAAATGACCATGACAATATCACAAATAATCTTTTGGAGACACCATCAAATATATTTAAAAGCCAAGTTTTTATAATTCTCCTTATTATATATTTTAACAATACAAATAATAATAACATCACAAGTAACTATAATCATGATTTTTTTCGATAAGAACAATTATAATTTAGTTGTAATTTTTTTTAACAAGTATTATAAACTAATATATATTTCAAAATATAAATAAATGAAAATATCATAGCATTTTAAAAATATATCACAAATAAATATTAAGTATATCACAAATATTAAGTATCCAAATGATCACCATAATATCAATAATAATTGTAAGCTTTATTATTAAATATAAAATTTAGAAATACATGTATTGTTTTATTTTTTATTTTTTTATAAATTATACTATTATTTGGAATCAATCAAAGATAAAATAGTAAAATTAACAATTGTTTTTAGGGACTCGTTATGCTCCTAATTTCTCAATATAACTACATCAATATTTATTTTAGAAGAATGTCCAAGTCAAAACATTATAAAAAATGAAAAATTTGATAAAATTACCATATCTTTTCTCTCACTATTTCTAACTTCTATCACATGAAACCCTCTCGATATACAAATAATATTTTATTTTCTTTGAATTTAAAAATTGACAACATAAAATTTCACTAAAAGAAAAATATAAATATTTACCATATAAAAAAACCAAAAAAATAATAAAATAAACTTTAAAAAAACTCCTCACAATTAAAAATTAAAATTAACATTAGAGTTTAAAAAACATTTTAAACCATAACAATAAAAATTAATGCACATTTTTAACCTCTCAAAGACATATCACTTAAACACTTACCTAAATAACCCTCAAAACCTTTGCAAGCCACCACATAAACTAGAATAATGTGAAAATCCGTCCTTATAAGTTAAAGCGGTTAGAGATGATTATGCTTCAGTTAGCGCAAAAAATGTAAAGAGAGAAAATTCCCCGCATAGAAGAAGTGACTTATAGCACAAACACGTTGGAGAAGAATGCGAAGAAGCACCCTAGACCCTGGAGTGCACCAGTGCTCGACGAAGTCTTTTCTTGAAAGGAGTGCAACAGTGCTCGACAAAGTCTTTTCTTGAGAGGTTTTGCTGGATAGAGGCTTGAAAGGAGCACACCAATGCTCGACGAAATCTTTTCTTGAGAGGTTTTGTTGGATAGAAGCTTTTGTGCTCATAGCAAGTTGGGAAAGTATTGGTTCTAATTTTTTCATATATCATTTTTATAGTGAAAATAATTAGAAAGCCTTCACTTAATATATAAACATTTAAAGCCAAATTTTAAAATAAAAAAAGAAAACAAACTAAGGAGTGGTTCATAATGTCACCACTCCTTATTTTGAAACTGAACTTTGGAATGGTCCACCGAGAGGAATATGGCGAGCCTTATATCCCAGTCTATCGGCCCAAGAGACGAAATGGCCACCGTCAGATTAAAGCAATAAATGATCCTCCAATGGCCATTTCGTCTCTCGGTGCATTTATAGGCCGATAGACTGGGATATAAGGCTCACCAAGGAATATATGGGGTCTACTTCCTCTGGACAATAAAAATAATGGGGTGTACGTTTCCTGTAGACATTAATATTTTTGGGAAAAAAAATGTTGGGAAATCTGTAGAGATTAAAAGTTCGAGCAAGGAATTGGCAGTACCATTTGTGGGCCACATTCAAATGCGAAAAGTCATAGTTCGCTTGCTGTTTAAGTTAATTGGAAACAGAGTGATGTATGATCTCATAGAACATTTACTATGATGACAAAAGGCTCACTAATAACAGAATCAGAGCTCACAGTCTACATTTTTCTAGATGTTTAATAACAAAATCTATTTCTATAATTCACAAATTTACTAAGATGACATAGATTTCACTCAAACCAGAATTGAGTCATTGTTAAATCTATCTCTACAAGTTCTTGTTGTTACAACAAAACAGATATACCTCTAACCTCTATGACAGTGGAACAGATGTAAATTAATAAAATTAACACTCAAGAAAAAATTGAAATGATAAACTGCAAAGAAATTAAACTGTGAGAGTAGCCAAGGAAGAGGAAAAGGAGATGTTGGCACTATGCTTATAAATATAATGGATCTGGTGGAGATATTTATGAATTCGGTATGTAAGAAAACAACCACCATTTCATCTTCTTGCCTACTTCATCGGTTTCTAACTACTGCTACTGTACACACAGATGAACTAACTAACTGAACTTCCATATACAATTCAGAACCGTTATTCCAAAATGTTCTCATCAATTGTTTCCAGAGCCACGACCTTGGAGGTCTTATGCGATGGTGTAGGCGATACCATGAACGACGAACTCCAACAGGTGTATTACAAAGGGAAGTGTATTGCTCTAAAATGCCTAATCAGATTAGGTCTCATTATTTAGTTCAACGATATTATATTAAAAACATTTTAGCTTTGAAATAGAAAATTAGGTATTCTCTCACTATTTATTTAATTCAGGGTATTAGATTAAAAATGCTTTATATTTGAATTAGAAATTTAAACGTTATTACTTTTCTAAAGGTTAGTAATGGTAATGGTATTTAGAATTGTTTTTATATTTGTGAAGCGAATTATACTAATTTCTTTATCATTGTATAAGGTAGAACCTCATTAAAAATATTGAATTTCATAACAGATGCATATGAAGCTGCATGTTCTCTCACCGCTTGGTCCAATTAGAGAATTCTACTTTTTAAGGTTCTGCGAGCAAGTTGGTGCAGATGTTTGGCCCATCATAGATGTTTTTGCAGACAGTTTAGTAGAGAACTCCATTCCGGTGAATTGCAAGAGGCGACCATCGAGCATCGATATTAATAGTTCAAGACCTCCCTGGCAATTGTTCAAATGTAAATGCTCATATAATCATCATTCCATGTTATGAAATTGATATCCATGCTTCCTTGGCTAAAGGTTTTCATTGCAAAATGACTGATTAAATGTTTATAACAGGTTACATGGGTAGAGCACATCGATTATGACGATAGAGGTGTACACAACCTGTATCGTTCTGTGGTCAACTCCGGATTGGCATTTGGATCTCAGTGTTGGTTGTCAATTTTGCAGAACGAGTGCGAGTGTCTAGCTCTCAATCATTTGCCCAGTTTCTAGCTCTCAATCCATGATATTCATAAGCACAGTGCCCACTCCACCAAAATCGTTTGCTCTGCGTCCTTCGATAGAACCATGGCCCTCCTCCTGCATTCCACTTCCAATAACTGAACCCTGAAGTTGAACACGTCGACCTGGGTGTGTACCATCTCTGACACTATGTACCATCGTTCCCATCTAGCTGTGATCACAAGATGAAGTGGATTATTTTAAAATTGTTTTTTTCTATAACTGATTAATAATAGTAGTATTTAATCCGAAAGTAGGTCTACACTATTTCAATCATCTAACATCAAAATCAATTGTGCACAATGGTACACATAAATCAATTATGCATAATGGTACAGGTGAGATTTGTTTTCAAAAAGAGCTTTAGAGCTTAATTAAATCATTTGTATGTAATTTATTTATTTATTTTATTTTTATTATTATAAAATATTTAATAAAGGTATATATATAAATAAAATTATAATAATAAATATTGAGATTATTTAATAATTACTTTTACAAATGTGTAATTTCAATCAATATATTGTTAGTTGTAATTTTAAAATTGTCTTATAAATAATTTAGATTAAGATTAAAATGTAAGCATTACACTGAAAGGACCTTATTTTTTCTTTTCATTAAAAAACACATAATACAAAGTTAGATGATAAGTAAATGAAAATTGGAACCAAGGACTATGAACAGATTCAACAAATAGCATAAGGGTATTATCTACCAAATATCATTTTTCAATGCCATTCCATTCTTACATAACTTGTTTGCTTCGTTCTTTCTATCTTTGTAAACATGTATGAAAGAGATGCGATAGAAGAATGATTTTATAGGAAAAATGTCATGAAAAGAAGATTGTAGAGTGAATTTTTGCAAATTGAATTCTCCTTAGATCCATTGAATCACAAGGAAAGAGTCTCCATAATTTTGAACTTGAGAAATAACATGTTTCAAAGTTAGCATCAAGCCTATTTTTAAAGCCACGAGTCAGAAAAATTATTTGTATCACTACCTAGTCCAGCCCTAAAATATATGTTATGAGAGAGGATTAAATGTAGAATCCCTTTGGGGTGGGTGGATACTTGGGAGGTTCCATAAAAAAATCCCAAATTCTTTGTTTATGACTTCTTGAAGGGAGTGTTTTGAGATGCATCCTTCCATAAATTGAGGAAATGTAGAGAGGATGTTTAGATTTTGGATAGCACACTTCAAAGGCATGGTGTCATTTTCCTCAAAGAGCTTAGAATTCCAAGCTACCCAATTCCCCATGCTCCAGTTCCTAAGGACTTTTTTTATGGAGTTCCTCTTCCAAGCATCGTTCAAACTAAACTAGTCAAATGATTTCTTTCTTCCCATTCTTAAATAGTATAGGTATGTTTTATAATAAGATGATAGATTATTTCCTAGTCGTCATTACATATACAACATACACTTGGTCCCATCTAGCTTTTTTTTTAAAGGATGAACCATGTTAACACTTTGTTGTTTAATAGAAATCACATAAAGGTTTTGATTTGGATAGGAATTTGAATTTCAATAGGAACTTTGACCACTAGGGTTTTGGGATTGTCATTATCCTCAAGTATATGGGAGCTAGAGCCTTGTTTAATAGTCTGGATTATAATTACTTGTAGGATTCAAAGACCAAATGATATAATCTTCTTTAGCATTCATATTTATGAAGCGACCTCTTAAATTTTAAGTATGTTGTTTCCACATGTATGCACTTTTCTCTTGCAATCCAATCTCTTGCTAGGAAAGTCATTATTGAAACCTATCCAAAATTATGCCTCCCTAAGCTACATGCAATCCATAAAATTTCGTGGATATTCCACTGGATAGTTCATCATAATGGATCTGATAAAATTATACTTAAAAATTTGAAAATTACATTATGAGGGTTTTATTTCTCTTTATATTTCTAGATTTGGAAATTTGAAAATTACATTATGAGGGTTTTATTTCTCTTTATATTTCTAGATTTGGAAATTACTATTTACTGTGTATGCATGAAAATTATAATTATGCAAAAAATAGAGAAAAACGAAATAAAAAATCACAAAACAAGATTGACAGAAGATATAACCTGGTAAAACCTTTCGAGAGAAAACCCAACTCGAAGGTGAAGCTACTTTTCACTCTTTCTCTAAATAGAAAATAGTTGCAAGTACAAAGAAGTAAGGCTTGTGGCTCGTGGGCTACTACAATGCACAAATATCTTCTATGTGTTCTCTCCCTGTACCTCTCAGCTACTCTACTCATCTATGGAACAAGATGCACTCGAAAATAATGGAACCCCTTTCTTCCTAGTGGCTTAGTTATAACATAATCTGATATCCTACTAGTCATTAGGTTTGACTCCTTTAACCCTTAACTAGAGTTACAACATTGACTCTTCTAGAGTCTTCTTTACTGCGATCACATGGCTAGCTCATTTTCCACTAAAACCAAGGGTTGGCATGGCATCCTCTTGAACTATGGTGGTCAATTTCAAATAGGTCAACTTCTGATAGGCATAAATTTCTCATACGAGCTCTAGTTGAGGAAATTCTTGCACCATAAGAAAGGTATTGACATGTAGATTATGGAATATAGGTCCATAGTAAGGTTAGGACCACAAAAAAGTGTTCATTTAATGCCTCAAATGGCTCCTAAATTCTTTTACCTAAATTTTCCAAACTATGATTGCCGATAAAATGGTCATGTGCGCTAATTCCTCCATCTTTTCCACTCTACAAGAACCAATATGGATGAAAAATAATATAATGATCCAATCCAGATCACACCTCCCCATTTTGGGAGGCTTTTTGTCCCCATAATTTTTTACTAAATGAGGTGAGGAAAATTATTCTCCACCTTTTCTTAGGTATACCATTTAGCCTTTCCTGAAAGTTATCCTTTCAACCAAATCTACTTAAGATCATGTTTCCCCTGTCCTATAGTTATAGACCTCTTCTGCAAAATTATATTCTCTTTCAACTTTTCCTAAGCATCTGGTGCCAAATCCTCTACATAATATAGGGCATGTTCCTCTTCCTGATATAGCATGGAAGGTTCATGGAGTTTCAGATTCTTGACATTCACAACTGAGTAAATGTGCATGTATGGGGGGATGGTAGGAGGGAGAGGGGTTATCCTTAATTCTGATGGAAAACAAGTAATTAAGTATTCATGGTGGCTAGGTTATAGGTCTTACAATCAAGCTGAAATGTGTGGTCTTTGGGTTGGGATAGCCTTGGCCAAAGAACTAGAGGCCACGAAGATTGTAATACTAGAGGACTCTCTCCTCACCATACAACATATATATAGAGGCTCCTTACCCAAGGAAAACCACCTTAAAATTATTCTTCTCATAAATAGGATTGCTCTAAATCATTATCATCTCATGTCCTTTTTTCATATCCTGAGATCTCAAAAAATTGAAGCGGAAAAGTAATTTAATACCACATGCATTTTAAATTTATGACAAACTTGCAAAAATAATTTGTTTAGACGATGCAACATCCCATGATTAAACCCCCTTCTCCTTTAGAATTTGTGAAGTTCATTCAAACCCCTATGGTAGCCCTTATGCTAAATCAAAATAACTTTGTCACATACCCTAGTCATATTCTCCTCTTATCAGGCATGGATTATAACTATAGTGGTCATGAGTTTGGTGGTTGGCATATTTTTTGTGGTGGCATGGCTGGTTAGGAGTGTGCAAGTCTTGCATGGATTTTTTCCCAATACTTTCACTCACATTTCACACCAAGTGCATTGATGGCCTTCAAGTGGTGGGATATTATGGAACTTAATGGAGATTAGTATTTTTCTATGTGTGGATTCCTCGACCATGTGTTTAAATTTGGGGGCTACGTATGCAAGCTGCAATGGTACCTAATGTACTTGATCAGGAGTTCATAAATTTTTCCCAAAATTCAAAGTTACAAGATTGGATTGAAACTAGGATTGTTTCGTAGATCTCATCTTCATGATTTCGATGCCGTGAATGGTTCGAAAAACCGATGTCGTATGAGGAAGACATTGTGTTCTAATCAAATATGGCAGAAACGGGAGTTATGGAGATGTGATTGTTTCAATAGATAACAAGTATCAGAGTGAAGGATGAACGGTGGTGATTATATCGCAGAAGCAGTAGCGGGAGATCAACGGGAAAAATCTCATCGTAGTTGAGAAACATCGCACATCGCACAAAATAGAGTTTACCATTAAAGAGTTGGCAAGTTAAATTATATAACTCGCGATGCGATGAGGAGGACCACGTGTCGGCAAACGTCCGAGCGCTATCGCACTTTGCAAGTGACACGGTTTAGTCTTTAATGGTAAATGTGTAGGAGGTCGATATGCAATAAGTGGAACTTGTGAAATATGTGATATGACATTTCCATCACAACTTCGCATCGACGGATATATTGTTAAACCATTACAGTTATTTGTTAAACTACGCAATCTACGAAATTGTATTGTTTCCGATCTGCGATGTACCTTGTATTAAAATTGCGAATTTGTTTGATATTTCAAAGACCTATAAAAGGGATCCGATTTTGGTTTCTTCACGTATGTATGTAATGAAACTCTAATATTGTATTATGTTGTTTCCATTAACTGGCAAGCCTCTTAATGGTTAGGGGTGCGTATGTGGCCACTGCCATAACCATAACTTTTAATGCATGGATTTATTGGAAGAGCGGATAAGGATGCACCAAATTTTACAGTCGGCCCTAATTTAATTCTAGGTAACTGGAGTTCTCCAAATTTAGTGAAGTTTTCCTAGGAGATATTGGAAAAAAGTGTAGGAGGCTCAAATTTTGAACCATTCTGAGTGAAGGATGAGTCATTCTTGACTAATTGGAGCATTCTAAAGCCATTGGTGCAGAGAAAACAACCATTAGAGCATTATAACTACATTTAATAGCAAAATTTTGAGCATAATGAAATATGGACAAGCCATTGGGAGCTGGACCAGCAGATGTAGCCCAGAAGGGGTGAACTGATTCATCATGCTTGCTGTGTAAATTTCATGTGTTGACTTATTTTTTTTGTTTTACACTGTTTTTCAGTGTTATTTAGACTTATTTTATGCTTCTAATTCACTAAATTTCATCTATAATTCATGTTAAAACTCCTTAATCCTTATGCAAACTAATGAACCAATTATGCACATGTTTTTAAAATTGAAAGACCCTTAGCACAACAAAACTAATATAGTCTTTTTAGATCAGTACTCCACTCTGTTTTGGGTGGTGGATCTTGATGCTAATGGTGTCTTTGCTATAAATTGGGATTTTTCTGAGTCAATTTCTATGTTCTCTACACTAATAGTGAAGGATGAAGCTTACTTGGCTCGGTGGTAGGTGTATGGGGAAACTCTAGTGATATTGGTGCATTGAGGGACTCTATATTACCTCTGGAAGACATAAATCACCCTAATATTTATCGAGGAAATTTAATTAACTTATTTGGTGTGTTGTGCGCCTCTTTGTGGGCTTTAGAGACCATAGTTATCCTCGGCATTGTTTGGTGGGTGAATCGGGAAATTCAATTAAATTTAGGGTGTGGTGGGTCTATATTTTGACTTGGGAAGCTAAAATCATACTTAACACTGCTCATGATAGGGAAATTGGCTTCTCTAGTCCATTATGGGTCTTTTTTTTGGCTTAGGAAGATAAAATTTTGATCTGAATATGGAAAAAATAGTTATTTCTATGCTAGCTCCCTCATCAGTATTAAAATGTGTGATTAGGATCGTCTCATCATAACCATTTGTGAAAGGGTTTATGTGTGTAGTTTGATGGTCAAATTATGAGTTAATTAGATTTTAAAAACTCATGTACAACAATTTTAATGCAGAAATATAACTTACAAAAATCACATAACACAATGGATGATGACGAAGTTCACCCCTCCTGGGCTACATCTCCATGGACATGCTTTAACTATCTAGGCCCTCTGGGATTAAGAGTAAAATGTCTGATTACAAGAACCAATATTGCTCCAATGGTTTTTCTGACTATTCCATTGGCTTCATAACACTCAAATACCCCAAAAATGACTATCCAATATCTGAATTTGGTTACGAGATGATCTAGGCTTGACCTCCCATCTTGGTGGCCATGGGCTTATTTAATCTCCAAAGTGACAAAATCACCTTCATATGTGCTCCAACGCCTGTAAAAATTATACCACTATGTTCATCAAATACATCTAAAAATTATTGTTCATTCACTCCATTTGGCCTTCAACTAATCTGGGCATGGCCTTCCCTCCTGGTGGCCCTTGGCTTCAAAATTCTTCAAGTGACCAAAAACACATGTAGATTTTCTCCATTGCCTCTGAAAGCTATTCCCATGGATTCATAGCATGCCAATATGAAGGAATGACTATTCTTAAGCCCAAATTGGTCGAACATTTCTCAATATAGGCTTCATTAAAGTTTCCCCTAGGTTCTACCTCTAAATCTGGAAAATTGCCAGTTAACTCTGACAAATCTAGAAGTGGCACTAAATTTGGAGGTGCTGCCAGAATCTCCGCCAACTTAACTGAATATTAATTAAGGCTAACTGCATATTAACGCGCACTAATCTTTGCTTAGTGTTGGGTGCTTAAAATTGGGTTACATGGCATGGTCATGTGAGGAGGAGGGTTGGCCCGCTCCATTCCTTTGTCGTCAAACACTGCAATACCCTTTAAATATACATGCGCACCCATCCTTAACAAGGAATATAACTGGCTCATTGGTAAACGAAAGAGATGGTAGGGGGGAGGTCACAGGGTCGAACCTCGACCTCCGCCCCTTAACACATGTTTTTGCACCCCATTTAAAAACCAACGTATCAAAAAATTTGGTTTAAAACCTTTGTAATGCACTTCGAAACTTTGCCCATCGTATAATGATATATCAATATATATCGTTTGGAACCTTAGAACTTGCCACCATGCGCTCCACCAAAGTTTATCCAAGGTATAATATACCATATGCGGACTTTTCAATAATGTGCTGAATCCATAGTTCAATGCCACCGTAAGGTTAACCCTTAGGCCTTGGATATAAAATTTGAAATATGGAGTTTAATAATAATCAAGGTTTGAATTTAAATGAAATATGCATAATGTTAATAATGACTAAGGTTTTGAATTAATAAAATATTAATATATATGTAATAATATAATATATTATATGATATAAAAACCATATAAAACATATATATATATATATATATATATATATATATATATATATATTAAACCAACTTTAATAATTAAAAATAATAATTCCAACTCATAAATTCATCATGAACCCACATTCAACCTTGGAGGACATTGGGAAATTTTCACCTTCAAAAACCAAACTGGCGAATCCAATTGTAACACTTTTCATAGTCCCATTGGACATAAACTGAAGAAGATTCTTTGCACGCTAACTGGGCTGCCATGTCATCACCCTGTACATGTTCTGCAAACTTTTTCAAAAATTTCCATGTTCTGAACGACGATCAATAGACCATAACTCCTTCATCTGAACTCGATTTTCGATGAAACGAGTTGCGTTGGATTCTTGGAGATGGGCCAACAGTTTTCATTCTAGTTTGGTGTAATTATGATCACTTTTAATTTTGAGCTAATTTTGGCCCCTGATCCAGATTCTGTTCACACCTTCCCACTGACATGATTTTGGACCCACAAAAGTCATTTATCTCATAAGAGCTGAATACTCTTATGTTTCCCAAGTTATACCATCTTGATTCTACTTGGAAAAATCGCCATGACAACCACTTGGTCACTAAGATGCCTTGTCTTGCCTTATTAATGGCTTGGCTCTTCAACCACTATTCTCCTTTTGAGGCTGACCCAATCCAACACTTGTTGGCTAATATAACACTTTGTTGTACCAATCGATTCCTTGGTTCTTGAAAAACTAACTGATTGTCTTCCCACTGAGAATCATGTTCCTCCTTTGCACAATGAGTGAGCTACAACAATGAGTTCCAACATCGGTAATAATAAGAAAAGAAATGACCATTATTTTACCTTCATGGTTCCAAATTCCACATATGGAAGAATGCATTCACCATCTCCTTCTCTTTTTGGCGTCAACACATAACATGTTCTATAATGGCTGCAAACTTTTCGATATCTTGTCACAAACATAAGATATTCAGATTCAACCATCAATCTGAAAAACACATCATATAAGAAACAAATTGATGACATATCCTCTTGCTCCTTCAAAGAAACTAATTTCACATAATGTGAAAATCATCATGTACTCTCACATCTTGGTGTCAAAACTCATCGACCAAGCACAAGACGACAAAAACATTCCTTTTCAAAGAATGACTCTTCAAGTCAATCATAAACATGTGTAATAATTTGACGATTCTTTTCCCAAAACAAAAATAATTCCACATCTCATGAAACACTTCGTCAACATCTCCTTTTCATATTTGGAGACAAAATCAACTCTTCCAAGTCGATATGGTATGCATGAAACACACAATCGATCAACACAAGTCGACACTCATGCATGTGCAAATGATCAACACTCTCAAGTTGACAACATACATGTTAAACAAAGAAATCGACCAAAACAAGTCAATTACTCATGCATGTTCAAGCACAATGGTCTGAAAATGGGTTGGATAACTTGTTATGTTTTTCAAGAACCTCCCACTCAGTTAAACAAATAAAAGATCTAGCTTATACTTTACAATTTGCAGAATTTATGCTTGAAAGTGGTGTATGATTTTTAACTGTTTAAGTGTATTAATACCATTTGTTTTTGCTGAAATTTAACATGTATAACAATAGTATAATGCATCAATAAAACATCCACACATAACAACAATATTAATCTATGAGTTCACCGGAATATCGTGGGCTACGTCTCCTTGAGATTTGTCATCTTGACTTGGCTCTTCGGGATTATGGTAAAGTTTCTTTTACAAGTTCCACACTTAACTAAAATGGATACTAAACTGATCCAAAGGGCTTAGAGTACCATCTATATCTCTTTCATGGCTTTCATCACTCTGCAAACAGATCTAGGCTCCCTTAGACTCGATTCCTTTTGTCCGTGCACTCAGTTACACTGAGCTTCTCTATGGCACTAACTCCTTCAAAAGTCTGTTTATGTCCCTAAAAACACACTTACTATATCTAGCACACATTAGACACAAATATCGACTGATAATTTTCTCAAAACGAGCACTGCATCCCCAAACTAGGCCTTCCTCCACGGTTTTCCCTAGGCTGCCGAAAACTTCCCTTCAGCTTCTCGAGCTCTAAAAGTCATCAAATGGCTCTTAAAATCCATTCGTTGGATTCATAATTCCAAAAATATTTATGATAGACTATTTTTTCATTGAAAATGGCCTTTGTCTACTCCAGTTTTGCCTCTAACACCTGTCGGCACCCCCTAGCACTAGGGTCACTGAAAAATTCTCTGATGGGTTCTTGACCTCTAGAAGTCCTCAAAATATTTTGCAACATCATTCAATGGATTTATAATGTTTTTTACAGTCATAAATGACTATTGGTTGGCTACATATGGTCTCTAGCTGCCCTGGCTAGGCCCTGAATTGTTGTTGGAAAAAGCTGGCACTGATGGCCCCTGGAAATTTACTGAATGTTTTGGATTTCTAAATTCCTCTATTGGCTCTGCAAACCATCTCATTAGTTTCAAAACAACTGAAATATCCAAAATTGACTATTGGATCTTTGAATAAGGCCTCTCGCTGCCCTGGCTAGGCCTCAAAGTGTTGCTGCCTCTTAGTGGCCCTAGTGTCCCCTTGAACTTCACTGACAAAAAAACCTACTTAGAAGCTCTTTTATGGCTCTAAAACCTACTCCATTAAGTCTAGAATGTTGGAGATAGTCGAAATTGACTATTGGCACTCCAAAATTGGGCGAATCTAGCTCAAGATAGAGCCAAAACAACTTTTTTCCCAGTGTCCCTTTAAAAACTCCACTAAGTGTGGAGAGACTGCACAAAACTGCTGTTAAAATAGGCACATATCTGAAATTTTGTGGCACCTCTATCTCTTTTGCCGAATCAGACTACGCATAAAACTTAACAGTTGGGTGATGGCCACGTGCACACCCCCAAAATGTTACTTAACCCCGACGGTTTAGGTGGAACCCAGGTCTAAAACTTTAGTTAACCGTTTTTTACCATGGTATAATTCGTCGGTTAGCTCTTTATCCACGTGGTTTTATTGGCATTTAAATGTAGCCTTGTGGGCCACGTGGCGACCTCCAATTGGCCCTTACCACAAAAGTCATACAACTGCCCATTTAAATTGCACCACTTGTCAGTTGTTGATTGGAAAAAATAGAATATTGTAGGGAATATTCCATGAATATTCCATGGAATATTATTTTTTTAATTTTTTCCAATCCAAGTCAAACTTGGTCAAAGTCTAGTTTTTACAGTTTACTAGACTTTTCAAACTGTGATAACTTCTTCATACGGTGTCAGTTTTTCAAACCGTTTACAGCGCCAAAATCAGGAAGAAGATATCTATCTGATCGATCAAGTTCAACACACTTCCGAACACTTTGAATTTTGAGCTATCATTCTGATCCATGATCCAGTTTTGATCACACCTCCCCATTAGGAGTCTTTTAGACCCCAAAAAACTGATATATTAATCTGTACAGTAGATGAGAGTACAAAATCCTCTTATTTTCTGCCTCCAAACACTTGCCTTGCATGTCTAGTGTCTTTGAACCACAACTTGAAGGTAGTCGACACTTCCCTTCTTGGATGCGCTTGTCCTCCTGTCAAGAACTATCTTCCTTGCACTCACTCATAAATTTATGGTGAGAAATTTACAGAAGGTAGCTGAATATCGCTGCCTTGATCATTGATCCAAGGTGGCTCAAATAAACGTGAGATTACAGCATAAAACATGCATACATAATCGAAATTTTCATATTTACAAATGTATATGTCTTACTATGTTAAGAAGTCCAACCACTTCTTACCAAGCCACTTCCATGGCGAATTTTTCTGCTGCAAATCTTCTTCATGTGAAACATCCATTCTCACATCTTTCTATCCTCTTGCTGCATGTGCTTGGGACAATTCGTTGGATGCAATGTCTAACATTGGGAAACAACATGTCCCCTCTTCTAGAAATATGTACCTCTAGTGTGATTTTCAAATGAACCAACACATTTTTCTAAAGAGGAAACTGAAGACAAATTAGAGCGAATTACCTCTGTTTCATACATGTTCTTGGTCAAAGCCTCTTGGGATTGTTGGAGCTGTATCTCCATCTCATGCAATCTTTAAATAATTTATTCCTTCTCTTTCTTCATAGCAACCAATTGCTCACGAAGTTTAGTGCTTTCTCTTCTATCTTCAAACAAAATCTGCACCATGTCCTTCAAGATGTAGAAGTCACGCTTCATGTCTTCATCGAAGAATCTTGTGAAGGAGGAGGATTTTGAAACCTCTCTTGATAAAGTTTTCATAATGAAAATGAACAAAATATCTTCAAAAAAGTTCACAAATATTTCAAAACAAATGACAAAGCTTTTGAACAAAAGGGCTATAGAGACAAGCTCTTATTCAAGTAGCCAATCAACAAACAACTGACAAAAGGGTTTGTTCTTCAAGGATGGCCTTGAGGTCCTTTGGGTAAGGAAGATTCCCTCATCCTTTTCTTCCTTCTTGTCCTCTTCTAGAATTACCTACCAATAGCTCTCCCTTCACCTCTATCAAACTCAAGCAACAATAAGTTTGCAAACAGTAAAATAGTCAATCTTTTGCACTGTTTAAACAGCTTTCAAGTTATACAAGCAAGCTATTACTATGTCAATCAAGCAACCAAGTTCTCTGACAGAAAATTGGTCTGAAAAAGGGTTATATAACTTGTTATGTTGTTCAAGAACCTCCCACTCAGTTAAACAAATAGAAGATCTAGCTTATACTTGACAATTTGCGGAATTTATGCTTAGAAGTGCTGTATGATTTTTAATTGTTTAAGTGTATTAAGACCATCTGTTTTCACTGAATTTAACATGTATAAAAGCAATATAATGTAGCAATAAAATATCCACACATAATAACAATATTAATCTATGAGTTCACCCGAATATCGTGGGCTACGTCTCCTTCAGCTTTGTCATCTTGACTTGGCTCTTTGGGATTAGGGTAAAGTTTCTTTTACAAGTTCCGCATTTAACTCCAATGGATACTGAACTGATCCAAAGGGCTTATAATACCATCTATATACCTTTCATGGATATCATCACTCTGCAAACATATCTAGGCTCCCTTGGACTCGATTCCTTCTATCAGTGCACTGAGCTACACTGAGCTTCTCTATGGAACTAACTCCTTGAGAATTATTTTATGTCCCTGAAACCACACCTACTGTCTCCAGCACATATCAAACACCAAATATCAACCGATAATTTTCTCAAATCAATCACTGCATCCCCAAACTAGGCCGTCCTCCACGGTTTACCCTGGGCTGCCCAAAACTTCCCTTCAACTTCTCGAGCTCTAGAATTCATCAAATGGCTCTTAAAATCCATTCATTGGATTCATAATGCAAAAATTATTCAGGATAGACTTCTTTTTCACTGAAAATGGCCTCTGGCTGCTCCGGTTTCGCCTCCAACACCTGTCGGCACCCCCTGGCACTAGGGTCACTGAAAACTTCTTTGATGGGTTATTGAACTCTATAAGTCTTCAAATATTCTGCAACCTCCTTCAATAGATTCATAATGTTTTTTACAGTTATAAATGACTATTGGTTCACTGCATATGGTCTCTAGCTGTCCTGGCTAGGCCTTGAACTGCTGCTGGCAAAAGCTGGCACTAATGGCCCTTGGAACTTTACTAAAGATTCTCAGCTTTTTAAAGTCCTCTACAGGCTCTAAAAACCATCTCATTAGTTTCATAACATCTTAAATATCCAAAATTGACTATTGGATCTCTGAATAATGCCTCTAGTTTCCTTGGCTAGGCCTCAAACTGTTGCCGCCTCCTGGTGGCCCTAGTGGCCCCTTGAACTTCACTGATGAAAAAACCTACTTAGAAGCTCTATGATGGATTTGAAACCTACTCCATTGAGTCTGGAATATTGGAGATAGTCTAAATTGACTATTGGCACTCCAAAATTGGGCAAATCTAGCTCAAGATAGAGCCAAAACAACTTTTTGCCCAGTGTCCCTTAAAAAACTCCACTAAATGTGGAGAGACTGCACATAACTGCAGTTAAAATAGGTACATATCTGAAATTTGGTGGCGTTTCTATCTTTCTCGTTGAATCAGACTGCGCATAAAACTTAACAGTTGGGCGGTGGCCACATGCACACCCCCAAACTGTTACTTAACCCCAACGGTTTAGGCGGAACCCACACCTAAAACTCTAGTTAACCATTTTTTACCATGGTATAAGTCATCGGTTAGCTCTTTATCTACATGGTTTTATTGCATTTAACTATAGCCTTGTGACATGGATAAACGACGATTGGCGGTTACATTTGGGCTTAAGCCCTGGGTTCTAGCAGTGGCCGTTGTAATAAGGGGGGGTTGGCCCCTCGGGGCTGGCCTCCCAAACCCCCAAACTGAAAACAATATCACATTAAATATAACCACCTGACTATAGTGGTTAAGAAATAAAGTCATGGCGGAATGGTAAAGTGCAGGCTTGGCAGACAGAAGGTCCAAGGTTCAACCCCGGCTGCCCAACAAAATTTTTCATGACCACTCCTAGGCCACGTGGCGGCCTCCGGGCCTGCTCTAATTGACCTTTACCACAAAATTCAAACAATTCCCCATTAAAACTACGCCACTTGTCAGCTGCTAATTGGACCGAACAAAATATTTTGGGGAATATTTTGAGGAATATTACAGGAATATTCCCTAGAAATTTTTTTTTTTTTTTTTTTCCAATCCAATTCAGACTTGGTCAAAGTCCAGTTTTTATAGTTTAGTGAAATTTTCAAACTGTGATAACTTCTTCATATGTTGTCAGTTTTTGGAACCATTCATTGCGCCGAAATCAAGAAGACAAGATCTATCTGGTCGCTCAGGATTAGCACACTTCCGAACACATTGAATTTTGAGCTAACACTCTGGTCCATGATCCAGTTCTGATCACCCAATGAAATCATCAAAATTCCATTGTTCATACACACAAACTCTCATGCATGTATACAATTCTTCAACTCTCTCACAAGTACAATCATAAGTACAAGAACTTCATTCATATGTACATGTACTAAAAGCTGAAATGAACAAATTTTACTGCAATAAAGTGAGTCAACATACTCCACTTTCAAACACCTTCTTGGAGTAAATATGAAACATGCATTCAATAGGCAAATAATGCATTAATCATCAAAATACATGCAAACCCTGAATTGGATAAGAAATATAACCATCTCTTACCAAACCATTTCAATGGTTCTTCTTTCAACTGCACTTCATCATCATCATGTGAATCATCTTGACCCACATCAAATATGGAATCTTCTTTTCCATTCCTTCCATTCTCTTTCACCACCTTCTTCAAATGTCATGGATGACTTGCTGGATACAAAGTCCAACACTTGTCTACAAGATGACCTTGCTTATGGCAATGAGTGCAAAAAAATTGCATCTTCTTTTTAGCACGGTTTGCTTTGTCTTTGGCTTTCTTCCTCCTTTGCTTTGAAATTTTCTTGTGCATGGCTATCTTCTTCCAACATCTTGAAACATTATGGTTATCCAAACCATAAAAGGAACTTGTAACTTTTCTCCAAATCTTATGTGAGAATTTTCCCTACTTATCATAATCAAAAGAAACTTGATTAGAATCATAATTATATCTTGAACATTCACCTTTGTCACCTTCTTTAGGAGGTGAATTTGAAGCCGTTATGGCTCTCTTCGGAATGCCAACAAGGCATTCAATGACTATAGAGCTTTCAAAATCCTCTTGTTCGTCATTCTCATCAGTTGCATGCTTATGAGCACCTTCTTACAAAGTGGGTGTCAAACTTTTGCATTCCTCATGAACACAATCTTCACAAGCTTGAGGTAATGAACATAAAATGAAAGTCCTTCTTGGAACACCTTCATGTGCCTCCTCGGCTTTAGAGCTTTCTCCATCATGTTGTCCATAACCAAGACCCAAATACTTAGGCCTTTCCTCAACAACAATTGGTTCAACTACGCCTTGTGCATGTTTGCCTAATCCTTTACCTTCATAGTTGTTGGGCCTTGAAATTGTCATTTACTTCCATTACATTTTCACTTATATTTCCATATTATCACCTTCACTCCACCTCCATTTCATTACATTTACCTTACCATTACCATTATTATGTTACATTTATTTTTTTCCAAACTTTATTAATTCCTAGTATTTTTAAGTGAATTTATGGTTAAAAATTAGAAAATAATATGCACACACTTATACCTAACAAGTGGAATGAGTTTGTTGCCATGTGTAGGTCAAAATGAAGCTTCCAAAAGACCCTTATGTGGCCTCCTAAGGCCAAATTCGAATTTGAATGGAGAAGATCATGGGATCATGAGGATATGTGTCCTATTTCCTGTTTGTGTTGTAACTCTAAGAAGACATGTGCCCTATCACTTCCTATTTGGATTGTAACTCTAGAGATATAGGGAGAGATTCATGGAATCTCATTAATGAGATAGCTTCTCATATTTTGTATAAATATGGGAAGTTTTCTCCTATCAAATCATGTGTAAAATTGGATTTATGCTCAAGCTTTAAATATAGACTTAGATTGTGGCACCTTACTCATGAATGTTCTTTCATTTTTACTCGGTTTTTATTACATATGGAGCATCTCGATTTACCATTTCTCATACTTTTGGATCAGCCATCTAAAATGTGTGAGATTTATTTTCTTTTATAGATTAAAATTTATTTTCTTTCTCAGTATTAGTTTTAGAATGACTATGTAATCTTGGCTTTCCTACACTACTACATTTGGCGGAAATTCCGACACTTGTTTCCGATGCTTTTGACCAAATGTCGGAAATTTTCCCAAATTTTTTCCATCCCGCCCGAAACCGTCGCTATACCGACGTCTATAGAAAAGTGTCGCAATACCGACACTTAAAACGTGTTGCAATTGCGACGTTTAGAGGAAGACGTCGCAATTGCGACACCATGGCCCAAAGCGTCGCTATTGAGACGACTCTAAACGTCACAACTGCGACACAATGTCTAGGTGTCGCCATTGCAACGTTTGGAGGCACTCGTCGTAATAGCGACGCCTTTTCCGTCGTCGGTATAACGACAGTTATTTTCGCACTACATAAAAATACCAAACTTATATGCGCGCTACATAAAAATTCGAAACTTATATGCGCGCTACATAAAAATGATTTTATTGTTTCGTATTTGTCGCAATAGCTACATTAACGTTTGATATCACGCGCGCATTCACCCTCTGCTCTTGCAGAACAGCATTTGCCCTCAGCATTCGTGCTCAGATCTTGCAGAACATCATTTTCCCTCAGCATTCGCCCTCAGCTCTTGTAGAACAGCATTCGCCCTCAGCTCTTGCAGAACAGCATTCGCCCTCAGCTCTTGCAAAATGGTAAGTTCTTACTGCAAGCCCTTCCTCCTATAGTAGGGTTGACTCTATTTGGGTTTTTTTGGTCAATTCCATTGGATTGTGTTAGGTTGTAGGGTTCTCTCTAGATGTCAAGAATCAAGATTCAATACCTCCTATTATCTTCATCACCCAATACAAGATTTAAATTTTTCCCAAAGAAACGCTTATTAATTTGGCAGCCATTATTTCTCCCTGCTTAAAAAACCCTACATTTAAATGAAAACAAGCATTGCATTTCAACTACAAAAATCTATTAGTGTTCAAATGTACATGTGTGCTACATTAACGTCTGATATCACGTGCGCATTTGCCCTCCGCTCTTGCATAACAGCATTCGCCCTCAGCATTCGCCCTCAGCTCTTGCAGAATAGCATTCGCCTTCAGCATTCGCCCTGAGCTCTTGCAGAACAGCATTTGCCCTCAGCATTCGCCCTGAGCTCTTGCAGAACAACATTCGCCCTGGATTCGCCCTCAGCTCTTTCAGAACAGCATTCGCCCTCAGCTCTTGCAAAACAGCATTTTCCCTCAGCATTCGCCCTCAACATTCGCCCTCAGCTCTTGCAAAATGGTAAGTTCTTACTGCAGGCCCTTCCTCCTATAGTAGGGTTGACTCTATTTGGGTTTTTTTGGTCAATTCTATTGGATTGTGTTAAGCTGTATGGTTCTTTCTAGATGTCAAGAATCAAGATTCAATACCCTCTATTATCTTCATCACCCAATACAAGATTTAAATTTTTCCCAAAGAAACGCTTATTAATTTGGCAGCCATTATTTCTCCCTGCTTTAAAAACCCTACATTTAAATGAAAACAAGCATTGCATTTCAACTACAAAAATCTATTAGTGTTCAAATGTACATGTGTGCTACATTAACGTCTAATATCACGCGCGCATTTGCCCTCTGCTCTTGCATAACAGCATTCGCTCTCAGCATTCGCCCTCAGCTCTTGCAGAATAGCATTCGCCTTCAGCATTCGCCCTGAGCTCTTGCAGAACAACATTCGCCCTGGATTCGCCCTCAGCTCTTTCAGAACAGCATTCGCCTTGCATTCGCCCTCAGCTCTTGCAGAACAGCATTTTCCCTCAGCATTCGCCCTCAGCTCTTGCAAAATGGTAAGTTCTTACTGCAGGCCCTTCCTCCTATAGTAGGGTTGACTCTATTTGGGTTTTTTTGGTCAATTCTATTGGATTTTGTTAGGCTGTATGGTTCTTTCTAGATGTCAAGAATCAAGATTCAATACCCTCTATTATATTCATCACCCAATACAAGATTTAAATTTTTCCCAAAGAAACGCTTATTAATTTGGCAGCCATTATTTCTCCCTGCTTTAAAAACCCTACATTTAAATGAAAACAAGCATTGCATTTCAACTACAAAATCTATTAGTGTTCAAATGTACATGTGTGCATCACTTGTGTAGGGTATTCCTTTTCCACTTTCACATTATCCAAGAATGTGTGCAGTATAGTTCATATTTTTTGTGATTTAGATTATCTTGAAAAAGGAAAGGTAAGTTATTTCCCATGGAAAAAGAAGGTTTTCCCTTTTTATAGGTTGTTTGGACTTACGTGGAAAAATTTATGGTATGCCTTTCATATTATGTAGTTTAAATTTGAATTCACAGATTATTCTACATGAAAATATAATTACCTATGTGATGTCCTTCATCACTAATTAAAATTATAGGGTTTCAATTTCCTAGACTCTAACTCATCCGATGCTAAATTCTAGGTTCTCATTGGTGGATCAATCTTCCATTGATTTCCTTTCCCTCTGGATCTTGTCATACTTTAAAAGTCATCAATGATACATATATTATTTTAGGTATCCCAAAAGGCTTTATAGTAGAACATATTGTGAAGTTTTTTTTGACACTTGAGGATTCTTTTTAGAACTGCAACGTGGTCTATGCTATTGAGTTATATATCAAGCAACTTGTCCTTAATAACCACACTATGAGGTAGGTTCAACCAGTTTGAAATTGTTGGGACATAGCATATGAAGTTGTGTGATGAGTCCATATCACAGGTCTATTATGGTGACAAAAGTGAAGACACGTAATGATAGTTATTATGTTAACATTACTAGAAACATTTTCGAAATTATCCATGCTATCAAGATGTCAAAATTCCAGGCATTAGGTGTCAATACTCGTAGCTACTAGATAATAATAATAATATAAAAAAATCACAACTTTATTCTTGAAATATGATTGTTACACATTGGTAACCTAGTTCATGAGTTACTATCACCCAAAGATTGCAAAACAAACTTAAAATATAAATTAAACCAACATGAGAATCCAACTAAGGGTTTCTCGACAAAATCATGCCATAACCTGGCACTTTGAAACCCAAATTTGAATCCATCATAAGTAATACAATGCAAACTCAGATGGATTTTCAATGCATGTTTGCATGCTACACTTATTCTCTGTCTAGATATCATTTTTTAAATGGAACCATTAGTCAAGCCCACAGTCCTTTTTATGTGAAAAATTTCAGCTCTATTTGAGCTCTTTTTTGCTCTACCACCTCCATAAACTAGTGTTACACGGGGTCTCGCCCCCCCACCTAGGGGTCTAGATTCCTCGCCCCCTCGTGCTTCGGGGTCTTGGGGAATTCTAGAGGATGTTTCCCTCATGCCCCCTCACGTCCCCTCACCGCCCCTTTTAGTTTATGGTTTCGTGTTAAAAGTTGATGTGCCACTTAGCATATTTGAGAATCCAAGTGATTCTGATTTAGATGGTGACATGGTTGATCTTGATATATTCGTGCAGAAGTTGGATGCAGAGACTAGTGGGGCATTAACTTGAGCATTTATGCTCATTTATCATTATGATGATATTATTTGATATTCATATGTTATGTTTTATGTTTTATGTTTCAGACATAACTTATTTGCGTTTAAGTTTTATGTTTCAGACTTGAGTTGTAAACTTCAGTTTAAACTCTATTTTGAATCTTGATATAATATGTCATATGATATCTTAAACTTTATTTTCATTGTACATAGTTAGTAGTTACATTAATGATTATATAGTTACAAACATACAAACTTACATGCATGATTGTATGATGTATGTTTTAACTTTTAACTTTTAAATTTGTTTCAATTATATGATTCATCATTCATCGATTTGTAATTTTATCATTTATGATTTATCTTTCATGATGCAAGTGTATGATGACTGTATATACATCCGTGCAAAATATAGTTACATTTTAAATATTAAATTTTATAATTTTTATGACCCCGACGTCCCCCCACGTTTCCTGAAAATTGGTAGGGAGCTTTTGCATAGGCTGCTCCCGCGCTCCCTCGTCCCCTCGCTCCCACCTCCATGGGACTTGGTGGAACATTGCCATACACATATGCAAACATATATCATGATCTTGGAATTCCATTACATATGTATGTGCCAATGTTCCATAATCTTGCCCCATCATGAATTTAAGAAATTTCCATTGAATATCAAATGATGGAGGGGGGGAACTTTTTGCTGCAACATTTGGCTCAAAATCAGGGACCATCTCCGTATGAGGTGAATGAGAACTATAGATATTTGAAGAAGTAGATTAGTGCCTTTTCCTCTGGCCATGGAGTCATATACAGTCATCCATCACAAAAATTTGTCTTTGTTCATTCTCACCTCGAAAGTTGCAAAAAATCATGCCCTAATTGAAACGACACTAAATTTGAAAGATATAATAAAAATGCAAGCTAGAAGTGCCCTATTAATACAAAGGGAAAACCTTCCTACCTACCCTAACTCAGATAAATTTTGATTGAATAGGAAACATGATATTTCCTATGGAGTTGATCCAACAACTTGTTAAATGTATGGGACTAAATCATGCATTTGATTTCCAGAGAAACATGCGCATGAAGAGAAAAAGTGCAGAATTAATGGAAAATCCATACATGCCACTTATAAAAACTACACCGAAAGGTCAAAAAATACTTAAGGCCTTAACTTAATTTGAATCCAAAATGACAAAACAGGATTAGTGAAAACACGAGAGTGGTGTGGGTGAACAACATAAATAAAAAGTGAAGATACCTTTCCCCAAGATGCCTTTGTCACCGTTGTATGAAAACATGTTTTCCTTTCCCTTATACATGCAAGTGAATGCATTATAGGTATGGTGTTTTCCCAGAATAGGAGAAGCCTACTTAAATATATCATTTGTGGATTGAATGTTTGGGTGCCTTAATGTGCAATGACATGTTTCCAGGACTCAATTCAATGCAAGGCATATTTGAAACTCTAACTCTGTCTTCCGGTGTCTTATTAGAAATTATTTCAGTTTTCATTTTGTGTTTTCAAGTTAGATATTGTTTTCAAGTTTTTACATTTATAATTTATTGCAATGTGGCAGACTGATCAGAGCAGTGCAGGAACAACCCCGAGACGGGATGATCGCGGAAAGAGGCCAGCGGAAGAACATGTAAAGTGCCAGCATTGCTCTATCTTCAGGTATTTTAGTTATTTACATAATTGAAATAATATTAATTTTGTTCAAATATGCAAACACCTAGCCATGGTACGCCTGATGATTCCCTCTTTGAGGAAGAGCTTTCTTCATCCCTATCTCCAGTGTTCTTGTTGCAAAAAAAGGCATGAGATGCAAGGTTGGAATTTAATACTTTGATAGACGCGCCTCAAACACCTGAAACAGAAGAGAGGATAAAACATCTTATGAGCCAGCTAGAAAGATATCAGGTAATAATAAAAAGTCAAAAGGATATTTTTTTTTGTTCTGCATGAGATGAATTGTGATAGTTTGATTTTTAATTTTTACATTGACTAAACTAACAAAAAGTTCTTTTGTATGTAGCGTTTTCTGGCATTTGCTGAACCCGGTGTTGGTGGTAGTGGGACACAAGGGCAAGAGATTTCCCAACAACCCTCTCGTACACCTTCTACTCCTTTAGGTGCTAGCTAAGAAACACACCCTGCCCAAGCTGACACCCAGCCAACTGCTGAACGTGTTGGCAATGATGAGGCTGATATGGCCAACTACATTATTGCGTTTCCTGGAGCTACACGTGTCAGCTCCACAGGGACCATTAATGGCACGTTGTTGGTGAACGATGAAGGTGTCCCTATAAAGCATGTACAACTCCCGGGTAAATTTTAATATTTTAACTATTTCATGTACTTTATCTAAAACATATTTATCATGATTTTTATTTTTAAATTAATGATAATATCTTCTTTTTTTTCTGTGTAGGAAACAATGAGTTCTACAGGTTTCTGGAGAGCCATGCGTTGGTAATTTTTGGCCCAACCATACGCACAGTGTGGAATTCCCAGAATTCCAACCTGAAAAAAGAACTTCTAGATTATCTAGAAGCCCTTTTTGGGGTCGGCACATTTGACAGAACAACGGTGGCTCGGGTAGCCGGAAAATATTTGAAATATACCAGGGACACCTATAGGACACAATTGAAATTTAACCCTAGATATGAGCATCCTCTCACAGTTCCAGAGAGTGAGTGGAGAGCACTCATCCATGACGGAAAAGAGAAAAGGGCAAAGAAAGAAGAAAAAATGCCAACTGGACCCGCAAGGTAAATTACAACTTTAATTCAATAGCTTTAATTTTCTTTATGTCTAAAATAAAAGTGTGCTACGTCATATCTGACTTCAATATTTTGATGCTAGGTTGCCTGACACCTCAAAGGCAACCAAAGATAGGATTGAGAAAAAGGGCCATCACAAGCTCGGCCAGGGTGGCTACTTGAAATTAGCTGCAAGAATTGTAATTAAGTAGCTAAACATCTTATAATTAATTGTATCGCCTTCCAACGTTTTTGTAATCCTATCAGATATGATTAAAAATACACAATCATATATACTGTAGGGTGATGACTTCGGAACAATAACTACAGAGGAAGATAAAAATATCGCTTTCCGTTTTGGCTATCAAGCTGTAGTTGAACGTCGCAGAAGCTTGGGGTAGGTCCCAAGATCTACAATGCCTGATAAGGTAAAAAATTAACCTTTTAATATTTTTGTTTTCGTCCATAAATTTAATGTCTAACAACTTTGTTTAAATCAGGGGAGCAACACTACCGACGAGGTAAATAACCCAGTTTTAGAGCCAGATGTAGATGATCCTCTCGTGCAACCTGATCATTGTAGTGGGGACCAGGGCGACAATGTTGCTATCAGTGAGGGCCGTGACGGTAATTAATTTCCGCTTATAATTTTTTCTAATTATACCTTGATGGTTGTCCTTATAACGTTTTTTGTTTAAATGACAGAGAATGTTTCCCTTGAGGATCTTACCACCAGAGAGGAAGACAGGGCAACAGTCCCAACGACGACAACTGGTGCACCAGGTAAATAATCTCATTGCAATTTTTTTTATTAATATTACCTAACTAGTTCAATGATATTTAAAAACTGACAATTAAAATTTAATATTATCTGTTTTTGTAGGCGATGCCCCGTCACTGGATGAGACCAGACATCGTGACAACGCAACTAGGTCAGCGGCGACAACCGGTGCACCAGGTAAATAATCTCATTGCAATTTTTTTTATTAATATTACCGAACTAGTTCAATGATATTTAAAAACTGACAATTAAAATTTAATATTATCTCTTTTTGTAGGCGATGCCCCATCACTGGATGAGACCAGACATCGTGACTACGCAACTAGGTCAGCAGTGCGGGTCAAAAGGCACGAAACAGGAGCAGAGCACGATGATATTGATGATGTAATTAGGAGCTTTAGAAATAGGAAGAAGAAAAAGAAAATTTGATAATGTAAAATATTGTATTATTATAAGACAAACATTACCATACTTGGAACGTTTTTTGCATTATATAAAAAACTCATTTATCATACTATTTTTATGTCAAGCATTAATTGCAATGTTTCCTTGCGTACTTTTTGTTGAATTGTTTTTTTATTAGTTGTTGAATATTTTTTTTTATGCTCATGAAAGTAAAAAATGAAATATAGATTGGGTATTGGGGAATTGAGAGTGATGTGAGGGGGGGGGGAGGGGCCATAAGAGCTTCCACCTTCACATGGTTGGCCCTGTTTAGTAGAGAATAATTTATGGGAGCAATTTAATCTTGGAGCAAACCTCCCTTGATCCAGCGTAGCAACAAAAAAGTCACTGTTGACTTAGTTGCTACTCTTTCAGATCGTGGGAGGCTTGTTCCAAGTTCATGCGACTCCAATAAATTGTTCTTGAAACGAAGAGGAGCTTATTTAGGTATGTTTTGACATTTTCAACATATGTTCTAACATTATCATAAGAATGCATCTTAGAGTAAAAATTACTACATCAATTACTTTTATTTATTGTATAGATAATGATGGATTTTGATTGACTTGGCAGTGCAGGTACAAATCCTCTTGCATCATGAGCAATACAACTTGTCAACCAGGGTCATGTCCAGGATATTTTTGCTTGTGCACTTGACCAGGTTCGTAATGTCACATTTTGTAAGTTCCTTTACAGTTCATAATTCAATATTAAGCTTGTTCACGATTACTATCTAGGTTTTTTGTATGTGTTTTTTCATCTATTTGATTGTAAGAAACTATGCATGTTTCCTGTTGTTCACTATGATTTCTCCCATTACCAATCCCAGGATAAATATGACTTTATTGTTACATAGGTTACTTTATTGTTACTATGATTTCTCCATTTACGATTTCATAGGTTACATCATGTAAAGTTGTCAATCTCAGGTTTGTGATGAGCTTTAGTTCTCCAGATTTGGGGCTTTTCTGATATTTTCTCCCTCATGTCATTCCTGCATCACCTCGTTGTTTGAGCATGCCAATTGTTTACCACTTGTACCAATTGGCACATGTCAATCTCTGAGTGGTGCCACATTTCACCTATTTTCAGTGAGAGTTTAGGGTTTCTCTAACATAGCTTCAGAAATCTGATTCAGTGCCTGCTTGAATATTGTCACATAATACTCATGGTTTGGATTGATGAGCATGTTCTGAATGGTTAGTTGATTCATAAGAACCACCCATATAGTCATCTTGAGATATTTCAGAAGTTTTCTCGGGTTTCCTTTTTCACCGTTTCTAGTGGGTGGGATGGTGTGGGGTGATCCATCAACACTGGTGCTCTTGTAGTAGGGAATTTGTTTTTGGGGATATAAAGGAGCATTTGATGTAGATATCCCATTGGATGCATTCATAGATGGGCACGAGAGGTCAAGAATTTAAATTAAAAATATGCAACCTCTAGCATGGCAACCTCAAGGCCGCGAGAGACACTGGTTAAAGATTGTTTTGTGCTGGCCTTAATATAGTCGTGATTTCTTTCTATTATCTTAATGCAAATATATAGTCCGGTCTCATTAAAATGAGGATTGTGGTTTTATTTCTCTTTGGTTGTTTCTCTCTTAATGCTCCAGAAGTTGCCAAAAGTTGCGATAGTTGTTTAGTTTGCCCGTTACAACTTAAAAGTGGTTTTTAGCAATGGGAGTCATGTTTTTTAAGGTTCATACTAATATGAAGATCTTGTAATTCTATATTCAAGATAAGAGAAGATGGCCTCTGCTTTGGGCAGTATGACAACAATTGCCACATCTACCTCATTGGGTAACAATGGAAAGGGGAAGAAGTTGGGTGCAATGTTTGATAATTATGGTAGACAATTGTCTTCTCTTTCATTTTTTTCACCCATTTCCTTTAATCGCTCAAGCAGAAGAGGGACTCTGAGATTACGCGACAGAGAGAAGGTAGTTAATACAAGAGCTATGGAAAAGGAGTTGTACTTCAACAAGGATGGCTCGGTGACAAAAAAATTGCAGGTCAGAGAAAAAATTATGTTTAAAGGAAGGTCACCTGCACGTGAAACTTCACTGTGGTGGATCTTTCCTTGTCCACTTATATTCGATTTTAATGTGTTATTTTAATTTTTCATGGAGGGTTGTTTTGGCATATGGTCTGGCATTCAATTGCACACTTACCGAAAGCATTGTCAATTTGTCTTGCAGGCGGTGTGAACAAACTTGTTGATCTTGCTGGAGTCACCCTTGGGGCGAAGGGCAAAATTTTGTCTTGGAGAGCAAGCATGGTTCTCCGAAAATAGTTAATGATGGTGTGACAGTAGCTAAGGAGGTAATTTGTAGATGTGTGCTCTAGTTTTCTTTTTAACGTTGTATTATTTCCCCCTCTTAAATGTCTTAGATTTGGTAGGCATAATTTGAAAACTCAAAGGTGAAATGAAACATATTTGTTACCCAGTGGTCTACTTGGCCTATGGACTAGCCACATTAGAGTAATGCATAAAGCTTTTCACAACAATAAAAGGAAAGGGTTATGGCCGAGTCAAATTTTATTGTTATTGACAGTGTAATGAAATGTATCTCAATGCTATGGTTTTGGCCTTTTTATTGGTTGAATTAGAGGACCTAGTTGAAAATATTGGGGCCAAGTTGGTAAGGCAAGCTGCGGCAAAGACAAATGATTTAGCTGGGGATGGAACCACAACATCTTTTTTTCTTGCACATGTTGGAATATTGAAAAATTCCAGAACAATGAATGGAGAATAAATCTCCCTTCCTCTAACACAGAGAAAATAAAAATTTCTTTGACAAGAGACAAAGTTTCAATACTTTGAAAACAAACTTCTATTCCCTTCAATAACTCAAAAAAAAACTATTACACTACTTCCTCACTGAGAGGGATTACAAAATTATGACTGCTACAAAACGCAGTGCATAAAACCAACTCACTATCTGTTCAAAACAAACATACTCTGTCTCTAAAACACTGCTGTGTTTTTCCCTTTCGCACTGCTGTGCATACACACTTAAAAAGTTACACTCAGTCTTTCACTTTTTACACACTGCTGTGTAATAAAAAATTTACGTACTGTCTATAAAAAAAAACTACCAAGATTTTTTGTCCTTTTTATTTTTATATGCCGTAACATATAAAACATATTATAATAAACCCTCTTTTAAAAAAATAAAATTAAAACTAAATTCTATGGCCCACCTTTCATTTCGCATATGATATATATATAACATATGTTTAAAACATATGTATATATTAAACTATCAAACATTAAAGAACCCTTTCCGTCGGACTTCAAAAGTCTGAATAGATTGAATTTCAAACCAAATTCGCGTTCCAAAATGGGATGCTGACGTCTGCCTAATTTTAACTCGAATTCTCAATCCAATGTGCCCTATAAAAATTCGGGTCCGGTTTTCAGGTTTTCAGATTCCCTTCAATTTCATGCGATCCAATATTAATGCTCCACGTGTCCTCCTTTTGAATTTACAAAACTGTCGAGTAAATTTATGTTTGTTTAATTTCTGGTTGGTGAATTGAGTTAATGCTGGTTGTTGTGTTTAAATACAATCCTGTACAGAAATATGGCTGCGGCCGTCTACAAAAAAAACTTGCAGGAATTTTAAATGCTGAATTAAATTTCTGGATGGCATGCAAGCAACCTCCAAAAAAAAATGTTGCTGCCGCATCCGTCCTTCTGCTGCAGCAGTTGAAGTTAAAATTCAACAGCACAGGGTTTAATAAGTGAGGGTGTAAAGGTAACTTTTTGTCGATGGTACTGGATTAAGATCATCTATTCATTTTTGTAGGGTCTTATGGTGTTTGGTTTTTTATTTTTGGGTTGGGCTTATTGAGTCTAAGATAGTTTTTGAGTGAAAAAATTGCTATCAGGTATTAAAAAAATTTGGTTCTTTTGTCAAAATTTATGAGCTTGTTAGGAAATACAAAATTGACAATGGTTGTATCTTAAATTTGTGGAAAATAATTTGAAATGAAACCTTTTTTTTTAGGTTGTTGCAGCAGGTGCAAACCCCATTCAAATTACTAGGGGCATTGACAAGACAATAAAGGCCCTTGTTTCGGAACTCAAAATTTTGTCAAAGGAGGTAAATGCTTGCCTTTTGAGTAGGCTGGTTTTCCTTTTTGCTGATGGTTTGGTGTATCTAATTGAATTATTTGCCTAAGGTATTTTTGGTTGCAAACTCCTTTTCATTTTTCATACAGTATTGGCCTTGTGGAATACATTTGATTGTGTGGTCTTGTTAAATCTACAACATTTGTAGTTGTTTAGTCTTATGGCCGAGGTGCACTTTTATTATGGAAATAGTTGATGCAATATTGTCATTTAATCCTTACTGCAGGGTAGCATGTTGAGAAGTTTCTTGTGAAACATTTGGTATTCAAAATGACACTTGATCCTATACAACATCATGCACTTGACCTCAAAATTCATATTCAAAGTGTGCCAGACAATTCTTGCAATATTTCAAATATTTATGTTGTTTTAAACCATTATCTTTTTCATGTATTGGATGCTAAAAATGTGAAAAAGAATTTGGTATGAAACCAACTGGTGAATAATTTCCAGCACAACAACCACTTCCAAGACATGATTTAGAAGTAGAAAAAATGTGCTTATGAAGCATAGAAAGATATCCTTGATGCATTGTCAATGTTTGGCTAGGGTTATTTTTGGAGAAAATAACTCCTTATTCCTAGAATAGTGATCTTCAATACAAGTAAATGCTAGAGAAGAGAGATCATCGTGTGACGCAACAAAACTGAAATTGGACCCCCAAGGAGAGCTGGTGTGTCTACAATCGCTCTGTCAGCATTTTCCCTTGGTGTACCCCGCTCTTTTCCTCCAGCCTGAGTCTTAATTGACTTCTTCTTTCTTCGGGTTTATTTATCAAATTCGTAGAATTTGATAAATAAATACTATCCACAATGGTTGGACTTTAATTTATATTCCCGACTTTATATTATCTCTAATCCTTATAACCAATGTTTAACTTTCAACACTTTGTATTTATACTCCATGTTTCTTTTTAAATAAATAACTTGTAATGAACTTTCGGCTCTATATTTCACCACCCATCCTTACAACAATCACGCTCTAGACTTATGCTAATTATCCGCCAATCGTTTAATTAAACAATTTCATTATACTCTGGCCCCACCTATATATATCAATAACCAATCAAACACTCATATCGTACCTGGCTATCCTCCGCACACCTTAGTTAACCTCCGGGCAAGTTCAACGTGCGACCACCGTCCGATGGCCCTTCTCCAAATCAATGACTCTTGGCAATTTCGCTCGGCTTCCAACGTCGGGCTTTAACGTGCGATGGCGTGGGTTAAACGGTTGTTTTCCGGGGTCACTTCGCCACGTGTCGCATTCCCTATGGAATCGCTCGCGAATAGGAAATACCGCCTACTCCGCAAAAGCCGTGCGATATGGGCAACCCGCTTTTGTGATTCCGCTCGTGGTTTTGGTAGAGGGCTTGACCACGGGTGCAAGTCTGGTTCCACTATCCTTTTGTTTGTTAACTCATGTCCAATCCTCGGGTCAGGTTCCGAAAGCACAACAATTTTGTCTCTTTATTAAGCGGGATTTTTATATTTGAACAGTTTTCACGACCCCGGTTCTCTACACAGACCTCGCCTTCGATATTTTTACATAAAAATGATTGTTCTCAATAATTATTTATATAAATTTTCCACATGTTTAGTGTGGTATTCCCATGATTTATTATAAATATGTGTATTATCAAAGAAAACCAACACAAATTTTATAATATGGGATCAAACAAAATTGTTCTTAAGTCGAGCCCGCCGGACTTCAAACGGCGATAAACCATAATTCAAACCAAATTCGCGTTCCAAAATAGCCTGCTGACATCGGCCAATTTTGTGACACGAATTTCTTATCAAATTCGCCCTAATATTTTACGGGTCCGGATTTCCACTGCGCGAGCGGCCCAAACAAAGATCCGCTCCAATCAATTTCTGCCACGTGTCCTCAATAAAAACTTGCCTTGCTCCCAGCTGCGGGTGCATTCGATGGCGTTTAAGGTGATGGGACATGGATATGGCGATTTCATATCAATCGCATTAACATTTAACACTGTTCAATTAAATTTTCACATCAAATTTGCATTAATTAATTTTTAACACTGTTCAAGATCGGGCCTCCACTCCTCTTAGCGATTCCGCACGCTCGAATTTGGATCCAATGCTGCTAGATTAATTAATGATCGTAGATTAATTATGACGGGCGTCCTTGATTGCATTGCATACGGGTCGATAAAATGGCGTTAGCCATGGTTTTTCGACAAGCCGGTTGCCGGATTACACTGCTTCGCTAATCGTGACTTTATAAGGAGAGGTGTGGCCACCAACCTCTCGCCTAGACGTTGCGTTAAGCATATTTTCTTTTCTCTCTGGTTTCCTGCTCTCTTTGTCTGGTTCTCCTCTGGCACTGCAATTCTCGCTTCTTCGTCTCCCAGCCCACCAATACCGAGATTGCACCCATGCCTCGCGTACCTAGACAGATGCGTTGTCGTTAGTGTGAGCACTAGGCCGTCAACCCCCACAAGGCCCCTCCAAATCTCTCAAATCGTAGTCGACTTCTGGCCAGTCCAGTGATTATTACTTAGGTCGATATCCAAATACTAGGAGTGGGCAAGGTCGGCTTGTAGCATCTGGCCACCGTATGGATTCCCCTGCTCCTGGCTTCCCCACCGTTAGTTCACCTTCTCCCATGACGCGCACTACGCAATTTTCCTTTAATTGCTCTCTCAATCGCCCAAGAATCACGACTTTAGTCACTGTGGTCTTCCGCGAGGAGGCCCAAATGGAGGAAGAATGCACCCGTCCGGCGGGTCTGAGCTCGGAAAAAGCCAGCCAGCATTCGGGCCTTCAGGAGGGGAGCCGTGGCATGCGTGTGGAGGTAGCACCTAGCGATCCTGGACCTTCCAAAGGATGGTGCCGAATCGTGGAGGAACCACCGGAGGAGTAGTTTGGTTAATTTGTTTTTCTTGCTTAGTAGGCCCACTTAATTGGGCTGCTTTTAGTTTATTTTACTGTGCTAGACCTTTGTAATATTTTTGAATTCTGTAAATTAAACGTTCAAGACTGGTTTCCCCGTATGAGGGCAGTCTTCTTAATTTTTTGATTTTTTTATGACAAATTTGCCATGAGTATGGCCAGGCAATGTTTTTGACTTCGGTGTAATTTTATTCGCAATGTTAATAGATTAACTTTACTTAGAATTCTCACATGATTAACGTTTTTCTTGATCTGTTCAAGGATTTTGGGTACTTTAATTTGTATTTGGAACAATGGACGTTGGTACTCTATCTGTTGCTTTACTATTCTACATACTGCTATTTCACTTTCTTATAGATGCCTCGGGCATATTTGGATGCTTTCTCAGATTGTCGATAATCTCCATGTGGACCGTTACTGGGTTTTATATCATGTCCCCGTATGTGACATGGGGTATTTTTCTATCATTGTCTGGGGTGGGACTTCCACTTTTCTGGATGGATATTTGGGTTCCAATCTTCAGATGTGAAAATGTAATGACTTCATGGACTATTTTAATTCATATAATATATTCAAAACAACGTTTTTTCTCTTGTGAAAAAAAAAATGATTAATGTTTATCACTCTGCCTTCAAAACTAGCGATGCTTGTCTATGTTGTTGGTTTATTGATATGGTCTGATGGTCTTTTTATATTTTGGACATATCACACTCCTCACATGATTAGCGTTTTTCTCTGTTCAAGGATTTTGGGTACTTTAATTTGTATTTGGAACAATGGACGTCGGTACTCTATCTGTTGTTTTACTATTCTACATACCGCTATTTCACTTTCTTATAGATGCCTCGGGCATATTTGGATGCTTTCTCAGATTTGTCGATAATCTCCATGTGGACCGTTACTGGGTTTTATATCAAGTCCCTGTATGTGACATGGGGTATTTTTCTATCACTGTTTGGGGTGGGAATTCCACTTTTCTGGATGGATATTTGGGTTCCAATCTTCAGATGTGAAAATGTAATGACTTCATGGACTGTTTTACTTCATATAATATATTCAAAACATCATTTTTTCTCTTGTGAAAAAAAAATGATTAATGTTTATCACTCTGCCTTCAAAACTAGCGATGCTGGTCTATGTTGCTGGTTTATTGATATGGTCTGATGGTCTTTTTATATTTTCGACATATCACACTCCTCACATGATTATGATTAGCGTTTTTCTCTGTTGCAGGGTTTTGGGTACTTTAATTTGTATTTGGAACAATGGACGTCGGTACTCTATCTGTTGCTTTACTATTCTACATACTGCTATTTCACTTTCATATAGATGCCTCGGGCATATTTGGATGCTTTCTCGGATTGTCGATAATCTCCATGTGGACCGTTACTGGGTTTTATATCATGTCCCTGTATGTGACATGGGGTATTTTTCTATCATTGTCTGGGGTGGGACTTCCACTTTTCTCGATGGATATTTGGGTTCCAATCTTCAGATGTGAAAATGTAATGACTTCATGGACTATTTTACATCATATAATATATTCAAAACAACGTTTTTTCTCTTGTGAAAAAAAAATGATTAATGTTTATCACTCTGCCTTCAAAACTAGCGATGCTGGTCTATGTTGCTGGTTTATTGATATGGTCCGATGGTCTTTTTATATTTTGGACATATCACACTCCTCACATGATTAGCGTTTTTCTCTGTTCAAGGATTTTGGGTACTTTAATTTGTATTTGGAACAATGAACGTCGATACTCTATCTGTTGCTTTACTATTCTACATACTGCTATTTCACTTTCTTATAGATGCCTCGGGCATATTTGGATGCTTTCTCAGATTGTCGATAATCTCCATGTGGACCGTTACTGGGTTTTATATCAAGTCCCTGTATGTGACATGGGGTATTTTTATATCATTGTCTGGGGTGGGACTTCCACTCTTCTGGATGGATATTTGGGTTCCAATCTTCAGATGTGAAAAAAAAATGATTAATGTTTATCACTCGCCTTCAAACTAGCGCGACATTGTCTATGTTTGTCGGTTTATTGATATGGTTCGATGGTCTTTATATTTTGGACATATCACACCCACATGATCAGCGTTTTTCTCTGCTCAAGGATTTTGGGTACTTTAATTTGTATTTGGAACAATGGACGTCGGTACTCTATCTGTTGCTTTACTATTCTACATACTGCTATTTCACTTTCTTATAGATGCCTCGTGCATATTTGGATGCTTTCTCAGATTGTCGATAATCTCCATGTGGACCGTTACTGGGTTTTATATCAAGTCCCTGTATGTGACATGGGGTATTTTTCTATCACTGTCTGGGGTGGGACTTCCACTTTTCCGGATGGATATTTGGGTTCCAATCTTCAGATGTGAAAATGTAATGACTTCATGGACTGTTTTACTTCATATAATATATTCAAAACAACGTTTTTTCTCTTGTGAAAAAAAAAATGATTAATCTTTATCACTCTGCCTTCAAAACTAGCGATGCTGGTCTATGTTGCTGGTTTATTGATATGGTCTGATGGTCTTTTTATATTTTGGACATATCACACTCCTCACATGATTAGCATTTTTCTCTGTTGCATGGTTTTGGGTACTTTAATTTGTATTTGGAACAATGGACGTCGGTACTCTATCTGTTGCTTTACTATTCTACATACTGCTATTTCACTTTCATGGACTGTTTTACTTCATATAATATATTCAAAACAGCGTTTCTCGTCTTTTAAAGTTTCAATTTTTTTTTTTTAAATTGAACCCTCTGTCGGTCTACCGACGCCTTGTAGACGTCGGAACTGCGACAACCTAGAAACGTCGGAAGAGAGACAGTATGAAAACGTCGGACCACATTTCGTCGGAATTGCGACAGATTACAAACGTCGGAAGAGCGACGTTCCAAACGTCGGACCACATATCGTCGGAATTGCGATAGATTACAAACGTCGGAAGAGCGACGTACCAAACGTTGGACCACATATCGTCGGCATTGCGACATCTTACAGACGTCGGAAGAGCGACGTCCAAAACGTCGGACCACGTTGGGTCGGAATTACGACGGATTTTAGGCGTCGGAAGAGCGACGTTCCAAACGTCGAACCACATTTCATCGGAAGTGCGACAGTTTACAAACGTCGGAGGCGCGACGGTTTGTGAGACGTCGGAAGAGTGACGCTTGTTCGGAAGCGACAGAAGAGGTGTCGATAGTGCGACACTTTTTACGTGCGTCGGAACTGCGACAGCAGGACAAACCACAGTTTGTCCGCCCTCGAACTGTCACTCTTGCGACGACTATGTGTCGGAATAGCGACGAATTGGCCGTCGGAATTTCCGCCAAATTTTCTAGTGCTAGAACATCTCAAGAAAGTAGATTTGTCTATTTTCCAATTAGATTATGTTTGAGACATTAGAGCTCACAGTTGTTTAATTTCTTTACATGTTTTTACACTATTTTCTTATATTAGATCCTCAATTATGTGTATAATTGAATGCTCCTAAAAATAATGTCAAGAGGGTGACTCTGTCATACTTCCAAATTGCATGCTCGAGTATTTAACCTAAGCAATAATTGACTTTTCCTTTACATGCCTTTAAACTGCTTTTCTTAGATTAGATCCTCAATTATGTGTATAATTGAATGCTCCTAAAGATCATGTCAAGAGGGTGACTCTGTCATACTTCCAAATTGCATGCTCGAGTATTTAACCTATGCAATAATTGAGTTTTACTTTACATGCCTTTAAATTGATTTCGTAGATTAAGATCCCTAGTTAAATGTATAATTGAATGCTCCTAAATATCATGCCAAGAGGGTGAATCTTTCATACTTCCAAGTTGCATGCTTGATTATTTAACCTATGCAATAATTGAGTTTTCCTTTACATGCCTTTAAACTGCTTTCCTAGATTAATATCCTCAGTTAAATGTATAATTCAATGCTCCTAAAGATCATGCCAAGAGGGTGACTCTGTCATACTTCCAAATTGCATGCTCGAGTATTTAACCTATGCAATAATTGAGTTTTCCTTTACATGCCTTTATAATGATTTCCTAGATTGGATCCTCAGTTAAATGTATAATTGAATGCTCCTAAATATCAAGCCAAGAAGGTGACTTGTCATACTTCCAAATTGGGTGCTCGAGTGTTTAACCTATACAATAATTGAGTTTTTCTTTGCATGCTTTGAAATGTTTTCTTAGATTAAAATTTCAATTCCTTCAAGTGTGATTATGTGGCTATATTTTCTTTTGAACTTGTTTTATTTCTTTTCATTACTTTATTTCATAGGTTAGTTGAATTTCATTTTCATTATTTGATTTCATAGATTAGATGAATTGGTTTTCGTTATTTTGTAGTTAGATTGATCTAAACTGAAAGAATTTTTTTAGCACATACAGTGCAAGCATGCTTCACAAGTTTACGAAACCCTTGGGTTGACAAATTAAATGACAGGAAATCACTTTGTTCCAACATTTTAGCGCCATTTCCGGGGAAGTGTGCATAGGAACTAGCTTTCAGTCTAGAGTGTGTTTTTTTTTTTTTACTAACCATTTATGGACAAAGGGTCTAGAATGCAGCCCAAAGACTACATTGAGGAATGGTATCAGAAAGAAATTGCGCCACGCCATTCATCTATTCTTCAAGAGATCCTTGCGGAAAATCGAAAGATCCAGACGAAATTTCATATCCTTACAAACAATGAAGTACATTTCATAAATTTGGATATGAATATTTCAAAGATTCTAATCCATAAATGGCTTCATTGGATTGTATACTTAAAATAAAAAATAAAAAATAAGTTTTTTTTAGATAGATAGAAAAACAAAAAATAAAACCAAGCTTGCCTAGAATTTTAGAATTTTTAAATTTGTTTTTCAAAAAATGAAAATAAGTTTTTATCATTTTTAGGATAAATTTGATGATTTGTGGTGCAGTAAGAACCACCCATCTACTAACCCTTGGTAGGAAAGATTTGCAATAAAACAAATGATTAAGAACAAGGAGCACAAGTGAAGATCATGAGAGATAATTTAAGGTATGAGATCGATCCTTTTCATTTTATTTTTAAAAAAATTACAAAGGAATCGATTGATAAAATATTAACTATGCTAACAAAATAAAATAAAAAAATATCGAGTATGCTCTCCTTTTGCACTTCATGTGACCTGGAGGATCTAGAAAAAATAAAATTTTTGGTTAGTATATCATAAAATCTAAAAAAAAAATTTAGCTACAAAATGCAATTATGCAGCTAAAATTTTGTTTCCATCATTTGATTTAATTTGATTTGATTTTTCAATAAAATTAAAAAATAAAAAATAAAAAAAATAAAAAATAAAAAACAAAATAAAACTTTTCAAACTCATTTTCTTTATTAATAAACTATTTTGTTTAAATATATATGTATATATTTTTAATGTAACATATATAATTTATTATTAAAAAAAAAAAAAAATCATGGCTAGTAGTTGTGCCCCCTGCCCTGGTGCTTCTAATGTTCAAGAGGGAGGGTTGAATGTAGGACCTACAACAATCTCATCCTTCGAAAAAAATTGAATCAACGCAAAGGCCCATGCACTGCAATAGAAAAGGAACATTCTCTTTTCGATATTCAGTCTTCCTCACTAAAGCAGCAGACGCTATTCTCAATTCGTAAGTTCCTCCTCAATTCCTCCAAGATTTACTCCGCACGTATTCACCCCTTGATTTTTGATTTTCCCTCTGCAATTGCATTGGATATCAATACTATTTATGTGTTTCCATTAGATACACCATTTCTACGCTTGCTAATCAATTGCATACTCAAAATTCCCCAGAAAATTAATAACTTGCAGTCAACAATAGCAAGGAAATAGTAGAGGATATCTTTGCATTTCTTTAAATAACCTAATAATCAAATCTATGTCTTTCCTTTTATTCAAATTTTTCTCTTTGCACCTCTCTTTGGAACAAGTACGACCACACATTTGATGATCTTCAACATGTTTATGAAATCCAAATCTAATCTCGTCCAAGCGGCCACAACTCTTGTAATTTAAACCATCAAGTCTGTTCGATGGGCTTTTGTCGCGTGATCAATTCTTCTAGCTTGTGATTATTGAGTTGGAATGAGCTGAGATGATATGATCTGTGCACTATCCTACACTATTGGCATTGGAAGGCTACCACAGGAAAACCATAACTATTTTTTCCATTGTTGCAGCAAATAATTTCATTTCCTAGAAACCACAACAATTTTATTTTGTTGCAGAAATGATTGCGAGAAAACGTAACTATTTTTAACACCCAATTTTAAAACGCATTTTCTGAGCAAACTGAGGCGAATTAGGAAAACCTAAAACATGGGTTTTTTCGGGAACGAGGTAAATTAGGTAAATTGCGAGTGATTTTTGGATTTCAAAACGTTTCGGAATAAATTTAGGGTTCTTCGGAGCTCCATTTTTCATACTGTGTGAGGGAAAAACAATTGTTTTTGCACAGTGAACTGTTTGAACATGGCACGTTGAAAGAGGAAGAATTTGAATCAAAAACAAATTCTGTTATAGCATTCAATCCACATGGCATGAAGAATCTTGATACTGAAGATTTCGAAGATAATTTCCCATTTCACATTCCTCAAGCCAGTGTATGACAACACCTTTCCACGGATTGACTGATAATCTTGAACAGTTCTTCTATTTGAAGCATGTTTTTGAATGCGAAAAAAAGCATGTTTTGCCTGTAAATAATTTTCATTATATTTAATTAAACAAAACTCTTGTTCTTCATTCATCACGGCGAAACTGGCGAGAGCTTGTTCACATCCATACCCTTTTAGGTATTGAGCTGGAACCCTCAAGTTTTATATTTTCCTAACTTTGCTACAAAGGAGCAGTGTGAGTCCATTATTGAACTTGTAAAAAAAAATCTTGGACCTTCATTATTGGCATTGCGAAAAGGAGAAATTTTAGATATGAGAACAAGTTCAGGAAAATTTGTCAGTGAAAATAAAGTACATTGGATTTTATTTCAAAGTATTTTTACAAATAACTTCAAAGTCTCAATTGTTGTTGCATTATTAAAAGGCTAATGTTTTTTAATAAATTAAATTTTCATTAAAAATCTTTATATATTTTATCATAGCCTTAAATTTTTATTTTGAGCAAACAATTTAAAATTCAAAACAGTCTTAGATTGGTTCAAAAAAAAGGATTCCGCTAATAAATAAATAAAAATAATAAATAAATAAAAATTGCAACAAAGATGAGGATTCAATTTGATAGATTTAATAATGACTTACAGAACAATTGGAAGATTATTTAGATGATTTTTGAATATTTAGCATTAAAAATTATAATATTGTTTCTGTGTATTTTTTTATGAAGCTTTAACTTTCAGGACACAACGAATCTTTGTGATGCCAATCATATTACTAAGCATGGTGCATAAAGTCATCTGACAACAGGGAGTTGATTTATTTTTCATGGTTATTTCTTAAAAATGGATTATTCTCAATATCATGAATTGGACTGAATATAACACTTGATTTTCCTTAATCTGTTTCATTTGACATTCAATTTTTTGTGTAAGAATCAGAAAGGAATTGACCATTTCTTTTTTAACACACTTATGTTCTTTATGTCAAGTTTTTTTGTCGGTTTGGGATGATCCAATGATCACTTAAGGAAACAAAGTGTGCGCACAATTGGTCTTCAAATGACCGATTTCATGAGAAACATAAGAACAATTCCATATCCATCAAGACCATTACCTTTCTTCCCTTTTGAATTATAAATCCAACCAAGAAATTCAAAGAAATCCACAGTTATTTTCCGAGTAAGAGTCAGTTGTTCATTTTTATTCACATGCACTTTCCATTACTCTTTCTCTACTCCTAACCCACAAATAAAAGCAAGAATCTCACGTACATGCTTATTTTCCATTGTCATTATTATTTTCCATTATCAACTTCCATTTTCATTTTCCTTTTCCTATCCTTTTCATTCCTCAAATAAACCCTGCTTCAATACAAATTATTGATTCCATAGTCCTTTGAGTCTAAAATCTTTTCAAAAACACCTTGAGGCTTACGTGCCTTAATGGAAAGTCTTCTTGCTATCAAATAATGGGAATACATTAATTTCCCTTGTTCATCGTATCTTCTATGTACTCGACAAGAGAAAAATTATTCACACCTAGCAAGATGTGTTTGGGCATCTTGACTTTCATTGTCATCAATGGTGAGAGTTCTCGTGTTGACTAGTGGCATCCATTAATGGCCACTAAGTCAACAATTTCCTGCTACGTTCGACATCAAAAAATCTATTCACATAGCACGAATTGTGCCAGTGAGTTTTTGAAGACATGAAGACTATAATTTTCAACGTTTTGGAGCAAAATGAAAAAGATATGCAACTACAACAAATCAACACCATTTTGTAGCTGCAGAATAAAATTGCAACTGTGGAATTAGATGGCAGCTATAGAATCATATGGCGGCAGTAGAATCAGCACCATTCTATAGATGCAAAATCATATGGCAGCAGCAGAATCAACACCATTTTGCAGCAAATTCAATAATTTTAGTAAAAGACATAAAAAGTCATCTTGACTCTTTTATCCATAACTTGTACAACTAGTTGAAGAAGATTATGATCAGAATTTTGCAACCACCACACATGCAGCTGATCCATTTCCAAAGGGTAAGTTAAGGTATGTAATTTTCTAAATTTTTACCATGAAATTCTTTGAAAAGCTAGAATGATAATTTTTGGAAAAAACACTTATTTTCCTCATTTCTTTGTCGATACCATCAGTGGGAGGGGGAGGGGGGTTTACATTCATATTCATATTTTTCCACATTCATATCACATTCAAAATCCCACATAATTTCGAAAGATATTAACTATTACATTATTATTATGAGCATACAATGACTTTTCAAAAGTACTTAAAAGATAATTGGATACAAACACACTCATGGTTGTCACACAAGAACCAACCATGATGCAATCCAATAAAGACATACTTTGCAACAATAATCAAATTATCATTTTGTAAAGTTCAAAGATCAAAATTGAATGCAACAAAAAAACATGGTTGAAACACAAGAACTAGCCATGTTGCAATTCAACTAAAATACTTTGCAGAAGTATGAAATTATCAAATGATATCATGCAAAGTTAAGCCAAAGCTCAAAGGATAAAAAAGAATTAATGTAATATATTGCATGAGGACATGCAATAGCTTCAGTTGGGGTTTACGTTGGGCCTTGAAATTGGCATTTACTTCCATTACATTTTCACTTATATTTCCATATTATCACCTTCACTCCACCTCCATTTCATTAGATTTACCTTACCATTACCATTATTGGGTTACATTTATGTTTTTCCAAACTTTATTAATTCCTAGTATTTTTAAATGAATTTATGGTTAAAAATTAGAAAATAATATGCACCTACTTATACCTAACAAGTGGAATGAGTTTTTTTCCATGTGTAGGTCAAAATTAAGCTTCCAGAAGACCCTTATGTGGCCTCCTAAGGCCAAATTCGAATTTGAATGGAGAAGATCATGGGATCATGAGGATATGTGTCTTATTTCCTATTTGTATTGTAACTCTAAGAAGACATGTGCCCTATTGCTTCCTATTTGGATTGTAACTCTAGAGATATAGGGAGAGATTCATGGACTCTCATTAATGAGATAGCCTCTCATATTTTGTATAAATAGGGGAAGCTTTCTCCTATCAAATCATGTGTAATTGGATTTATGCTCAAGCTTTGAATACATTATTAGATTGTGTCACCTTACTCAAGAATATTCTTTCATTTTGACTTGGTTTTGCTTACATATGGAGCATCTCGATTTACCATCTCTCATACTTTTGGATCAACCATCTAAAATGTGCGAGATTTATTTTCTTTTATAGATTAAAATTTATTTTCTTTCTTAGTATTAGTTTTAAAATGACTGTGTAATATTTTCTTTCCTAGAACATCTTCAGAAAGTAGATTTTTCTATTTTCCAATTGGATTATGTTTGAGGCATTAGAGCTCACAGTTGTTTAGTTTCTTTACATGTTTTACATTGTTTTATTAGATTATATCCTCAATTATATGTATAATTTAATGCTCCTAAAGATCATTTCAATAGGGTGACTTAGTCATACTTCCAAATTGCATGCTCGAATATTTAACCTATGCAATAATCGAGTTTTCCTTTACATGCCTTTAAATTGTTTTTCTTAGATTAGATCCTCAATTATGTGTATAATTGAATGCTCCTAAAGATAATGTCAAGAGGATGACTCTGTCATACTTACAAATTGCATGCTCGAGTATTTAACCTATGCAATAATTGAGTTTTCCTTTACATGTATTTAAATTTCTTTCCTAGATTAAGATCCTCAGTTAAATGTATAATTGAATGCTCCTAAATATCATTTCAAGAGGGTGACTCTATCATACATCCAAATTGCTGCTCGAGTATTCAACCTATGAAATAATTGAGTTTTCCTTTACATGCCTTTAAACTACTTTCCTAGATTAATATCCTCAATTAAATGTATAATTGAATGCTCCTAAAGATCATGTCAAGACGGTGACTCTGTCATACTTCCAAATTTCATGCTCGAGTATTTAACCTATGCAATAATTGAGTTTTCCTTTACATGCCTTTATACTGCTTTCCTAGCTTGGATCCTCAGTTAAATGTATAATTGAATGCTCCTAAATATCATGCCAATAAGGTGACTTGTCATACTCCCAAATTGGGTGCTCGAGTGTTTAACCTATACAATAATTGAGTTTTTCCTTGCATGCTTTGAGATGCTTTCTTAGATTAAAATTTCAATTCCTGCAAGTGTGATTGCGCGCGCTATATTTTCTTTTGAATTTGTTTTCTTTCTTTTCGTTACTTGATTTCATAGTTTAGTTGAATTTCATTTTCATTATTTGATTTCATAGATTAGATGAATTGGTTTTCATTATTTTTTAGTTAGATTGATCTAAACTAAAAGACAATTTCTATAACATACAGTGCACACATGCTTCACAAGTTTATGAAACCCCCGGGTTGACAAATTAAATGACAGGAAATCACTATGCCCCAAAAATAGCCCATATTCATCAATGATTTAGACCCTATTCCTCTAGTGTCTTTCAAAAGAACCTACACATTAATTTTCAGAGGAAATTGAAGATAAACTTGAATTGCATACCTCTTTCTCATGCACATACATGGTTAAGGCTTCCTTGGAAATATGGAGTTGAGTCTCCATCTCATGCATATTTTCAAGGTTTGAATTTGCAACATGTAGCTGAGTCTCCATCTCATGCATCTTTTCAGTAAGTTCTTGCTTCTCCTCCTTCATGGAAATCAACTTATCTTGAAGTATTTTTCTCTCCCTCTTATCTCCATACTTCTCTTGCATCATATCAATCATGATGTAGAGCTTCTGAAATATCTTTTTATCAAAGAGTTTTACGATGGAAGATTGACTAGAAGCATCACTTAATGAAGCTGCCATCACACAATGCAATGCATACAAAACTTATTTGTTGTGATTGGAGACTTCATATCTCAATTTTGTCCTTCTCCTTCACACATAAAATTGCACATGGTTAAATTCTCTTTGCACAAATTCAAAATCCAATAGCTATATAATAATTAGGTAAACTTGGCTAAAATGAGCTAAAATCTTGTTCTGATACCAACTTGATCTGAATATCGACAAACTATTTATTACTATGTTAGCTCCCTCATCAGTATTAAAATGTGTGATTAGGATAGTCTCATAATAACCATTTGTGAACGGGTTTATGTGTGTAGTTTCATGTGTCTTTGATGATTAGATTATGAGTTAAATAGATTTTTAAAACTCACATACATAAATTTAAATTTAGAAATATAACTCACAGCAGTCACATTATATAATGGATGATGATGGAGTTCACCCCTCCTGGGCTACATCTCCATCCACTTGCTTTAACTAGCTAGGCCCTCTTGGGATTAAGAGTAAAATGTTTGAATACAAGCACCAGTATTGATCCAATGGTTTTTATGAATATTCCATTGGCTTTAGAACACTCAAATACCCCAAAAATGACTATTCAACTCCTGAATTTGGTTACCAACTCCTCTAGGTTTGACCTCCCATCTTGGAGGTCACGGGCTTGTTTAATCTCCAAAGTGATGAAAGCACCTTCAGATGTGCTCCAACGCTTCTGTAAACTATACCATTGTGTTCATAACATCAAATACATCTAAAAATGATTTTTCATTCACTCCATTTGGCCTTTAGTTGATCTAGGCATGGCCTTCCCTCCTGGTGGCCCTGGGCTTCAAAATTCTTCAAGTGACAAAAAAACACATGTATATTTGCTCCATTGCCTCTGCATGATGTTCCCATGGATTCATAACATGCCAATCTTCTAGGAATGACTATTCTTGAGCCCAAATTTGTCGACAATTTCTCAATATGGGCTTCATTAAAGTTTCACCTAGATTCTGCCTTTAAATTTGGAAAACTGCCAGTTAACTCTAACAAATCTGGAAGTAAAACCAAATTTGGAGGTGCTACCAGAATCTTCGCCAACTTAACTGACGATTAATTAAGGCTAACTGAATATTAACGTGAACTAATCCATTCGTAGTTTTCGGCGTTTAAAACGAGGTTACATGGCACGGTCATGTGAGGAGGAGTGTTGGCCCGCTCCATTCCTCCGCTATCGGACATTGCAATACCCTTTAAATATACTCGTGTGCCCATCCTTAACATGGACTATGAATAGCTCATTGGTAAATGGCAGAGATGGTAGGGGGGAGGTCACGGAGTCAAACCTCGACCTCTGCCCCTTAACACACATTTTTGGATTAATGACTAATTGTGATTAACGCACACTAAGCGCAATTAACTTGGCGCTTATGATTGGAATGCATGGCGCGTTTTCATTGGGAGGAGGAGGGTTGGCCTGCTCCATTCCTCTGCCATAGGACACTACAATACCCTTTCAATATACGTGTGCTCCCATCCTTAACAAGGACTACGACTAGCTCATTGGTAAACAACGAAGATGGTAGAGGGGAGGTCACGGGGTCAAACCCCAACCTCCGCCCCTTAACACATGTTTTTTCACCCCATTTAAAAACCAACGTATCAAAAAATTTGGTTTAAAACCTTTGTAATATGATCTGAAACTTTTCCCACCGTATAATGATATATTAATATATAGTTTGGATCCTTAGAACTTGCCACCATACGCTCCACCAAAGTTTATCCAAGGTATAATATACCATAAGCGGACTTTGCAATAATGTGCTTAATCCATAGTTTAATGCCACCGTAAGGTTAAATCTTCAGCCTTGGATATAAAATTTGAAATGCAGAGTTTAATAATAATCAAGGTTTGAATTTAAATGAAATATGTGGAATGTTAATAATGACTAATGTTTGGAATTAGTAATATATATATATATATATATATATATATATATATATATATATATATATATATATATTAAACCAACCTTAATAATTAAAAATAATAATTCCAACACATAAATTCATCATGAACCCACATTCAACCTTGGAGGACATTGGGCAATTTTTACCTTCACAAACCAAACTAGCGAATCCAATTGTGACACTTGTCACAGTCCCATTGGACATAAATTGAAGAAGATTCTCTACATGGTGACTGGGCTACCATGTCATCACCATGTACTTCTTCTACATTTGTTTTAAAAAATTTGCATGTTTTGAACGACGATTAGCAGACCATAACTCCTTCATTCGAACTCGGTTTTCGACGAAATGAGTTGCGTTGGATTCCTGGTGATAGGATGGTCGTTGTCATTCTTGTTTGGTGAAATTATAATAATTTTGAATTTTTTGCTAAATTTTGCCCCTGATCCAGATTCCGATCAAATTTTCCCCAATCCCATTCTTGGTGGTGCATTTGGCTTCATTGGTGCATTTTGATGACCTTTGTTGGCTCCAAAAGATACAATTATCTTTAGTCCTGGGCATGGCAATGCAATTAGCTCCTGGGTCTTCTCCTTTGAGAGTATCCTCAAGCAGCTCGAATCTCCTCATGCTCTCGGGTATCTCTTAATCCTTTCTATGGAACATCTCTTTACCACCTATATTAATCAATAGTTTTTATCCATGTATTATCTCCTTTTTTTATGTATAATTATTGTCCTGAGCTCTTATAATCTCCTATCACTCCTCCCCGAGACATTAAGTTTTCTCTCTCAAACAACTTTGGATTTCTCTCGGACGTTGTCCTTATAGCCTCTCTATGTTTCCTTCTCATTGGCCCCTAGAATCTTATGTACCATCTCCTCACTGAAAATTGGCTCCCACTCCTCAGCACCTATCTAATGTTGTCCCAAAAAATACCTCTATTAGTTGGAAGTAGAAGTAGAACTTTTAATGAATGTCCCAAACAATTTGAATACTCTCACTAGGAAAATATGGATCTAAGCTGGAAAGTCACAAACACATGAACACCCTTATCTTTCTCATGAATGAATTTCAACCTCTCAAAGATAAATTCAATCGTCAAGATGATTAAATAAATGCGCTATGAAAACAACTAAATGAATTGCAGATGCAGTTGGACACAAATGAAAAACAAAGTTGTATAAACCCATTACTCAATTGACCTCCTGAAAATGTGCAGCTCGATCAAAACAAGCCCCCAACTGAAGTTCTCCCTATATTTTGTTCATGATCTCCAACAACGAAAATCTCTTCTCTATAGGATCATATGAGGGTTATTCATAGATTCCTTAGCCATGATTGGGGTTTTATGACTTTTGGCTTAGCCAATCTAGATTCCCTACAAATCTCCACAATATACCCAAAGAAACCTTCTCTAACACCAATGTAAACTTTCGTGGACATTCCACTGAACTATTTGTCAAAAAAATATGATAAAATTATATTTAAAATTTTGAAATATACACAATGAGGGTTTATTTCTCTTTATATTTCTAGATCTCGAAGTCACTATTTATTGTGTATGCATGAAAATTATAATTATGAAAAAAATAGTGAAAATCGAAATTAAAAATCATAAACCATAATTGACATAAGATATAACCTAGGAAACCCCTTTGGGAGAAAACATAGTTGGAATGTGAGGTTACTTTGTTGTCTTTATCTCTTATCAAGTTAGCAACACTCTTTAATAATTTCAAAGAGGGGATGGTTTTAACTATGAGAATACTTTTTCCTTATCAAAACTATGAATTAGAAGAAGGGTGAACTATTTAGGGTTCACTCTCAAACAAAATGGCTATCGTAAGAAGAATTGGTCATGACTACTTATCAATATTTAGAAGAGAATATAGTTCTAGCGTAATAGGTGGTTTTCAAGAGGTGGTAGACTTATTCTAGTAAAATCTATTTTGGAGGCTATTCTTCTATATTAGTGCTCATTGCCACATATTCCTAAGGGTATTTTTGAAAAAATAGGAAGACCTTCTCTAACTTCATATCAGGGGTGTGGGGTTGGATACCAAAAAAATGGGCACCCACCTTATCATTTGGAAATCCAAAGCTATGCCTAAGGACATGGTAGGTTGGAGCCTAAAGGATATTTATTTATTTGGAATCTCCTTAGTAGTGAAATAATTTTGTAACCTAATTACCAAATAATTGTAGGAAAATTCAAAGTGGAAGCTATTAATTTTTATTTTCCTTAGCTTTAATATTTTATTGTGAACCTTATTAATATTATTTAGTTCTTTAGTTAGATATTTTCATCAAACAAATATCAAGAAAGAAACAACATTAATAGAGGAAACATATGTTGAGATTAAACAAGAAGATCCTAGTGAAAATTAAGCACCTGCACTAGGATGGAGCCTCAGGCTATTTTTAGGTGTATGTCTATTTATAGATGTATGTACAAATTCTATTTATAGATTGCCTGTCTATTTATAGATGCATCTCTGCTATTATTATCCCTTAATAATAGTTGGACAATAAACTATATTATATTCTCAATGAACACTTGGAAATAGTTTACTGAAGTGGAAAATCAGTTAGCTAAAGGAATTTCAAGTTAAGTGGTTGGTTGGTGGGACATGTAGGTTGACTTAGTTGTAACTGAGTGATTCAAAGTTGTAATCAAGTTGGAAGTGCAGTTATGCAAGTTGTAAAGTAGTTTAACTCAATTAATTGAGTTAAACTCAGTTGTGCTAGTTGTAATTGAAGATACACTAGCGAGAGATCAAGTGAATTAATTATTAATTAATTCACAATCAGTGGTCTCACATGCAACTAAAGAATTACTATTATTAACTGCATGCATGTCATATCCAATGGAGACCCAGTTGAGTTCTAGGTGAAAGGGAAGTAAACTATCAATTGTGACATTATCCGGTTGCACACACGCAACCACACACACATTGGATGTGCCCATGAGGATTGTGAAATCAAGGCAGGCAAGATTGCATTCATTCAGGGATTGTTATCAATAGGGATTGTGCAGTGGAGGCAAGTTTCCTGGAGATAGTAAATTGGCTAAGGAACTTGTCAATTTTTGTATGACAGTGTGAGACAATTAGCTCATGTACTGAGAGCTCTTGGATTAGAAATTTGTATGTAATTGTTTCATGATCCATGATATAATATACAATAGAATATAGTGGGGTTTTTAGCTATAATCGTTCCCTGGTAAAAATATTTGTGCTGTGTGTGATTGATCTTTCTTCATGATATTATAAGTGACGATTGTGTTTTAAATTTCCACAAAAATAAGTAGAAGCGATTCTGTATTTAACAGTAGAATATTTTTAGGTCAGGAGAATCCAGGACATACATGTATTTTTTATTAAATTTTTGCATGGTATCAGAGCACAGGAAATTGCAGTAGTGAAGCAGGAGCTGAGTTTGTTGGTGGAAAGAATTTGAATTTGCAGAAATACTTTCTTGGTGCTATAGCTAATTCAAGATCGAAATGGATTTCAATGGCTTGAGGTTAGAGTATGCACTCGAGGGAAGCTCGAACTACATTTCTTGGAAGGATAGGATGGAGGCGGTACTCGAATACAATGGCTTGAAGGAATTCATTGAAAAATATGTTCCTAAGCCAGATGCTGCAGATGCTGCCAATATTGATGCATGGAAAAAGAAAGTGGAAAAGGCGAGGATGATCCTACTGGAGTGAGTACGAGACCAAATTATCTCAAGCCTCCATGGGAAAGCCATGCCATATGCTATGTGGGAGGCTTTGACGAATCTATTCCAAAGCAGCAATGACCATAGGAAATTGGCGCTCAAAGATAAACTCAGAAAGATCAAGATGGAAAAGGGTGACACCATTCCAAATTATCTCATAAAGTTTTTCCAATGTCGGGATGAATTGGGGAGTGTGGGAATAACTGTAGTTGATGATTATTTTATGAGCTTGATCCTCTTGGGACTTCCTAAGAGTTGGCATAGTTATGAAGACTCTGTCAACAGACGAGAAATTTTTTTGGATTGGGAACGACTGTGGTCAGATATGGTGTAGGAGGAGTTCAGGCGAAACACCAGAGATGGCTCTTCATCAAATCATGATGATGAAGAGGATTTTTCTTTGGATGCTAAGGCGAAGAAGGGGAAGGGGAAGAAATTCCATTCTAAATCTGATTCTAAAGACAATAAGATGGATATGTCCAAGGTGAAGTGTTTTCACTGTCACGAACATGGGCATCTTGCTACTAATTGTCCACAAAAGAAGAAGAACAAGAAGGTTGTTGGAGTTGCAGCCAGTGAGGCCCTTGCCTCACAATTTGAGATTTACTTCTCATTGATCGCATGCATGGTGTCAAGTGCATTGGGATCTGTGTGGTATTTGGATAGTGGCACTTCCTTCCACATTACAGGAGATAAGGAGATTTTCAATGACTTGGAGGAGAGAGATCTCTAGATTCACATTGAGATGGGTGATGATGGACGGTACAGTGCTACCCAGATTGGTACCATTACCTTTCAGAGGGATTCAAGTAAACCATTTCAATTAAAAGATGTTATGCATGTTCCAGGTCTGAAGAAAAATTTAGTCTCAGTCGCAATGTTGGAGGACAGAGGCTATGACATTGTTTTTAGTGATGGAAAATCTTTCCTGTGACATAAAAAACGGGTCAAGCCAAGAGGATAGGGATTCGAGTTAAGAATATCTACAAGCTGGAGGTAGATGGTTGCGCTGCCATGATGGGCAAGGCAGAAAAAGTGGTGAGTGTTGAACCCTTAGTTAAACTAAGAGGGGGGGGGGGGGTGAATCAGTTTAACACATTCATGGACTTTTAAAACTTTTCATTAAACCTTATTAACACCTTCATTTCATTTCCAAATTAATATGTGAGTAATCTTAGAATGTGAGCAGCAAGTATTAGTACAATATGACAATAGACTTAATATGAGAGAAGCAGGTATTAAGCAGATGATATAAATCAAATCAACACATAAACATCATGCACATAGACACCAGATATAAGTGGAAACACATAAAGGGAGAAAACCACATCTTATTATTGTTGTTATGCAAAGGCAAGCTCCAACTCCCTCTCACCACTGTTTTTCTGCAGGCACCAACCTACAGGAGGCTCCAACCTCAATTCTGCAAGCTACAAATTGCAAGGAAGCATCGACTCCCTTCAATTTTCTGCAGGCACCAACCTACAGGAGGCTCCAACCTCAGTCAGCTACAACTGACAGCTATCAAGCTACAACTTGATAGGGAAGCTCCAAATTCCTCAATTTATCAAACTAAGTGTTTGCTAATTTACCTCAGGTATCATCTCTGTTCTGTAGCATCTCTTTCTGCTCTTATTTTCTTAATCTTCTCTGCCTCACTCTTCTATACTCTACATTCTCTATATTTTCTCTCTCTAACCTCTCTTATGCATATCCAGTTGATATTATTTATAGAGTTCCTCACATGACTGTTTGTATTTCACAAAGAATTTGGAGTGAAAAGTCATGACTCTTTGGCTTCTGTCTTATTATTCCTTTATCCAACTCATTTTTAAAATTATAACAAATTTCCATGCTACAGTGGGATTTTGTCTTTTCCTTAGGATACTTGCCTTTGCATCACAAAACAATATAAACAAAAAAATATTTACATTTTCAGTTACACATTTCAATGCCATTCAGCTCCTTTTCTGAACCTTGGCTTTACTGGATTTGTCTCTTCTGTTGTTGTTGAGTGACTGTTCTATATATCTTGGTTCACCTCTATGTTTATTTATCTGTTCACTGTACTTGTGTGCATCAACTACCTACATAACTGCTTTTCAGGTTTTATTCTCAAATACATATGAATCTGGGCGATGTTTTGTTCATTACCATCTCTGTTCTCAAGCTACCTGTCTACATTTTCTGTTCATATATGAGTTTAAACATAATGGTTTGAAACTCACATTACAATTTCAATTCATTCTTTTTCCCTGTACTATTTTTCTGCCACTGTCTCTAGCTCTTTCGTTCTTGCAGGCTCTTATAATAAACCCAATATTGCGACTTTAGCACAGTATAATTATATATCGTCATGTATGCATATTCTCGATTATTAATAAACTGTGGCTTTTGTTTAGCGCCCAACATATATATGGTCATGGTCTTGAAACCTTTAAAAACATCAAACTATATTACATTCCCCACTTAAATATATAATGCTTACTCAAATGTTTGGACCTTGGGAATTTTAAATATATATCTCGAGCTTTAAATCAATTGAACCGCTTATAACGTACCTTTGGCTCCGAGCCCACAAATATAAGCGATGGCTCAATTAAATATGTGCGCCATACATTGTTTATCACCTTGCGACTTAATTCATGATCCAATGGTGGATAATTCATCACCCTTTCAACCTCTGATCCTACGGACATCACGCTTTTAACTTGCACAAGAGTTAACATTCAATAGTTGCGAGTTGGACTGGGCCCCAGCGTTTAAACAGCCCTTCATATTCGACGGTAGAGAACGCGTTGCCTTGCTCCACACGATCCGATGGATATCGCACGGTGAAGATGCATGGACGATAATGCGCGATGGCACGCTGTGGAAGCATTTTTTCAACTTCACCCCATGCCACGTGTCGAGCTTTCTATGGAATCGCTCGCGAATGGGGAAAATCGCTTGCTCCACAAAAGCGGTGCGATGAAACCCGGAAACCACCTTCACTGTTCACCCGGTCACAGTTCCGCTCTTCTACACAGGGTTCCGGTCTCGTACAAGGTTTCACCTTTATTATTTAAAAGGGTTCTATCATACAGTCAACACCGAGACTCATAGACTAATCAATACCACAACATCGTTAGACCTTCCATACTTACACAGAAGCATACAACGGGAATTGTGCCATTACACAGAGGTGTATAACTACGAGCCTTCAAGAGTTTATGCAATTACACCATATTATCGCCTTGGTTCTAGAGCACGGAGCATCCAGTTAAACTTCTATACAGGTTTCTAAAGATAGAGGCGAAGCCTTTCAACACAATCTTCCACCACAATTTACCATGCTGGTAACTACAGGTATTGCTAAGCATAATCAATGACTTTCAGTAACATCAATTTATTCCAATCCCACGCAGAATCACAATAAATCTAATTACACAGAGCTCACACGGCTCCTATATTCCACATAGTCAATTTGTGTTCCACTGAGGGTTCAACGGCGTATCCACACATAACCCAGTCACAGAGGTTCATATTGGTCACAAGGATTCATCAGGAACACATTCTCATTACTGAACATACAAGCAGATTCTCAAGACAAAATTCGCATAGAACTCAGCTTGACAAATGCACGTTAACGCTGAAACAAATCTTCATTATACAGTGGAGTGCTTACAACTTTATAGTGGCCAGATCTTCAATCGATTAGCCCTTCTCCTATGTTCTGTAGTCCTATGCAGCCTATGCAGTTCTGATCCCACTAATTCACTGCTTGTCTCTGCTACCTCACTGCTGCTTTGTTGTTGTTTCAGGTGTTCCTCCTTTGTCATCTCCTTTGCCATCAATGACAACATTTGCAACAGTGAGCCGGGATGAGGGTAGATTATGGCATAGGCGATTGGGCCATCTTCATCATGGAGCCTTGAAATTCATGCAGCAAATATCTACTAGACTTCCAATGGGAACACTTGCTCAGTTAGATCAATGCAAGGGTTTCACCATGGGGAAGTATGTAAAGTCCACCTTTCATGAAAAGGAGAACCGTGCTTCGGGGATCCTTGAGAGGGTTCACACAGACGTGTGTGGACCATTCTTGATTTATTGAACAACAAAACATAAGTACCATGTAATATTTGTTGATGAATTTTCTCAAAAACGTTGGATCTTCTTCATGAAGAAGAAAGATCAAATATTCTCAAAGTTCTATGATTTTAAGGCATTGGTGGAGAAAGAGTCGAGGAATCAAGTGAAGGCTCTTAGGAGTGATAATGGTGGAGAATACTGTTTGGTGTGGAGCCTGATTATCTTGTTTATTTGTATCACAGTGTTGGACCCCTGTACCTTAATGGGGAGGCAACGCCACTCGTAATTAAATGCTACCTGGGGGGTCCAGAGGGGGCAGCTGCCCCCAAAGCTAAAAATAGATGTAAAATTGCCTTGTAAAAGTATATTAATTTCTAGTCAATCTGTGCCATTCATTAGGCGGATGATCTAACGGTAGAAGTTATGTTTAGTTTGGGGTTTTTTTCCCTAGAAGGCAACCACTCGCTTGTATGAGGGTATTGTATTGTGGCTATGTATTGTATGTGTATTCTCGGAGCGAGAAAAATATAGGGAGATTGTGAGAGAGAACAGAGGATATTACAACGGATCTGCTATAGGTTGTGTCTCTTAATTTTTGCTGGATAATAGAAAGGAAGGACTAGCTGTTCGGGTTGGACGTAGCCCAAACTGGGTGAACCACGTATATCTGTGTCTCTCTAGTTTTATGTGTTTTGTGTGCTTATGTTTTCCACATACTTTATGTGTTTCATTGCTCTGTAATATTTAATTTTCTAACAATTGGTATCAAAGCCGAAGGTCTATTTGGCTGATAAACTCGCAAGAAAGAAGGGTTCCTGGTTCGAGTGGGAGTAATGGCAAAAGATGGTAAGTTTAGGGTCGAGAAATTTAACGGCCAAAACTTCCCACTGTGGAAGATGTAAATGGAAGGTTATCTGTATTAGAAATATCTGTACCTACCATTGAGCGGAAAAACAAAGAAGTTGACGGCTATGAAAGATACAAAATGGGATATTCTCGATAGAAAGGCACTCGGAACAGTACGGTTGTGCCTTGCGGCATCGGTAGACTTCAATATTTCAAAGGAAACAACAACAGAGGGTTTGATTAAGGCATTGGCGAAATTATATGAAAAACCCTCGGCCTCAAACAAGGTATTTCTCATGAAACGCTTATTTAATATGAAGATGTCGGAAGGTGGATCTATTGCAGACCATTTAAATGATTTTAATATAGTTACCAGTCGATTAAGTTCTATAGCGGTAAATTTTAATGATGAAGTTAGGGCTCTTTTATTTCTGTGCTCATTGCCAAAAAGTTGGAACGGTTTAGTTATGGCCATTAGTAACTCTGTCTCTGGATCTAGAACTTTAAAGTTTGATGATGTTGTCGGTGCTATCCTTAGCGAGGAAATGCGACGGAAAAGCTCCGGTTAGACATTAGGTAATGCTTTGAGTGCAGAGTCTAGGGGAAGAAAAATGGAAAGAGGAAATAGCTCAGGATATCGCAGTAAATCAAGGAAAGGTAGATCCAAATCTAGATCGGGGATAGTGTGCTGGAAATGCAAAAAGAAAGGACACTTGAAGAAAGACTGTAGATCTTAGAAGGGAAAAGAAGGAGACGCACAACAAGAAAACAATCATGAAGCAAATGTGACAGGTGATGTGTTACAAGATGCTTTGATTCTTTCTTTCGAAAATGTTACCGATTCTTGGGTTGTAGATTCAGGGGCTTCATTCCATGCCACACATGATAAGAAATATTTTCATGACTATGTTCAAGGAGATTTTGGACAAGTCTGTTTGGGTGATGATAAACCCTGTAAAATTGTTGGACTGGGTAAAGTTATTGTAAAACAACGTAATGGAAATCAATGGCTATTAAAGGAGGTAAGGCATGTTCCAGATCTGAAGAAAAATCTGATTTTAACAGGGTAGTTAGGCAGTGAAGGTTGTGTGACAAATTTCACAGATAAAACTTGGAAGGTCACCAAAGGAGCCCTGGTAATAGAAAAAGGAGAAAAAGGTTGGTACATTGTATTTATGCAATGGTATTCTAACTCTGTTAATGCTTTAACTTCCAAAGGAGCAGATGCAACTTTATGGCATCATAGGCTCAGACACATGAGTGAGAATGGTATGAAGATTCTTCACTCAAGAAATTTGTTGCTGGGTTTGAAGAATGTTGATTTGGATTTCTGTGAGAATTGCATTTATCGAAAACAAAAGAGAGTCAGATTTCTCGGACTTGGGAAAGAAAAGAAGAGCGAAAAATTAGAGCTTGTGCATACAGATGTATGGGAACCTGCTCAGGTATCATCTCTTGGTGGCTCTCGTTATTATGTTACTTTTATTGATGATACAACTAGAAAAACTTGGATTTATTGTTTTCAGAATAAATCTACTGTATTTGATACTTTCAAGAAATGGAAAGCTTTGGTTGAGATTGAGACAAGAAAGAAGTTGAAGTGTCTCAAATCAGAAAATTTAGGTGAATATTGCAGCAAAGAGTTTGATAGGTATTGTTCAGAGCATGGAATTCGCAGAGAGAAGACAGTTCCAAGAACACCACAAGAAAATGGTGTGTCACAAAGGATGAACAGAACAATCATGGAGCGTGCAAGGTGCATGAGATTTCATGTAGGATTGCCTTTACAATTTTGGGCAGATGTTGTAGATACTACTGTTTATCTAATAAACAGAGGGCCTTCAAGTTCCTTGGATGGTAGTATTCCATAGGAAGCATGGACAGGTAAAAATGTAAACTACTCTTTTTTAAAGTCTTTTGGCTGTGAGGTCTTTGTCCATATTAATAAAGAAAACATAACAAAGATTCAGGGAAAATCAAAGAAATGTACCTTTATTGGATATGGTGTTAATTATTTTGGTTATCGCTTATATGATTATGAAAATCACAAAATCATTAGGAGCAGAGATGTAATATTCAATGAAAAGGTCTTGTTTAAGAATCAGTTGTAGGAAAAGAAACAGGAAAAAGAAAACAAAGAATACATAGTTCTTGAAGAGATCACAGAAAAGGTAAAGGTGCCTGAAAATAATAATAATCAAGAGCCACAACAACAACAACCACCACAACAGCAACAGGCACCTCAAACACCTGAGAGTTGTGTTAGAAGATCTACCGGAATAAGTAGACTCTCTGAACGATACTCTCCTTCATTATATTATTTATTGTTGACTGATTCTGGTGAACCTAACTATTTTGAAGAATAAATGCAGGTTGAAAGCAGGAAGAAGTGGGATCTAGCCATGGAAGAAGAGATGGACTCCTTAATGCATAACTAAACTTGGGACTTAGTCAGTTTTCCTGCAGGTAAAACTACATTGCAGAATAAATGGGTTTACAGGCTGAAGGAAGAAGATGGAGGAAAACAGAGGTACAAAGCTAGACTTGTGGTGAAGGGTTTTGCACAGAAGAAAGGTATTGATTTTGATGAAATATTTTATCCTATTGTTAAGATGACTTCAATCAGAACTATTTTAAGTCTTGTAGCAACGGAAGATTTACTTCTTGAACAGTTAGATGTAAAGACAACATTTCTCCATGGCAATTTGGAGGAAGAGATCCATATGGAGCAACCAGAATGATATGAGGTCAAAGGGAAGGAAAAATTAGTGTGCAGGTTAAAGAAGAGATTGTATGGCTTAAAACAGGTTCGAAGGCGGTGGTATCTAAAATTTAATAGGTTTATGTCTGAACAAGTTTATACTAGATGTCACTCTGATCATTGTGTTTATATGAAAAAGAAAAATGACAGCAACTATATTATATTGTTATTGTATGTAGATGACATGCTTGTTGCAGGGTTTAACATGTAGGAAATAAATGTGCTCAAAAGAAAATTGGCAAATTCATTTGCAATGAAGGATTTGGGAGCTGCAAAACAAATCCTTGGTATGAGAATAAGTAGAGACAGGAAAAATCGCAAATTAACACTGTCTCTGAATGAGTACATACAAAAGGTGTTGAAAAGATTTAATATGTAGAATACAAATCCAGTTAGTACACCTTTTGCTAGCCATTTCAAACTTAGTAAGGAGTTGTACCCCAAGAACCAAGAAGAAATGGACTATATGTCTAAAGTTCCATATGCATCAGCATTTGGAAGCTTAATGTATGCAATGGTCTACACAAGGTCTGATATTGCACATGTAGTGGGAGTTGTAAGAAGGTACATGAACAATCCAGGAAAATGAATTGGATGGCAGTGAAATGGATTCTGAAATATTTGAGAGGTACCACAAATCAAGCATTATGCTTTGGTGGTTCAAACATTGCTCTACAGGGATATGTTGATGCAGATATGACAGGTGACAGAGATAAGAGGAGGAGCACTACAGGATATGTATTTACTGTAGGTGGAACATCTGTCAGTTGGGTTTCAAAAATCCAGTGTTGTTGTGCTTTCAACAACAGAAGCAGAGTATGTTGCTGCTAAAGAGGCTAGTAAGGAAATGATTTGGTTACAAAGGTTTATGGATGAATTGGGTAAGAAGCATGATATGGGCATGTTATACAGTGATATCCAAAGTGCCATTCATCTTGCAAATAACTCGGCATTTCATTCTTGGAATAAACACATACATCTCAAGTACCATTTCATACGGTCAGTATTGGAAGATGGACAGTTGAAGTTGGAAAAGATACACACTAGCCAGAATCCTGCAGATATGCTAACAAAATTTGTAACCAGGGAGAAACTGAGATTATGCTCAGTTTCAATTGGCCTTCAAGGATGATGATGAAGATGAGAAATAGCCAAGTCCAAAGAGGAGTCATTGTCCAGCAAATGAAGTAGCGATGGAGTTGCTACAATCAGTCTCCAAGTGCGAGATTGTTGGGTGTGGAGCCTGATTATCTTGTTTATTTTGTATCACAGAGTTGGATCTTGGTACCTTAATGGGGCGGCAATGCCACCCATAATTAAACGTTGCCTGGGGGGTCCAGGGGGTCGACTGCGACTTTATGGAACCCCCCCTTGGTGGGGGGTTTCGGGGGCAGCATCCTTGAAGCTAAAAACAGATGTAAAATTTTCTTGTAAAAGTATAGTAATTTCTAGTCAATCTAGACCATTCATTAGGCGGATGATCTCACAGTAGAAGTTATGTTTAGTTTAGGGTTTTTTTCCCTAGAAGGTAACCCCTCGTTTGTATGAGGGTATTGTATTGCGGCTGTGTATTGTATGTGTATTCTCAGAGTGAGAAACAGATAGGGAGATTGTGAGAGAGAACAGAGGATATTACAGCGGATATGTTGTAGCTTGTGTCTCTTCATTTTTGCTGGATAATAGAAAGGAAGGACTGGCCGTTCGGGGTGGACGTAGCCCAAACTGGGTGAACCACATATATCTGTGTCTCTCTGGTTTTATGTGTTTTGTGTGCTTGTGTTTTCCGCATATTTTATGTGTTTCATTGCTCTGTAATATTTAATTTTCTAACAATTGGTATCAGAGCCAAAGGTCTATTTTGCTGATAAACTCGCAGGAAATAAGGGTTCATGGTTTGAGAGGGAGCAATGGCGGAAGATAGTAAGTTTAGGGTCGAGAATTTTAATGGCCAAAACTTCCCACTGTGGAAGATGCAGATGGAAGATTATCTGCACCAAAAAGATATGTACCTACCATTTAGCGGAAAAAAAAAGAAGTCGACGGCTATGATAGATGCAGAATGGGAGATTCTCGATAGAAAGGCACTCGGAACAGTACAGTTGTGCCTTGTAGCGTCAGTATCCTTCAATATTTCGAAGGAAACAAAAACATAGGGTTTGATTAAGGTGTTGGTGAAATTATATGAAAAACCTTCGGCCTCAAACAAGGTATTTCTCATGAAACGTTTATTTAATATGAAGATGTCGGAAGGTGGATCTATTATAGACCATTTAAATTATTTTAATACAGTTACCAGTCAGTTAAGTTCTGTAGGAGTAAATTTTGATGATGAAGTTAGGGCTCTTTTATTTCTGTGCTCATTGCCAGAAAGTTGGAACGGTTTAGTTATGGCCATTAGTAACTTTGTCTCTGGATCTCGTACTTTAAATTTTGATGATGTTGTCAGTGCTATCCTTAGCGAGGAAATGCAACGGAAAAGCTTCGGTGAGACATAGAGTAATAATTTGAGTGCAGAGTCTAGGGAAAGAAAAATGGAAAGAGAAAAGAGCTCAGGATATCACAATAAATCAAGGAAAGGTAGATCCATATCTAGATCAGGGATAGTCTGCTGGAAATGCGAAAAGAAAGGACACCTGAAGAAATAATGTAGATCTCAGAAGGGAAAATAAGGAGACGCACAACAAGAAAATAATCATGAAGCAAATGTGACAGGTGATGTGTTACAAGATGATTTGATTCTTTCTTTCAAAAATGTTACTAATTCTTGGGTTTTAGATTCAGGGGCCTCATTCCATGCCACACCTGATAAGAAATATTTTCATGACTATGTTCAAGGAGATTTTGGACAAGTCCGTTTGGGTGATGATAAACCCTGTAAAATTGTTGGAATGGGTAAAGTTATTGTAAAACAACAGAATGGAAACCAATGGCTATTGAAGGAGGTAAGGCATGTTCCAGATCTGAAGAAAAATCTGATTTCAACAGGGCAGTTAGGCGGTGAATGTTGTGTGACAACTTTCACAGATAAAACTTGGAAGGTCACCAAAGGAGCCCTGGTAATAGCAAAAGGAGAAAAGGTTGGTATATTGTATTTATGCAATGGTATTTCTAACTCTGTTAGTGCTTTAACTTCCAAAGGAGAAGATGCAGCATTATGGCATCATAGGCTCGGACACATGAGTGAGAAGGGTATGAAGATTATTCACTCAAGAAATTTGTTTCCGGGTTTGAAGAATGTTGATTTGGATTTCTGTAAGAATTGCATTTATGGAAAACAGAAGAGAGTTAGATTTATCCGAGTTGGGAAAGAAAAGAAGAGCGAAAAATTAGAGCTTGTGCATACAGATGTATGGGGACCTGCTCAGGTATCATCTCTTGGTGGCTCTCATTATTATGTTACTTTTATTGATGATGCAACTAGAAAAAAATGGATTTATTGTATTCAGAATAAATTTGATGTATTTGATACTTTCAAGAAATGGAAAGCTTTGGTTGAGATTGAGACAAGAAAGAAGTTGAAGTGTCTCAGATCAGACAATGGAGGTGAATATTGCAGCAAAGAGTTTGATAGGTACTGTTCAAAGCATGGAATTTGCAGAGAGAAGACAGTTCCAAGAAAACCGTAAGAAAATGGTGTGTCACAAAGGATGAACAGAACAATCATGGAGCGTGCAAGGTGCATGAGATTGCATGCAGGATTGCCTTTACAATTTTGGGCAGATGCTGTATATACTGTTGTTTATCTAATAAATAGAGGGCCTTCAAGTTCCTTGGATGGTGGTATTCCATATGAAGCATGGACAGGTAAAAAGGTAAACTACTCTTTTTTAAAGCCTCTTGGCTGTGAGGCCTTTGTCCATATTAATAAAGAAAACAAAACAAAGCTTGAGGAAAAATCAAAGAAATGTACCTTTATTGGATATGGTGTTAATGATTTTGGTTATCACTTATATGATTATGAAAATCACAAAATATTTAGGAGCGGAGATGTAATATTCAATGAAAAGGTCTTGTATAAGAATCATTTGTAAGAAAAGAAATAGGAAAAAGAAAACAAAGAATACACAGTTCTTGATGAGATCACAGAAAAGGTAAAGGTGCCTGAAAATAATAATAATCAAGAGCCACAACAACAGCAACCACCACAACAGCAACAGGCACCTCAAACACCTGAAAGTGGTGTTAGAAGATCTACCAGGATAAGTAGACCCCCTGAACGATACTCTCCTTCATTATATTATTTATTTTTGACTGATTCTAGTGAACCTTAATATTATGAAGAAGCAATGCAGGTTGAAAGCAGGAAGAAGTGGGAGCTAGCCATGGAAGAAGAGATAGACTCCTTAATGCATAACCAGACTTGGGACTTAGTCAGGTTGCCTGCAGGTAAAACTACATTGGAGAATAAATGGGTTTACAGACTGAAGGAAGAAGATGGAGGAAAACAGAGGTACAAAGCTAGACTTGTGGTGAAGGGGTTTGCACAGAAGAAAGGTATTGATTTTGATGAAATATTTTCTCCTGTTTTTAAGATGACTTCAATCAGAACTATTTTAAGTCTTGTAGCAACAAAAGATTTACATCTTGAACAGTTAGATGTAAAGACAACATTTCTCCATGGCGATTTGGAGGAAGAGATCTATATGGAGAAACCAGAAGGATATGAGGTCAAAGGAAATGAAAAATTAGTGTGTACGTTAAAGAAGAGCTTTTATTGCTTAAAACAGGCTCTAAGGCAGTGGTATCTAAAATTTGACAAGTTTATGTCTGAACAAGGTTATACTAGATGTCACTCTGATCATTGTGTTTATATGAAAAAGAAAAATGATGGCAGCTATATTATATTGTTATTGTATTTAGATGACATGCTTGTTGCAGGGTCTAACATGCAGGAAATAAATGTGCTCAAAAGAAAATTGGCAAATTCATTTACAATGAAGGATTTGGGAGCTGCAAAACAAATCCTTGGTATGAGAATAACTAGAGACAGGAAAAATTGCAAATTAACACTGTCTCAGAATGAGTACATACAAAAGGTGTTGAAAAGATTTAATATGCAGAATGCAAAACCAGTTAGTACACCTTTTGCTAGCCATTTCAAACTTAGTAAGGAGATGTGCCCCAAGACCCAAGAAGAAATGGACTATATGTCTAAAGTTCCATATGCATCAGCAGTTGGAAGCTTAATGTATGCAATGGTCTACACAAGGCTTGATATTGCACATGCAGTGGGAGTTGTAAGTAGGTACATGAACAATCCAGGAAAATAACATTGGATGGTAGTGAAGTGGATTCTCAGATATTTGAGAGGTACCACAAATCAAGCATTATGCTTTGGTGGTTCAAATATTGCTCTACAGGAATATGTTGATGCAGATATGGCAGATGATAGAGATAAGAGGAGGAGCACTACAAGATATGTATTTACTGTAGGTGGAACAATTGTCAGTTGGGTTTCAAAAATCCAGTGTTCTTGCACTTTCAACAATAGAAGTAGAGTATGTTGTTGCTACTGTTGTGTAACCAGCTCCAAAAATAGAAGAAAAGAGATATGAACGCCTTAGAAATAAGCCACTTCGAGGGGGCAACCTCCAATACATTACATAAATGAAAAATTCTTGGATGATTCAATTTACAAAACCTCCTTTCTATATATAGGGTCCATGAATATATCTATGTAATCCTGTTAGGCCTGATGTAATCCTAGCAAACCTAACAATAATAATTTAAGGGCACAATAATTACAATATGGGGGTTACAGGGGTACAATAATAACAATAAGGGGGTTACACTAACAACAATAAGGGACTATACTAGTAATATAGGGACCTAACATGCCCCTCTCCTTCAAAAAAGTGTTGTCCTCAACGCTTGAGTAGCTCTGGGTGCTTCCGTATAAAATTCTCATCCTCCCATGTAGAATCTTCAGTGGGTAAGTTCTTCCACTTGATGAGATACTCTGAAATTGATCGATTCCGTAGCTGTCGAGTTCTTGTTTCCATGACTGCTTCATGTTCCAATATGATTTTTCCTTCCTCATCAAGTTCTGGCAATATTGTTTGAACCAGAATATTTTCACCTATAACCTTCTTTAAGCATGAAACATGGAAAACTGGATGTACTCGCGAAGAAGCAGGAAGCTCCAATTTGTATGCCATAGTACCAATATTTTGCAACACCTTGTAAGGACCATAGTACTTTTGTGATAATTTATTATCCTTCTTAGCTTGCTTGAGGGACATTTGTTTGTATGGTTGTAGCTGTAAAAATACCCAATCTCCTACATCAAAACTTCTCTCGCTGCGATGTTGATCTGCCTGTTGTTTCATTCGATTTTGTGCCAAATTCAGGTTATCCTTTAAGGGTTGGAGAACTTCTTGCTGATGCTCGATGTGATCTTCCACTGCTTGAACCTTCGAATTTTCCCTTAAAGATGATGTGATCGATGGTGGATGATATCCATAAAGTGCCATAAATGGGGTCATTTTTGCTGCAGTATGGAAGGAAGTGTTATACCACCATTCAGCAAGAGGTAACCACTTGACCGATTGTGTTTGTTTATCGGATAAAAAACAACGAAGATATCCTTCCAAACATTTATTTACTATCTCTGTTTGACCATCAGATTGAGGATGATAAGATGAGCTATGAGCTAATTGAGTACCCAAACAAGAAAATAACTCCGTCCAAATATTTCCCGTAAAAATGGGATCTCTGTCGCTCACAATAACCCTTGGGCTTCCATGTAGCTTTTGAATTTTGTCCACAAATGTAGTAGCAACTATACTTGCTTTAAATGGATGAGATAATGCACAAAAGTGTGCATACTTGGTAAGTCTATCAACTACCACCATGATGAAATTCTTTCCTTCGGACTTAGGTAAACCTGTGATAAAATCCATTGAAATCTCCTCCCAACGCTGACTTGGAATGGATAAAGGTTGTAGAAGTCCCGGGGTCTTAATTGTCTCCACTTTATTCTGCTGGCAAACCAAACATTCCGCCACAAACTTTTGAATATAAGATTTAAGGCCATCCCAAAAAAATTCTTTCTTCACCCTGTGGTAAGTTTTTAAAAATTCTGAGTGTCCTCCTAAAGGAGAAGTGTGCAATTCCAGAAGAATATTTTGTTTTAGTTGGGAATTCTTACAAAGATATAAGCGATATTTGTACCATAAGGAATCATTTTCCAACTAAATGTATCAGATGTACTAGGATCTTGCTGCAACTTTTGAATGAGTGTCCATACATCTTTGTCCTTCTTCCATTCATCTCTTGCTTAAGTTATCCAATCTGGTTGGATAATAGAAATGGCACAAAGCAATGCTTCCACCTCTTCATTCTTTCTTGAGAGTGCATCTGCAACAACATTAAGCTTTCCCTTTTTGTAGATTATTTCAAAGTCATAACCCAACATCTTTGTGACCCATTTTTGTTGTTCTTCTGACGATAGTCTTTGTTCCAAAAAGTGTTTAAGACTATCATGATCAGTTTTTACCTTGAAGTGTCTTCCCATTAGGTAAGTTCGCCATTTCTTTAGTGCATGTAGTATTACTAACATTTCCTTCTCATAAATAGGTTTCTGTAAATACTTTCCTTTGATTGGACGACTTTCAAAAGCAATGGGTCTTCCTTCCTGCATTAAAACTGCACCAATTCCATTTCCTGAGGCATCACATTCCACAATAAAGGTTTTGGTGAAGTCTGGTGTAGCTAAGACCGGTGCTAGGCACATTGCCTCTTTAAGACGTTCAAAGGCCTTAGTTGCTTCAGGAGTCCATGAAAATGCATCTTTCTTCAATAATGTTGTTAGAGGTGCTGCTATTCTCCCATAATTCTTAACAAACTTGCGATAATACCCTGTTAACCCGAGAAATCCTCGCAACTGCTTTATAGTCGTGGGGAATTTCCATTCCTTAATGGCTTTAATTTTGTTAGGGTTTACTTTAGCACCCTCGTGAGATATAATATGACCCAGATATTCCACCTCTTGTACTCCAAAGAAACATTTGGATATTTTTGCATATAATTGTTTCTCCTGCAATAGTTTGAGCACCCTGTCAACATGTTCAACATGATCCTTCCAAGAACTGCTATAGATTAGTATATCATCAAAAAATACCAGCACAAATTTTCTAAGGAAGGGTTTGAAAATGGAATTCATCAACCCTTGAAATGTAGAAGGTGCATTGGTAAGGCCAAAAGGCATGACCAAAAATTCATAATGACCCTCATGAGTTCGAAATGATGTTTTTGGAATATCTTGAGTCTTCATTCTAATTTGATGATATCCTGAACGAAGATCCAACTTGGTAAAATAAATTGCTCCATGTAATTCATCCAATAATTCATCAATCACAGGAATGGGAAATTTGTCTTTAATGGTGAGCTTATTGAGCTCCCTATAATCAGGACACATTCGCCATGATCCATCCTTCTTGTGTACCAATACTACAGGAGCAGAGAAAGAACTTTGACTAGGTTGAATTATACCCGCCTCTAAAATTTCTGCAATCATACGTTCAATTTCGCTCTTTTGGACGTAAGGATATCTATAAGGCCTGATGTTTGGAGGAACACTTCCTGGAATCAAATGAATAGCATGATCATGATCACCAATAGGTGGGAGTCCTTTGGGAGTTTCAAACACCTTGGAATGATTGTCCAAGACTTGTTGGAGATCTGCAGAAATAGATGATTTTGATGTTGGAACTTCTAGTGAGCATAATTGTGCAATTGCGCCTCGTTGTTCTTTCTTTAGAAGCTTTGTCATGACATTAGAGCTTATTATCCTTCCTGGCTTCCCTTCAATACCCCGTAATTCGACTTCCTTTCCTTCTGAAAAAAATTTCAAGAAAAGTTCTTGAAAATTAAAAGCTACCATCCCCAAAGATTGTAACCATTGTACTCTAGTACAACATCAGCACCTCCCATAGGAATGGAAAGCATTGGACTAGTCAATACATATTCCCCCATGGTTAGCTTAATATTATGGCATTTTCCAGAGCAATTTATAGTTCCTCCATTTGCAACCATCACTTGACATTCTGGTGCTGGGTATAGGAAACAATTTAATTCATTGGCTACCTTATAATGAATAAAATTATGGGTGCTACCTGAATCAATCAACACTATTACCCTTTTCTTCTTTATATGTCCTTCTATCTTGAGAGTTTGAGGAGTGGTAATTCCTGCCGGTGCATTACACGATATGGTCGGATTCATTTCTTCCTCTTCTAGGGGTGGTTCCTGGTGTATATCCTCTTCTTGTTCATTTTCTTCTTCTTCTTCACAATCTATGTAAAATAATTTCTTCTCAGCACACTTATGACCTTTAGTGTGTTTGCTATCACAACTGTAGCAAAGCCCTTTTGCTCTTTTTTCTTCCAATTGTTGTGGTGTCAACCTTGTAGGTTGTGGAAATCTAGGCGTAGCACCACTTCCTTCTTTATAGAATTGAGTGGTAGGCTTCCTTGTCGCCATAATTTTACATTCAACTTTTCTTGCCAACCTGAATGCCTTCTCCAATGAATCGGGTTCCAAAACACGAACTTCATGTTGGATGTTATCGTTTAGAGTACCTAAGAAGAGATCAATCCTGTGTTCCTCTGGAATATTAGTTACCCTTATATTCAATTTTGGAAGTCCTCAATGTGCTGCCCCACTAAACCCTTTTGTTTGAGATTTATCAATTGGCTAAAGAAGGTGTTGCTCTTTGTATCCTCATAATGTGCTATCATTTCCTCCGTAAAAATTGACCAAGTGACAATTTTTTACGGGAGCAAAGCCATCGATACCATACAAATGTATTTTGTTCTAAATGTAAAGTTGCAATGCGTACCTTTTGTGTGTTTTGCACGTTATGGAGATCAAAATATTGCTCCATCTGTAGTATCATGTTACAGGATCCTTTCCATCAAACTTCCTCATATCCATTTTTGGAATATGGTGGTTCTTCCCGCCAACATTAGAGTTTATGAAATCACGATTAACATTTATTTTGTTCTCATCATGAGGTTCTTCTACTATATTTCCACCATTAGGAATCATTTATTGTTTTAAGCTTGTCATCAAGCCTTCCATGTATGCTTTTAGATCATTCTTCATGTTTTCCATGTTGTCTTTCATGTCATCCATCTTAGCTTCCATGCCCACTTCCATGCCATCCATCTTAGCTTCCAAACCATTCATCTTAGCTTCCACGCCTTTCTTCAAACCATCCACCTTAGTTTCCATGCCTTTCTTCAAAACTTCCATTTCATTTTTTGTTGTTCTTTGCGAGAGCGAAATTTGTTGCATTTTCTCTTGTAATTTTGATATGTCATGTTGCCATTCTTCATCTTCATGAGTAATAGTAGAGCCTTCTAAAGGCTTAATGGGTGTTGAATTATTTTTAGGGGCCATTTAAGACTCCAATATTGATATCTATTCTACAATAGGCCCTTGCAATCAATTCAACTTGATTCTTCAAACAAGACTTATGCAATTCGGAAAAAAAATACACACCTTTTACTTGCTTTGAGGAGCTCGATATTGAAATTGTATTATCTCTATGATTGCAGCTCTTCAATATCTGAAATTCAGCATTGAAGTAGCCCTCTAAATTCTCTTTTGAATGCCACAGGTCTGACCTGATTTGGATTCTCCAAGACAAAGTTGTGTCCAATCTCCCACAATGACCTAATTATGGACTGGTTCAGTAGAGCGAACTTGTACGACTTGCCACGTGTCACTGTTTTGTCCTTTGTCTCTGAAATTTATATCCAAGAAACTACAGTCCGTGTACTTGCGACCAATTTTTACGGCACTCCAATCCAATCCCCAAAGAGAGAGTTATTGAACTTTTCCCACGATCACCTCTTTGAGATGAAATTCAGGAGCCTGAAAAAGCACTACCTTCCACAGATCATATCTCCAAAAATATTGCGAACCAAGCTCTGAAATTTTTTGACGAATTTCCTCAGGATTTCAGCTTTGCACCATATGAATTTCAGACTCTGAACCTTCGTACAAAAAAATTTATAGCGCAAATGCCACGATGACCTGTTTATGAGCCTGAAAAAATACCTAACTTCCACAGATGATATCTCCTCAAATATTGCGAACCAAGATCTGAAATTTTTAGACAACCTTCCTCAAGATTTCAGCTTCGCACCCTAAAAATTTTAGCTTCTGAAGCTTCGTAGAAAAAAAGTTATAGCGAAAATGCCACGATGACCTGTTTGGAGCAGCGAAACCCTAGAATCCCAAAGCTCTGATACCAAATGTTGTGTAACCAGCTCCAAAAAGAGAAGAAAAGAGATATGAATGCCTTAGAAATAAGCCACTTCGAGGGGGCAACCTCCAATACATTACATAAATGAACAATTCTTGGATGATTCAATTTACAAAACCTCCTTTCTATATATAGGAGTCCATGGGGCCATAATGTAATCCTAGTGGGCCACAATGTAATCATAGCCGACCTAACAATAATAATTTAAGGGAACAATAATAACAAAATGGGGGTTACAAGGGTACAATAATAAAAATAAAGGGGTTACACTAACAACAATAAGGTACTATACTAGTAATATAGGGACCTAACAGCTACAGAGGCTAGTAAGGAAATGATTTGGTTACAAAGGTTTATGGATGAATTGGGTAAGAAGCATGATATGGGCATGTTATACAGTGATAGCCAAAGTGTCATTCATCTTGCAAATAACTCGGCATTTCATTCCAGGAATAAACACATACAACTCAAGTACCATTTCATATGGTCAGTATTGGAAGATGGACATTTGAAGCTAGAAAAGATACACACTAGCCAAAATCCTGCAGATATGCTAAAAAAAGTTGTAACCAAGGAGAAACTGAGATTATGATCAGTTTCAATTGTCCTTCAAGGATGACGATGAAGATGAGAAACAACCAGGTCCAAAGACAAGTCATTTTCCAGCAAATGAAGCAGCGGTGGAGTTGCTACAATCAGTCTCCAAGTAGGAGATTGTTGGGTGTGGAGCATGATTATCTTGTTTATTTTGTATCACAACGTTGGACCCCTGTACCTTAATGGGGCGGCAACTTCTCCCATAATTAAACACTGTCTGGGGGGTCCAGGGGGGCGGTTGCGACTTTGTGGAGCCCCCCCCCTGGCAGGGGGTTTCGGGGGCAGCACCCCAGAAGCTAAAAACAAATGTAAAATTGCCTTGTAAAAGTATAGTAATTTCTAGTCAATTTGGGCCGTTCATTAGGTGGATGATCTGACAGTAGAAGTTATGTTTAGTTTAGGGTTTTTTGCCCTGGAAGGCAACCCCTCACTTGTATGAGGGTATTGTATTGCGGCTGTGTATTGTATGTGTATTCTCGGAGTGAGAAACAGATAGGGAGATTGTGAGAGAGAACAGAAGATATTACAGCGGATCTACTGTAGGTTGTGTCTCTTCATTTATGTTTGATAATAGAAAGGAAGGACTGGCTATTCAGGGTGGACGTAGCCCAAACTGGGTGAACCACGTATATCTATGTCTCTCTGATTTTATGTGTTTTGTGTGCTTTTGTTTTCTACATATTTTATGTGTTTCATTGCTCTGTAATATTTAATTTTCTAACAAATACATCTCTAACGAATTCAAGAAATTCTGCAGTAAAGAAGAAATTTGAAGAGAACTCATAGCGCCTCATAACCCACACTAAAATGGGGTCGCAGAGAGGAAGAACATAACGATCGTGGCTACAACATGAGCGATGTTTCATGATCAGGACCTACCAATGCATTTGTGGGTAGAAGCATGCAACAATGTGGTTTATGTGCAAAACCATTGTCTTCATAGAGTACTTGGCATGAGTACACTTGAAGAAGCTTTCATTGGTAAGAAACCAGATGTTTAACATTTTAAGATTTTTGGCTCATTTGTTTATTTGCATGTGACCTAGGACGCGAGGAAGAAGTTGGAGCCGACCGCTAAATTTGGGATTTTTGTGGGGTACATAGAAACAAATCATAATTATCATGTGTGTTTTCCAAACAATAGAATGATTTTTGTGTGACGAGATATAAAATTCGATGAGGGAAAATCCATGTGATTGACGCTTGAGAGGGAGTTGAACTTGCATGTGGAGGAGGAACTGTTGGTTCCCAAAGATGAGTCTCTAGATGTGGATCAGCCACAGGAGGAGGTTCATGGGGTGGATGAGTCCACTCACGCAGATCCAACCATCACAAATTGCAGAAAGCGTACCATGGAAGCTGATAGGCTGAGACTTGATGTTGCACAGAATGTTGGAGCCCCTACTTCACAACGCAGACAAAGATAGTCTCCTAACCGATTTACTGGATACATGGCTCTCACATGAAAATTTATTGTGATTGGACCATCCTCCTTTCAGGAAGCAGTGGAGGAGCCCACATGGCTAGATGCAATGGTGGAGGAGTATGACTCCATTGTCAAAAAAAGTGTTTGGGAAATTGTTCCAAGGCCGGTTGATAAATCAATGGTATGTTCGAGATGGATCTACAAAGTAAAGTAAGCTGCTGATGGGAGTGTTGAGAAATACAAGGCTAGATTTTTTTCCCAGGGCTTCTCACAGATCGAGGGGATAGATTATGAAGAGACCTTTTCACCTATCACATGTTATTATTCCATAAGGACCATCCTTGCTCTCTCAGCGCAGATGGGCTGGCGCATTCATCAGATGGATGTGAAAACTATGTTTCTCAATGGGATCATTGAGGAAGAGGTGTACATAGAGCAGCCTGAAGGTTTCGAGATATTCAACATTGAGTCACATGTGTGCTGACTCAAAAGAGCGATGTATGGGTTGAAGCAAGCACCCCATGCTTGGTACACTCAGGTAGACAGCTATTTCATTGGACTGGGCTTCACCAAAAGTGAAGCAGATGAAAACCTATACCAAATTGTGGTGGAGGGTAAGCTTTTAATCATTGTTCTTTATTTTGATGATTTAATATTGACTGGTAGTTGATATATTCATGTAAGGAGTATCTTGCAAGGGAGTTCAAAATGAAGGATATGGGCCTCCTTCATTATTTTCTTTGATTAGAAATATGGCAGCGAGATGGTGAAATTTTTGCGTCTCAAGGAAAATATGAAAGGGAGATATTGGGTAAGTTTCCCATGGAGGGATGCAAACCCACGGATACTCCTCTTCCAGGAAACTAGAGGAAAGAGGATGATACTTCTGGAGAGGTAGTGGATGCTACTGTCTATCGACAGTTAGTGGGTTCGCTAATGTATCTAGTGAACATGAGGCCATATATTTTCTATGCGATTAACTAGTTGAGTCAAGCTATGGTTAATCCTACCAAGATCTTTTGGAAGGTGGGCAAGAATGTCCTGAGATAGCTAAGGGGCACTTCATAGTATGGTTTATGGTACAGACAGATGGATGGAGTGAAGTTGCATGGCTTCACGAATGCAGATTGGGCGGGTAGCCCATCGGACAGAAAGAGCACATTAGGGGGGATCTTTTAACATTGGATCTATAGCTGTTTTTTGGTACAGAAGAAAGCAGAGATTTGTGGCACTCAGTTTAGCAGAAGTGGAATGCATGGCAGCGAGTCAAGATGCATGTGAGGCTATCTAGATGAGAAAGATCTTGTTTGGTTTGTTTGGTTCTCATATGGATCCGACAATGATTCACTATGATAATAAGAGTTGCATTAAACTCTAGATTAATCATGTGTTTCATGATAGATCTAAGCATATAGATATCTCGTACCATCATCTCAAATATTTTGTGCAGAGGAGAATCATGTTGCTTTAGTACATTCCTACGGAATATCAGGATGTAGATATTTTGACGAAGGCACCCACCAGGAGAAAATTTGAATACCATAAAGACAAGATCGAGGTGAAGGATAATCCCTTTCTTGTTGAGAGGGAGCGTTGAGATTCAACAAGAAGATCCTAGTGAAAATCAAGCACCTACACTAGGATGGAGCCTCAAGATATTTTTAGGTGTATGTCTATTTATAGATGTCTATGCAAATTGTCTTTATAGATTGCATGTCTATTTATAGATGCATGTCTACTATTATTATCCCTTAATATTAGTTGGACAATAAACTATATTCTATTCTCAATGAGCACTTGGAAATAGTTAACTGAAGTGGAAAATCAATTAGCCAAAGGAATTTTGAATTAAGTGGTTGGTTGGTGGGACATGCAGGTTGACTTAGTTGTAACTGAGTTATTTGAAGTTGTAACAGAGTTGGAAGTGCAGTTATGCAAGTTGTAAAGTAGTTTAACTCAGTTAAGTTAGTTAAACTCAGTTGTGCTAGTTGTAACTAAAGATACACTAAAGATACACTAGTGAGAGATTAATTGAATTAATTATTAATTAATTCACAATCAGTGTTCTCACATGCAACTGAATATTTACGATTATTAAATGCATGCATGTCAGTTCCAATGGAGACCCAGTTAAGTTATAGGTGAAAGGGAAGTAAACTATCAGTTGTGACATTATCTTGTTGCATACATGCAACCACACACACATTGGATGTGCCCATGAGGATTGCGCAGTCAAGGCAAGTAAGATTGCATTCATTCAGGGATTGTTATTAGCAGGGATTGCACAGTGGAGGTAGGCCATTTGGGGACAGTAAATTGGCTAAGGAACTTGCCAATTTTTGTATGATAGTGTGAGACAATTAGCTCATGTAGTGAAACAATTAGCTCATGTACTGAGAGCTCTTGGATTAGAGCTTTGTATGTAATTGTTTCATGATCCATGATATAATATGCAATAGAAGATAGTGGGGTTTTTATCTATAAGCTTTCCCCGGTAAAATTATATGTGTTGTTTGTGATTGATCTTTCTTCATGATATTGTAATTGGCGATTGTGTTTTAAATTTACACAAAGATAAGTAGAAATTATTTTGTATTTAATAGTAGCATATTGTTAGATCGAGGGAATCCAGGACATACATGTATTTTGTATTAAATTTATATAATGTAAATTAGGCTCTCAGCTATGGGAAAACCCCTCCAAGGGGAAAACCCAAAAAACTCTTCTCTTCTTAAAGAATATGATTCATATGAGACACAAAGAATGAAACCCTAGACCAATTCCTTCTCCAAGTACCAAGTCATCCCTCCAAAAATTCCTTCCTTGATTCTGCACCATCCAACTACAAATTGCAACTTCAACCTACCAACTTCAATACAACAACTCGTCCTGCAACTTTGTCCCTGCAATTTCGGCCTTGCAACTTCTATAGAAACCCTAATCCAACATCTTCCTGATACCTTCCTAGATAAATATATCTCTTCCTGAGGTCAACAAGGCCGGGATAGATCATTCTTCCTTCTAGCAACATGATACTAAACTTTATTGTACTGCAACTAGAACCTACAACTTCACCTCTTTCTGTAGCACCAGAAATCCTAGAACTTTGGATGTGTGAGAGAGATAGAGCCCAAAACATATAAGTTTTCTTCCTTCTTGGATTCTTCTTGCTTCCTATACCTTTTCTCTCCTTTTCTCTTGCTTCCGAGCTAAAGATCAAACTTCTTCTTCTGTGATCTAACTTGTGGATGAGTGTGTCTAAAATGAGGTCGAATTTTTCCTATATATAGCCTTTTCCAAGGGGTCAATTTCCCTTCTTTAGGCCAACTTGAAGCTATCAGGGCTGATTTGTACTATTGGCATTTCCAGCAATTTATAGAAAATATTTGTTTTTCCAAATGCTTTTTTCTTAGAAGGCTCCTATAAACATGATGTTGACTTCTTTGACTCATCAAAATAATTCTAAGGCCTAACAAACCCTATAAGCATGAATAACATGCTTTTACCTAGAAGACCATAAAAAATTAGCATGAAACCCATGCTTTAATAATAACAACTTTTTATTTTCTTCTTTTGTTGGTTACATAGGATACATATTGAAATGTGTACAACAATTATGAATACTGGAACTAGTTACATTTTCAAAACCCCCTCTTAACTAGGGAGGTTTTCATAATTGTACAACTAGTACAACATCATTCTCAAACTGAAGAGGTCTCATAAGAAGAGTTAGGTTGATAAGCCAAACTGTAAGCATCATCATTATAACCAACACTATGACTGAGGCCTAACTTAACAAGCTCAAATTTATTCGAGAGTATTATGTTGGAAGTCTCTACGTGTGATATCGAACTACCTCTACAAGGTACATACCCCATCCATATGTTCACAAGGTATGTCCTTTTAGGAATATTCTTATATTTGATCTCCAATTTTGAGCCCTTAAAGAATATTAGTCCTCTTTGACCATTCTTCTCTTGGATACATGTCCTATACTCAAGGAGTGCCAGTACCTTTCCTTTCTTGGATTCTATATCCTCAAGGAAACCACAAATTCTTATCTAATCCTCCATCCTTCTCTCCTCATTGCCTGAAAACGAGAATCCACATGTGATTTCCAACATAAATCCCTCTCAACCAGAGAGGGTAACCCTATTCCCTCTTGATTTGGGAATAGATCCTTGATTCTATTCAAGGAGACTCCTTTAGTCCCTCTCAAAATCATAGGAGATTCCAAAATTCCTTGATATTTGGGAATTCAACACTAGAATAATTGTAACTTATATTTATAAGAGTATCATCTAAAAGTTCTTCACAGTTTCATGTCTCTCTTTTTCCTTCACATCTCATTATATCGATATTTATTCTTTTTTAGGTATCACGGGGCCATTTTCCCTCTTCAATCTTATGACAGGATATAGGTCATTTTTTTTTCACCACTTTCATCTTCGACATTAAGAAGGCATTGCATTGAATCTTCAAGTTTATCATATCTTCCTCATGAAAGTGATCTCCTTTGACCTTCAGGTTATATTCTCGAAATGCTACCTTTCAATCCCAAGATGGACACATATTGACTTCACCATTTCTAGGTACCATATGTTGAGCTTCTCTCAACATTCTTCATACGTTTCCAACCATATAGTTGAATTTTCCTCAATTATCAACATGTATTCCTGCAACATCCTTCCAAGTAGAAAAAATAATATGTTAACCCGATAGCCAACAATAATGAAAAGCATACTTACCTCATTATAATTATCTTATCGTTCCATCAACATCCTCATGGTCCATCTCCACTTGAATCTTCCTTCATGCATCAAAGTGCCCAAGGATCAAACTTGGTTACCAATTTAGAACTTTTCTTCTGGAGATTATATTGGATGTTAATTGCTATATTCTAGAGAAATTTTGTATCATTTTATACATCCTTAAATAATTCAAATTATTTATTTTAAACATCATAAAATTATACTAAGCACGTCACAAGATTCTACATGAATATTATCCAAATGTCACTTTTAATGTGAATTCCTATGCTTCTTATTCCATAATCTAGTTATATATGTCTCCCAAAGAGATTGCATCTTGGCACATTGCATTCCTTCATCCTTTAACAATATTGTTTCCACATTACATGGAATGTATAATAACCTTTTCATAATGCTTCTACCAAGAACCTTCCAAAATTATGGTCCTTCCAATATCATGATGATCCATCTAAGAAAAATGACAGCCTCTGTGATATTTTTGCAAGAAACTCTAGGTGATGATATGAGCATATCCACTGCATTGAATGGAATGCTATGCAATTGGTAATTATAAAAAATAGATGCCAGAGGAAGATCTGTAGATATGGCTCTATGGATAAACCCCATCACTATAAAAATCTTGTAACATTTGGAGATGTGATGGTATCTTAGGAACATATATCATCTCTGCAAATTTCGGCATGGATACTAGATTATTCAATGTATATGGACCATGTGGGGAGAGGAGTACGTTCTGGAACAACATAATGAGTAAAACATGTATGAAAATGGAAAACTTAGTGATATGTGGGGATTTGAATTTCTCGTTGTGTACGTCTGAAATATGGGGCACCCACTTGCAACAAGATCATCGCTCTAAATTTTTTACTCACTAGATTGAAGAAAATAATCTTGTTGACACTAGTTTGACTCAGATGTTACCCACTTGGAGGAACCAATGAACTGGGGATCAATTGATAGCTCATATGATAAATCCATTTCTTAGCAAAGAATATTTCCTAAACAATTTCCCCCTATACAATCAATGGGTAGGCACTAGGGGTATATCCGATCATTTCCCCATATACTTGGAACTTGGGAGACACTCCATGAAGCCAAATGCTCATTTAAAATTTAAGGCCACATGGTTGAAGGAACGAGAGTTCATAGAAATTATCAAAATCAATTGGAGACATGTGGAATTACAGGAATCAGGATCTGCTGCTAGAAGATTTGAGGAGAACATGAAAATGATCAAACAAAAAATGATCGAATGGGTGAAATATAAAGGAAAAAAATATGATGAAGACTTCAAGAATATATCTAATGAAATCAGGTCACTGGATGTGCCTGGTGGAGGAGGGTATGAAAATAATGAATGAAATTATGATTAACCCAACTTGAATTAAAGAACAATAAAATTATCAAGGATGGAGAAGAGACATGGAGGCTTCGAATTCGATCCATCTGGCTCCAAGAGGGGGATGATAATACCAAAATTTTCTAGCAATATGCGAAAGGTATAAGGGCTACAAACACCATCTGGGAATTAACATACCAACGGGGCATAAAAACGGAGTTGGCACGAATGCGGGTTAGACACTTTAGAACTACCTTCCAGGTACAACAGGAATGCTCCTTACATGATATCATATATACTACATCTCGTTTTCTTTGTTTTTTTATGAAGATGAAAATTCAGAACTTATGGCCCATATTACAACTAGAGAGCTGGAGGTTGAGCTTCACTGGTTAAAGAAATAGAAGAGCCCCGGTCCAGATGGTTTGCCGGTAGAATTTTTCCTGGAATTCTATGATCTAATTGGTAATGACATTCTGAAGGTAGTAGAAGAATGTAGAACCTTCGGTAAGTTGTATGGTGCTTATAACAGACTTTTAAATTAGCCTTTGCAAAGGAAATTCATGAGTTTTTAGTGATTTACTTAGATGACATAATTGTATTTTCTAAGACTGATTATGAACATTTGGATCATCTTAGACAAGTCCTTATAAAATGAAGAAATTTTGGCATCTCTTTAAACCCTAGGAAAACTTTATTTGGATTAGAAGAAGGCAAGTTACTAGGACACATAATTTCTAAGGAAGGTGATGCAGGGTTACCCCTGCAAAAACCAGGATCTTTCAATTCATGCATGTACAAATGCATCTCCAAAACTTTACCCAACAAAAACCTCCTTTCTGGAAATTTTACACATTTCAATTCTTTCTTAGAAGCTCTTAAACAAATGGTTCAAACTACAACCCAACAAACTGTTTCATCAAACACTTCACATGCACCTTGCAATCCGTTGTATTATGCCTTCCAATTGAACCGCTCCAATCTCCCTGTAATGATTTTTCAAAACATTCTTACATTTCTCAATCGATCTCTCTGTTTGACTGATCTTACCGCAAATAAACATTGAATTATTGCAATCGATTCCTCCGTATCCTGTGCAACCTATTAGCAGCCAATTAATGAATCAATGCTCTGCACAGAAACTATCTCCATGACAATCGATTAACGGAAACTCAGATCTAGTTTTAAAAAAACTGAAAGCCAAAAAAATTAACATTTTTCCACACAATTGCAATAGTGCTCCTCTGCTTTATGAATTGACCATCAACTGAATTAAAAAACCCTCAATTTCACCAATTCTTCCACTCATAAGTGATGGCTTTGGATTACCATTTAAACTTTTGGCAATCTCTACAAATAAATTACATCATCGACCTACCATTTGCTGCTTCTACGCATTCAATAGATTCCGATGAGAATCAAACTCTGACATACACAGATATATATCAATCGGCGATCACAATCACTAGGATTGAATACTGTTTAACTATCACCCGATTCCACCCTTCCGATCCAATACAATTGGAAATCAGAATCGCTGGTTCATCACCAATCGGCGATCCACAATGCTATGATATATATTTGTTAACAACTGCTCCGATCCGATTCAATCGGAAATCGGAGATCGGCACATCCCAATGTCTCTTCTCTTTAACTGTCGCGATGTCTACCGGACCCGATTCACAATACACTGATTAATATAAATTTGAAATCCGTTTAAAAAAGGTTCCAACAACAAATTATGCCACTTCTCTGTGTTAACTAAATTTCCAGCTTATTAGTTTCGACAGTGCCCAAATTGCATCGATCACAGGAATTCTTGCAGTTTTAACACAAAAACATACACAGGCTATCACGAATTCAAGCAATTACACATCAACCATAATTCAACTTCGTGGCGCATCACACAAAGAGTCACACGAATATACATAAAAAGTAGAGTTTTCCCTTGGCTATTTTCCACAAGGAGGAAATCTCTGTTACAAAGAAATACAATCCTCACTCCAAATCTGAGCTTTTTCTCCACACCAAGACACACACTAATGCTACTCAAAAACTACTCTAATCCTCTCGCTTCTAAACAAAACCTATTCTAATCTTCTTCGCTCTCACTCTCTTTGAATTATACAAGAAGACACAATTTATACAAATAAATGGTTTCATGAACCAATTTTGATTCTGAACCAGAAATCTCTCTACCTCTCCTAAAAAATCTCTTCAATCCCACTCTTTTCCAAACTAACACTAAATAAAGCTTTTAAAATCTCTCATACTCTATTCTAGCCAAATAAATCCAACTATTTGGCCTGATCTCCATACAAGGAGGATCACTCAGCCACCTACACCCTATCCTCATATTTAACAATAAATAAACAAATAAAATTAATTAAATTATTTTCTTCCAACCCCTTGTTAGTCACAACATGTGACCATGCTATCACATTGCTGACTAGCCTGAATGCTCCTGCATCAAACTCCCAAAGTTGAAAGTTTCCATGACCTCCTGGTCATGTGCTTCTTCTGCTGTCCATCCAGTATCCCAAACTTTACTTTGTAACTGGTCATCACTTTCATTATGCTACTGATTCAATTCTTTTGCCACTGTCACTTTTGTTCCTTCAGATTTCCAAATCTTAATTTGCTGTTGTTCTCTGTTCTTGCTGATATAAATTCCTGTGGTCAATTTCTCCTTCTTGCTGTCCCTCTTCTCATCTGATTTCATCTTCCACAATTTCTCAATCTCCTTCTTATCATTTGTCTCTAACTGAACTCCACTAACATCTGTCTGCGGTACAAGATTATCATTCAATAGTTCAATGGCTAGGATTTCTTGGAGCATATCATTGTGAAGTATCTTTTCATTCTCTATACTTATACTATCGCAACAAAATGATGTTATATCATCTTCTCCTTCAACAGGAACAAAATTCTGGTTTTCTAGAGCTTCTTCATGGTTTACAGATTTAATAAAATAATTCACTTTAGAATCATAGAATTTCTGAACTCCTGCATCTATCAACATCATCATGCATTCTTCCACAGTTTCCATAATATTTCCATTTTGGTTTTCTATTGAAAATACTTCATTATAATTATCATCACAAATTTTCATTTGTTTATCTTCAGCTCCTTTAATCATGACAATTTCCCTGTCAATACCATCATTCTCAAAATCATTAAATACATGCTCAAAATATCTTTCTGTTTCATCCATTTCTTCCAGTAATCTCACTTCTTCATCAACATGCATAAGCACATTGTCCAATCGCTGTTCCTCACCTGTCAAACCTGAAAACATACACAACATGTCAGTTTCAAAAATGAAAGGCTCTTCATTCGAAGCCTCAATGATCAGCTTCTCATGCTCCTCTGAACTATTCTGATAGTTCACTAAATTATTGAGAAATTCTTCCTCAACATCTCTGATTTTTTCCTCGTCAAAGAGAACTTCTGGGACTGCAACTTCTTGCCAATGCTTGGCCATTTCATCATAATTTTGTAGAATACCTTCCTGTTCTACACAATTTCTTCCAATACTCAGTTTGTCCAAATAAGACAATAATGCCTCTTCCTCTTCTCTGATAAGACTTTGATCTTTCAAAGATTTCCTTGGCTTACCTTCTTCAACTAAGTTCTCGGTGTCAGCTTTCCTTCTCTTCACTTCATAAATCTGCAATGCATTTGTTTCCTTTCCTGTTTCCATTTCCCATTGGTCTTTTGTCCATGCTAAAATTCCTTCAAATATGATCCAATAAGTTTCCAATAAAAGAAGACATAACCATTCAGCCATACCTTTTAATTTCGTCCACCAATTGAAGTCTTGAAAGTTCTTATGCATCTCCTTTCTTGCTTGTCTTGCCTCTTCTCCTTTCACTTTTTCATACACAGGTTCAAATCCTTTAGGCTGCATACCTGCAAATTTACATTCACAAAAATAATTAATCCCAAAAATATGAGATCCTCTTGTCTGTGCAGATGATGTCAACACATTCTTCTCATTCTGATCTGCATATATCAATTCTTCTCTACTGTCATCACTGTCTTCGTCCCCAAGGAGAGGTCCTTTCTCTGGTTCACAGATGTATTCTACTTCTTCATTCTCAGTTCTTCGAAGTAATAATTTCTCAGCAAACAACTCTCTGACAGACCATTTAACTCTTCTTCCCACATAAAATCCTTGTTTCCATTTTTCTCTAATTCCTTTCAATACCAGCTTCTCCAAATGACTGAGTTCTGCCTTTATCCCAGCCAACTCTATGTCCCTTTCTTCTTTACTCATTCCTTTGAGTTCAACTGCTTCAGCACTCTTTTCCCTATGTTTGTGACTTTCCTTTGTACCCCTGTCATGACCATCAATAGTCAATTCCTTTCCTTCCTCTGGTGAACTTTCCTTGTTCACTAGTGAGCTGCAACTAACTTTTTCCATTTCGCCTATAACAAATCTCCTTCATGCCTCACCAAACTTCTCTGAGTTTAGCCTTTTGGCACTTCCTGGTTCTTTCCTCGAACCTTTCACTAACTAACAATTTTGCCCAGCACTCTTCTTGCTGGAATTGTTATCTCCCATCCACAATCACAATTGTGGATATGCCTCATCAACTTCTACCCAACCTCAGTTAGAAGTTGTTCTCATCTTCTCTTGAATACTTCTTGCTGTAGGCTCCGCATCTTCAATTGCTCACTACCTTCTTCATTCAGTAAATTTGTTTACTGTCGGGTATTGTCACTTTTACGCATCTGGAAATTCTTCTTGCTCTATCTTCTTTACATAGATCATATGCTATAATGCTGGTACAACTCATTCCTTCCTTCAGCAAATCCACTGCTTCCACTGACCTGCACAATCTGTTCTCAAGATACATCAAAGTATCTTTCAAACCTGCAATATTTCCTTCAAAAATGTTTTTAAACTACTCTCATTCCATCAGTCAAAGGACTCACCTGTTCACTATTTCATTTAGTCTTTCCGTTCAATAGGACTCCATATAGCCAACAAATATCTCCCATTCTATTTTTTCATAATGGACTCTTCAGTTTTCAAAACCAATTAAGATTAGATCTGAATTTCAATTATATTTGCCAATTTATGACAGATACTATCAATTCTTTCTGATAACCTGTTTATAAGAAAATGTTGTTTTGCCTATACAATTTCCAAAATTCATTTCCTGTAGTGGTTTTTATTCTAGTCCATTAACCCAATCTCTGTTCTTTCAATCATCAATATCATTGCCTTCAACAATATTTAAACAATCTTCAATCAAATCAGTCATGCAATCAACTTTTCCTAAAAGGAAAACACTTCCTCCTTTGAAATTTCAATCTCCTGTTATTCTTTAGACATTCAAATACATCTCTACAAAATTATCAACTTAAACATTCTTACCAGACCTTCCCGGCATTCTCTGCTTCTCCATTCTGATCTCAACGTCATTTGTAGCCTGATCCTCATCTTCATCAAACGCACTTCAGGGAACTTATACATCTGCTAAAATTAAAATTCAGTTTCCCAAAACAATCTTTTCAGAGCGTTAAACTAGCTCTGATACCAAAATTGATGCAGGGTTACCCCTGCAAAAACCAGGATCTTTCAATTCATGCATGTACAAATGCATCTCCAAAACTTTACCCAACAAAAACCTCCTTTCTGGAAATTTTACACATTTCAATTCTTTCTCAGAAGCTCTTAAACAAATGGTTCAAACTACAACCCAACAAACTGTTTCATCAAACACTTCACATGCAACTTGCAATCTGTTGTATTATGCCTTCCAATTGAACCGCTCCAATCTCCCTGTAATGATTTTTCAAAACATTCTTACATTTCTTAATCGATCTCTCTGTTTGACTGATCTTACCGCAAATAAACATTGACTTATTGCAATCGATTCCTCTGTATCCTGTGCAACCTATTAGCAGCCAATTAATGAATCAATGCTCTGCACAGAAACTATCTCCATGACAATCGATTAACGGAAACTCAGATCTAGTTTAAAAAAACTGAAAGCCAACAAAATTAACATTTTTCCACACAATTGCAATAGCGCTCCTCTGCTTTATGAATTGACCATCAACTGGATTAAAAAACCCTCGATTTCACCAATTCTTCCACTCATAAGTGATGGCTTTGGATTACCATTTAAACTTTTGGCAATCTCTACAAATAAATTACATCATCGACCTACCATTTGCTGCTTCTACGCATTCAATAGATTTCGATGAGAATCAAACTTTGACATACACCGATATATATCAATCGGCTATCACAATCACTAGGATTGAATACTGTTTAACTATCACCCGATTCCACCCTTCCGATCCAATACAATCGGAAATCAGAATCGCTGGTTCATCACCAATCGGCGATCCACAATGCTATGATATATATTTGTTAACAACTGTTCCGATCCGATTCAATCGGAAATCGGAGATCGGCACATCCCAATGTCTCTTCTCTTTAACTGTCGCGATGTCTACCGGACCCGATTCACAATACACTGATTAATATAAATTTGAAATCCGTTTAAAAAAGGTTCCAACAACAAATTACGCCACTTCTCTGTGTTAACTAAATTTCCAGCTTATTAGTTTCGACAGTGCCCAAATTGCATCGATCACGGGAATTCTTGCAGTTTTAACACAAAAACATACATAGGCTATCACGAATTCAAGCAATTACACATCAACCATAATTCAACTTCGTGGCACATCACACAAAGAGTCACACAAATATACATAAAAAACAGAGTTTGCCCTTGGCTATTTTCCACAAGGAGGAAATCTCTGTTACAAAGAAATACAATCCTCACTCCAAATCTGAGCTTTTGCTCCACACCAAGACACACACTAATGCTACTCAAAAACTACTCTAATCCTCTCGCTTCTAAACAAAACCTATTCTAATCTTCTTCGCTCTCACTCTCTCTAAATTATACAAGAAGACACAATTTATACAAATAAATGGTTTCATGAACCAATTCTGATTCTGAACCAGAAATCTCTCTACCTCTCCTAAAAAATCTCTTCAATCCCACTCTTTTCCAAACTAACACTAAATAAAGCTTTTAAAATCTCTCATACTCTATTCTAGCCAAATAAATCCAACTATTTGGCCTAATCTCCATACAAGGAGGATCACTCAGCTACCTACACCCTATCCTCATATTTAACAATAGATAAACAAATAAAATTAATTAAATTATTTTCTTCCAACCCCTTGTTAGTCACAACATGTGACCATGCTATCACATTGCTGACTAGCCTGAATGATCCTGCATCAGAAGGAATCAGAATAGACCCAACAAGAATAGAAGCCATTATTAACATCAGTCGTCCAAGAAACATAAAAGAGTTAGAAGCCTTTCTAGGAAAAATTAACTTTTTAAGAAGATTCATTTCCAATTTAGCTGAAATAATTAGAGAATTAAACAACATGCTTAAAAAAGATTCAGTTCTTAAATGGACTATTGAGGCCAAACAATCATTTGAATCCATCAAACAAGCCTTAAACAAAACTCTAGTCCTTATAAGTCATGACTTCAAAAAGGATTTCATCATTTTTTCATTTTCTTCAGAACACATCATTATTACAGTTTTACTGCAAAAAAATGACCAAGGTTATGAACAACCCATAGCTTTCTTTAGTAAAAAACTTAGAGATGCTACTTTGAAATACAATATCATGGAGAAACAGGCCCTAGCTTTGGTAAAGGCCATTAAAGATTTTAGAGTATACATTCTCTATTCTCACATCATTGCCTATGTCCCAAATGCAGTAGTAAAAGACATTCTAACTCAGGATGGTCCTGATGGTAGAAGAGGTAAGTGGATTTCCACTATTTTAGAATATGACATAGAGATAAAACCCACAAAATTGATAAAAGGTCAAGGTTTAGCTAAACTTATGGCTGAATCAAATTTTCATGCCCTAGACATATATTTTATTGCCCAAGTAGATGATCAGGAAGAGATGGCGACTCCAGAGATCAGTGAAGCCTTTTTAGACTCACCATGGTATGCAGATATTATATTTATATTACTAAACTTACAAGCTCCTCCTAGATTATCAAGAACAAAGGCTAGATTCTTAAAGCTTAAGGCAGTAAGATTTTATATATTAGACAATGTACTTTTTTGGAAAGATCATAGTGGGATTTTATTAAATTGTTTGTTAAAAGAAGAAGCTGACAAAGTATTACAAGAATTTCATGCAGGTGACTGTGGAGGGCATCTCTACTAGAATACTACTACAGAAAAAATATTGGGAGTTGGTTCTTAATGGCCCACTTTCTTTGCAGATGTTAAAAGGTATGTGACCTCCTATCACAAGTGTCAAATATTTGATGGTGAGAAAAATTTGTTACCCCTGCCCTTAAATCCCATTTCAACTGAAATGCCATTTCAACAATAGGGTCTTGACTTCATTGGAGAAATTCACCCCCCATCATCAGCCCAACACAAGTGGATTCTGACAGCCACTGACTATTTTACCAAGTGGATTGAAGCCATACCCTCTAGGCAAGCCATAGATATTGTCATTATCTCTTTTTTAGAAAGAAACATACTTTCAAGATTTGGATGTCCTCAAAAGATAATTACTGACAATGCAGCTACATTCAAATCTAAAAAGAGGATTGACTTTTGCCATAAATATCACACTACCCTAGGCCATTCTACTACATATTACCCACAAGGTGATGGTCTAGTTTAATCTTCAAATAAAATCATTGTAAACATCATCAAAAAGTTACTTGAAGATAACAAAAAGACTTGGAACAAAAATTTAGTCAATGCCTTATGGGCAGATAGACTTACAACCAAAAAATCCATGGGTACATCTCCTTACCAGCTTTTATATGGAATGGATGTTATTTTTCCATCTTCCTTAGGAGTACCAGTAATGAAAATTATTCAAGAATTACAAGTTGAACCAAATGACATACAAAAAATGATAAATCAAACCATTCACTTACAGCAAACAAGAGAAGAGGTTTACATTAAGTCACAAGTTATCCAGGATAAGATAAAGAAAAATTTTGACAAAAAGAGTAAAGAAGATGATTTCTACATTGGAGACAAAGTGTTAAAGTGGGATTCAAGAAGAGAAGACAAAGGTAAACATGGAAAAATTGACTTTCTATGGAAAGGACCTTATCTTATTTATGGTTACAGAGGTAACAATGCTTTCTATTTGAAAGAAATGGATGGATCAAATATGCTAGATGGACCAATAAATGGCAGAATATTGAAGCACTACTACTCCTCTGAGATAACAAATAGTTAGGTTCATTTAATTTGATCATTGTACATATACATTGAAGATTTTAGATTCGATTGGATGTTTTCCAAACAAAGTTGAAGCCCGGAGAGAAGGCCCTAAGCTTTGAGAGGTAAAATATCATAAGTATGGATAATTGTAGATATCATAAGACAATTACAGGGTTATCACATTCAAAATTCAAAGGCTACTAGTCTTAAAAGTTCTTGACATTTCACCAGGAAATGCCATCCCCATGTGGAGCCACTATTAGGGTCCTATAATAATAGGGTTCATAATTTTTGAATTGACTTTGATAGTCTTGTAAATATGTACATACCTTTCTTTCTGCAAGTTGTTTTCCCATATTTTGAAAATAATAAAAAATGAAAAGAGGGTAAATTCTTAAAAGAAAGATCAAAGGACTTAGAAAAAGAATAGACCCCAAGAGAAAAAAGAGATAAAATAAAGACATGAAAGTGAGCAAGTCAAAATGGCACTATTATTTACTTGTACTGCAAGAATAATGATTATGTGCAGATTGTCAATAAATGCCATAATCCATGATCAGTTAAACATTTTAATCTTAATTTTTCATGCTTTGAACTTCATGTTTTATATAGAGAATAAATATATATCAAACAGTTTAAACTTGACATATCAGTATATAGTTACAGAATAAATGAGGAGCTCAACAGTTTAATCTGAACCCTCAGATGAAATAAGGTTAGACTTAGATAATTTTTATGCTTTGAAATAAAAATGGATTTAGAGTTGCAAGCTCAAATGCACCTATGAAAATGAAGTAAAAAATGTTAGAAATAATTATGGGTAGATAGAAAGTAGTTGTGCAAGACATGTAATAAAGCATCATCAGGAAGAAATTACTAATTTCCCTTCCCCACAATCATCCAGTATTATAAAATTTCAGTTAAAGAGGCTCAGAGCATTTCTCTGACTTTTGTTGGGACCGGACCCAAGGCTCAATAACTGATTGGTTAAAAAACTGGATTCCCTAAATAAAACCCATCTCATCATCATATTCACCCCTTTTCCAAGATCACGATCCCTTTTCCTAAGCAAAACACATTTTTTGCTTAGTAAAAGTAAAAACCCCACATAATTAATTTCATCTTCATTTAGAAACACTCAAAAAACCTACAAAATGCATCTATCATAAGTTTATGTGTAAAAAACAAAAATGGGACAAAACTATGCTTTATTGCTTATTTTTACACTTTACTTAGTTTTAAATTATGTATTTTAATTCTTTTCATACATTACACCTTCATTTCATATTAATTTCTAACTTATATTAGTAAATCTCTAAATGATACCCTTCCCGTATATTATTAAATCCTTTATAAGTAAATAACCCCAAAAACCCATTTATTTAAAGTTTAAACCTATATTATATTTTGCATATGCTGAAAATATCCCCGCCCTTTATTCCCATAGGTTTAAACATATCAAATATAAAAATACCCCATCCCTATGGTATTAAAACACTTGTCAAAATGTTTAATTATCATATAATATATACCCGCACCCGTGATTGAAACATTTGTTAATGTTTTAATTGAAACAAATATGACTTTACCCCTCCGCCAATCATATAACATAAATTTTTAAACTTTATAAATGTATATTTATAAAGGTTCAAAACCATCCCGCCATATTATTAAAACCTAGGACCCACCTCCGAACACCGAGCATCTCCATATCAAATCTCCATCGTTTGCACCCAAGCTCCCAAATCTGACGATTGAAAAACCATATCTCATTTTTAGTTACGCGATTATAACCCATTCCTTTCCATGTGAAATAGGTTTTTTCAGCCTTTTCTCTCTCCTCCACGTGGCCCAGTTCCATTGGATCACATTCGATTCAACTGAAACCACTTTCCACTTAAACGAACGCAATAACCACTCGCGTTTTTTCTCCTTTGAAGCCTGAAAACTGCCCATCGCCCTATATGACTGCTATTAATTGTAGGCTAGTTAAAACCTATAATGCCTAATAAACTCCAAAATCACACCATTGATTCCTTTTACTGTATTTTTCGACTGTATTTTCCCTCCCGACTCAGAGATTGAAGCGTTTACACTATTAAAGATTTCTGATAGTCCAAGAAAAGATACCAGAGACCTGTCAAAATTCCTCAGAGCCTATTTCAAAGACCCATACCTACGTAAAACAAGTATTTTTCGAGAAAATTTAACCTGTTATCAATTTGAAATAACATTGATAAAGAAATAAAAATAGTAAGAGCTTAAATTTATCCAAGAAAGCCTATTAAAAAAGGTCCAAAAAGAGGCAAAACCCTGTCAAATTTTGACGAAACCCTGTTTTAAATTGCACTCCATTTTTAAGGAAAATATTGAGTTTATTTAGTTTTTCCAGACTATATAAAACTCCAAAAAAAGCCCAGAAATTCTCTGAAGGTAACTTGACCCTCTGTGCTTGATTTCAAATGATTTTCAACCCTATTATCTACTGAAAAGCCTAAGAAACCCCTATTTCTTATTTTCATAACCAGTGAGAGTTTGCAATACAGTTGAAATCCAAAATTAAAGGTTGAAAATCAACAAAAGAACCAGATTATACCCATTTTTATCCAAGAACCTTTGTTAAAGTCAAGAATACTTCTGTAAACCATTTAATCTTATAGAAGAAACCAGTAAGCCTAAAAATCAGAGTTTCAGAAGTCCTAAAAGCCTAAAAATGCCAAAATCCACTCCAGATATGCCCTCTAAGACTTCTATCATTGTGAATCCTCTACAACCTCCTGTTGTAGACATTGAGCACATTCCTTTAGGAGATGTAGACTACAAAATAGTAGATCCAGTGGTTGAATTTAATTTATTAGACCTCCACTGTTGGAGCTATGAAAAGTCCTTAGATCAGGTTGAATAAATCCAAATTTGGGAATCAAACCTTTCCAAATATGTTGTTCCAGTCACTTATCAATGCCTAGAGGTTATTAGGTTGTGTCAGAGTTACTATTCACCTGAAAATAGAACAATGATGAATGCAAACAAAGAAGTATTGTTTACAATTACCACTGCATCCATAAACCAGATGTTACAACTCAAGCCACATCCTAAAGCAGTTCCTTTATCAATAGAAGCTCTTACCAAGTTGTATATTGGCCTTGATTTTCCCAAGAGATTTCAGATCATCCAGGTATTTATGCCTTTACATGTTGAAATTCCTCAAATCAATCCTCCATATTCTACTTCAAAATTTCTAGAATTCTCAAGACATGTCATTTCCATGTTATCAATTATCCTAGGATACTTTACAGATGAGTCCATTCTACGGTTTATATCTACTTTTGCACCAGGACAACCTCCCTCTATAATTTTAAATTATGCTGAGTACATTGCTGATAATATCCATGATCGGCTGGTTAAATTTCCAACTTAAGGAGTGTTTAGATACACATATTTTCTCTTCCATATGTTTTTGTATTTTCAAGCAAACAAGTTCCCTATAACTCTCCAGAAGCTTGATATAGAAGAAAATCCACTTTCAGTCATCTTCTGGACTTCATTGATCAGAAAAGAGTCCTCAGAGTTTACTTATACCGAGTTTTAAAAATTATTTATCCATCCATTGATAAATATTTTAAAAAATATTGACCAAACAAGGATCAATGATGAAATGAAGAAAATCCTACAACTATCTGAGAAGAATAGGACTGGAGATTGGTATTTGTATGAAAAACACACAGAAATCAGAGTTTTTGGCTCTAATATTCTACTCTACAAGCTACCTAAATTTGTACCAATGAGGGTTTTTTCCTTGGAATATATCAAGAAAATCTTGAATTCTGATTCTGTTAACTTCTTAGCAGCTAAGAAGAAAACAAAATTCAAGTTTAAGAATTAGGTGGGGCCATTTATTTGTAATCACAGATATGCAGAACAAGAAGCAGCCAAATAGTTACTAGAGTACAGATTTGAAGATAGTTTCTCCTGGAATTATGATCCACAAGGAATACTGAGTAAAATGAGGGTTAAGTTCAAAATAACACCCTAAATTCATGAGAAAAAACTAGAGATTAAGAAGTATGTCAATCAGATTGAGTGGATAGAAAACACTTTAATATATGCATTAAATCAGGGTGATACTAGTCACACCTTACAAACTGAAAATCAAGTAGAGAAAGCCACCAAAAGAGTCAGAGAGGAAGGTACTTACATTGCAGAGACCACCACTGAGACAGGTTCAAATTAAGATACAATAAAAAGCCTAAAGTTAATTAAGTTGATAAAGGAAAAGTGACTATTGAGGTTGAAGACACAGATGTCCCAGTAACAAATACAGATGCTGCTACAGTCATAAAAAATGAGCCAGTTACAGAGAATCTGAATGAAGAACAGATTGATAATTCAAATGCATAGATGATAGAAAAAAAACAGAATTTACAAGCATCATCCTCACAGACAACAGAGGAAAAGGATCTTGATATCAGGGAAAAGTATAAACAGATTAAAACAAAGAATGAAGAGATCAAAAATGAGATTTTCTCTCAATATTTGAAGCAAACAACAAGTGTACAAAACAAAATTTTATCAGCCTTTGATTACTCAAATAAAAATTTGATCATGTTAGTATTACAGCCTACAGCGAATACTCCAAAGACAGTTGCAGACTACAAAAAGGTTGATCTAGAAGTAAAAACATAAAAAATCCATGCACTAGATCAAATAGAATTCCATAGGCAAAGTTTAGAGATGTTGTATTCTACCATTACAACTAAGGCTATGAGTGTTCAAAAACTTCGGAACACAATCATAAACATGAAAGATCAAATGAAAGTTGACAAAGCCTCATTATATGCTAAAGATATTAGGATTAAATCTTTAGAAGAGTTGGTTCTCCAAATAGGATATGATCTTGAAAATGTGAAAGTAGCAGAACAGTTAGTAAAGAAGAAAAATGAGGACATTGCACCATTGAGGAAACAACTTAAAATTCTATCAACTAAACATCCTCAAGCTAAATAAATTATACAAGAATAGACTGAGAAATATGTCATGATGGACTTAATTTTTCAGTTAACGTGACAGATCAAAGAAATGGAGACTCAAATGAACAAACTTGTCCATGAAAGGGAAACAACAAAAGAATAGGAAGTTCTTTCAATATTCCTATGGTTACTACAGTTGTTCCTTCAACTCTGGCAGAAGAGTTGGCACCCAAAGTACCACTGGGTACTGTAGTGCCAGTGAAATCATCTACAATTTCAGCCACAAATTCATCTACTACAGCAGCTCAGCCCACAGATGAGGCTAGTAAATTATTAAAATCCATGGAAGAAATATCACTTCAGACAAGTGAGATTAATAGATTGAAAAAGATGATTGATAACCTTGAGGATACAAAGAAGTTAGCTCAAATAAATGCTAAAACTCATGAGCAAAGGGCTAATAGGTTAAATGAAGAAATGAAGAAGCTACAGAAGGATTTAACCTTAAAGGAACCAATATCATATGTGAAAAACTATTTATGGAACAAAATCATTGAAGCCATCAATTATGTGTGACCCTCAATTTAGGTAATCTTTGAATAGAGAGATTTATTAAAGGTAGCACTAGCAGAAATTCATAAAACCAAAGATGAGATGGGTACTAAACCTGAGCAAGCCATAGAATTGGTCAAGTTTCTCAACAACAAAAATAGGCAGGAGTTGGAAGAAATACAAATAACTGATAGGAAAAAGACAATCCTTGAAATAAGGAAAGTCATCTCAAAGAAGAATCTAATGAAACATCTTGAAGAGAAATGTGAAAGTATGAACATAACCATAACCAAGTTTATGGTTAAATTTGAAAATTTGAGGCAAACAATTTTGCCTAACATTCTAGTCATTAATGATAAGCCTATGCCATAGGAATATTATAATAAGAAAATCAGAGAATATGCAAAAGAGCAAGTTGAAAACAAAAGTGGACAAGGCATTCCAACAGGGAAAGTCTTACTCAGAAGTTTTGAAGATTTATTTTATCTACAACATGAGATAAGACATTTGTTTATCATAAAACCAACTTTTGCTAGATATACTGATGCAGATGAAAACTTCAAGAAGTTAAAGAAGATAAAAATTCCAAATGATGAAGCTTGGCAATCATTTACTGATTTACTGTGAAAGTTAGAAAGCGGATAAAAGGAAGAAAACAGTTTTTTAATTTTTTTTCAGTAAAAATAGAATTTATTACAGCAGTAAAACAGTTTTACAAAGTTAAAGAGTATCAGAGATTAAACGGAATCAGAGTAAAAGAGTATAATATAAAGAAGATTATATTTCAAAATAGATTTGAAATATCTTGGCCAGCAAAGAGGACACCAAGGCAGCCAGCTGCACCCAATCCACAATTAGTTTCTATTTTATTTGGATAAATAGGACATCTTGCTAATTTGTTAAGCAACTGTCTCTATTTTGTTGTAAAGATATTTCTATTTTCCTTAGATAATTCCTAGAAATATTCTAGGATATTTTGTAAACAATATTTTATAAATACTTCATCTTTAGAAGTATTAGTGTGGAATAAATTGCTGAAGATTTCTATAGTCATTTTTGTTGGACTTGAAGGCTTTTATGTTGAAAATTTCGAGTAGCAAACTGGATCGAATCAATTAGCATCATATTTTAGGATTCATGTGATGAGCTATTGAAGTGAAGTATTTTCTACTTGTCTTTGTTTATCTTCTTTGTTTCATGCATCCATATATGTGTTCAAAATTTGAATGAATAAATAGGAGTATTATTTCAGGATTTGTTAAAAGCATCATGTCTTTACTGTTTATCATTTATATGTTTTCTGTTGATTTCTAGAGTAGGGAACCCTTAATTTCTCCCTCTTTCGTTTGACCTATGCCTACTTCTTCCCTTTTCCGGATCAAAGAACCCTTCATTGCTCTTTATCCCAATCAAACCAATTCACCAAAACAGCCTTCCAATATCTTCAAAGACTTATCTATCTTGCCCTAAAAACATTTGACTTTTTGACCTTAATCCTAGTTCTGCTTGCTTTACTTTTGACTCCTTAGCCCAATGGACAATCAGATTTCCCACTATCCATCTTATTAAATGATTTTTCCCACAAAACTAAACCGAATTGCGCAATCATAACTAGCCTAATATTTTATAATCAAAACAAGTTAAATCTTACAGAGAGAGCCCTCTCTGAACCCTAGGAAAGCTAGATCCTAGAGTTTAAAAGTAGGTTTGTTGTTACCTCTAGTGTTCTTAAACTTTAAATCAAAATCTCACAACTTGGGAATTACTAGAGTGATAACATACTAGCGACCATACTGGGGAAATAACCAATCCTCAGTTTTAAAATAGATCTTAAAGGAAATCATTTTTATCATTCTTTTGCCTTTAAGGACTGTTTTATAAGTTGTGAGTATCATTTTATAAAAAATTGTAATTTTGGCTTCTAGAAAAATTTACTATACCAAGTCTAACCCGAATCCTAAACATGTTGTTATAGTAGACAATCCAGACAGAATTGGGAAAAATAAAAAACATATAGAAGATTTAGATGCTAAAGTTTCATTAATTAGAGCCAATTCATTACCACAAGAGTTAGTAAGTTTATAGGATATACAGTTTGATCTGAAATTTGAAAATTCTTTGTTCAGAAGTAAATCAGAATCTGATTTAAAAACTATTGTTTCATACCCTGTTTTCATTTCATTTCTTGAGGTAAAACAGAAAAATATTATAGTAGATTATGAATTAAAGAAATTTAAAAATCAGGATAAGTTTGAAGAGATAAACACTACTATTCTTAAAGAAATTGATGAAGCCATTGAGTTATCCAAATTGTTAGCTTACACATCTAAACCTTCTATTCCTTATCTAGATACCACTACATCATCTATAGTTTCAGCTACCACTCAATTTACAAATCCATTTATCCCTAGATAGCCCTTACAACCTAGAATATTATTTCCATCATCCACTTCATCCACTAGTTTACCTTCTACTATTTCAAACACATCATTCTCATTTCCTACTAGTTCCTTATATATTCCAGTTTCATTTCCTAGTACCTACACTTCATCCTTTAGTTCATCTACAACTTTTTCTAGTTCACCATCATATATTCCAGTTTCCTTAGTTACTTTTGTTACTACATTAGCTACTACTTCTAGTTCAGCCCCTAGCACTTCCAATCTACCTCCTAGCCAAGCTAGAATTCAAGCTATAGCTGCTAGGTATGCTCCCCTTGTTCTTCCAGCACAACTACATGACATGCCTTGGGATTAACGAAGTAAGATACCACAATTTGATGCTACTACACAATACACTGCACAGCAGCACATAAATAAAATGACATATTACTTTGAACTCCATAAGATAGATGATTCTGATGTACAAATGAGATTGTTTACACAAATATTAACAGAGAAAGTCAAAAAATGGTTTAAAGGTCTTACTGCTGGTAGTATAGATGACTTAGCTATTTTTCATTGATTATTTTTAAATAAATGGGAAAAGAAGAAAAATCCACTCCAAATATTGTCTGAATTTGATGCAATGAAAAGAGCTCCCAATGAATCAGTACAATACTATTGCACTAGATATAACAATGTTTATAATTAAATTCCTACAAATATCAAACCCACTCCTAACTCTATCTTACTTAAATTCCCAGATGGATTTGACACGAACATGACATATCAGTTAAGAGAAATAAATGCAGAAAATTTAGAAAGAATGCAAATAGATGTTGTAGGTGTAGAAGTAAACATTTTAGTTAGAAAAGCTAGATTGAGGAATGAGAGGAGAGTAACCATGAAAGAAAATCCCTCTAGTTCAGATGGAAAAATATATCAGTTAGCTAAGACTTTAGAGAGAATGATGGATATATTAGAAAACATATAAAGAAGACCTCAATGGGATAATCAACAGCAAATAAGGAATCCCAATTTTAAGAAAAATGCAAATTCAGGAAAATCAAAAGAATTAGCCCCAGATCAGGCAATAAGACCCCCATTTCAAGAGAACTATGCTGAAAGTTCTCAAAACAATGTAGATGATGAGGATACCATAAATCTAATGGCAATAAATGAAGATAACACTATCTTTCTAACTCAGGAAGATCAAGAGTTATTTGAAATGCAACAACTTAAATTAGATTCAAGTGAATCATTTGACTACAAACAAGGTTATGATTTTTCTATAAACAAAGTAAATAAGCAATATAACCTTAGGAGCAAGAAAAACACTAAAAAATCTACTAAAAAATCTCCTCAAAATGAAAATAAGAAAACAGTAGAAGCCCAAACAACAAAAGTTCTACAAATTCTCCCTAGGGAAAATAAGGAAAACTCTAATTCTTCCCACAAAGTTTCCAGCCCTAAAATTTCACCAAGACCAAATATTGTTGACATAACAGATGAATTTTCTCAAGCTACAAAAGATTCACAAAAATTTGCTGCTGCAAAATCACCCAATCTTATTAAAACAACAAAATTAGATCCTAAAACACCCAATGTTGATCCAAAATCAGCAAATCCAAAAGCTACCATTGCAAAAACAGCTTCTGACAATTCTAAATCTGAAAAAACATCTACTTCTTCTCAAACCACTCCTGAAAAGACAAATAGGAGCAGTAAGACACAAGAAACTCAAACAGAAAATGAAAACATAACTGTAGAAAAACAAGATAAACCCACTCAAACTACAGTTACTAAAGAAGACTTAATTCAAATAAGTAAGTCACAACCTTCATTCAATATACAAACTAAAATTTCAAAGTTAAAAATACCAATTCCTTTAACAGAATTGGTAAAACATGATTTGTATAAAACAACAATCACAAAAACGTTAAACATGAATGATGGAGAAGACTCTGTAAACTTAAATGATGATCAAACAGAGTTGATTTTTGGCCCTGATGTGAATGGAAAGCATCAAGATGGAGTAGTTCCTCCATTTTAAATCATTTTAATTGTACATGACCAAATTTTACGCAATGCAATGTTAGATTCAGGAGCTTCACGCAATCTAATGCCCAAAGCAATAATAGAAACTCTGAATTTAGACATTACAAGGCCTTACAAAGATTTATTTTCATTTGATTCAAGGAAAGTAAAATGCCTAGGTTTAATTAAATATTTGTGTGTAACATTAGTTCAATGTCCTAGTAAGAGTATATTAATGGACATTGTAGTAGCTGATATCCCTCCCAAATATGGAATGTTATTATCTTGCTCATGGGGAGCAAAATTACAGGGATCTGTACAATTGGACATGTCATATGCTACTATATCAGTCTTTGGTCAACCAAAGAAAATTTATAGGGAAACATTGATGAAATATATGGTAAGTAGTGTAGAAAGATCAATAAATTATCCACTTTATGCTACACCTACTGATCTAGATTCTTTCATCTTATGTAACTTTGAAACTGATAATGAAATCAATACTAAACTAAAAGACAAAAATAAAACAAAAAACAATGATAATATCTTTCATGAATTTTTATGGCATTTAGATTTTTATGGCTCAGTAAACAAACTACGAGCAGGAGCAGGAGTTTGGATAACTAACATTGAGAAAAATCATGCAGAAGGCCATGCTTTCAGACTAAATTTCAAATGCACCAACAATATGGTTGAGTATAAATCCCTCATTTTAGGACTCCAGATAATTAAAAACTTAGGAGGCAAAAGAATAGCAATAATGGGAGACTCAGAGTTGATTGTAAAACAAATTAATGGTGAATATTCTGTTTACAATCCTAGACTAGGCCGATATAGAGACACTGTATTAGATTTGATTGATAATTTGTTGGAATGTAATTTCTCTGCAATACCAAGAAATAAAAATTTACAAGCACACTCTTTAGCAACTTTTACTAGTACTTGTAAATTACCTTTTCAACCTAATCATAAATATACTATAGAGCTAAAACACAGACCAATAATTCCAGATAACCTCAAATATTGGAAAATTTTTTCACAAGACCAAAAAATTTAACATTTTATGAATGATGAAGGTGAATTTCAAAATTGTAAAATAGACACTGATTGTACCATAGATCAAGATTTAGATAGTGGAATAGATTTGAATAATATAGATGTAAATAAAGTAAAGTTTTCTATACCAAATAAGTTTAGTCAATCAGATATAGATAACTTAGAGAGAGTAGAAATTGATGAGATAATTGATGATGAATCTGAAATATTAAATCTCAAAGATAATTTCCTACCAAAAGGTTTGACTCCTTTAGAAGATTTATTTGACTCAAATGATGCTGCTATAAAACCCAAAATGGAGCCGCTTAGATCTGACATTGAGGAATGCAACATAGGAACAGAGTTAAAACCCAAGATGATCAAACTTTCCAAAGCCTTACCTCAACAAGAAAAAGAAAAATGTATTGCTCCTTTTAAGGAATTCCAAGATGTTTTTGCTTGGAGTTATGAGGACCTAAAATCCTATAACACCAACATAATTCAACATAAAATCCCTATAAAAGAAGATCAAAAGCCCTATAGACAAAATTTAAGGAGGATCAACCCTGTTTTGATGCCCTTGATAGAAAAAGAAATTAAAAGAATGTACGATGCACAGATAATTGCACCAATCAGATACTCAGATTGGGTTTCTAACCTAGTTCCAACCAGAAAAAATATAGGAGAGATTAGATTATGTGTTGATTTTAGGAATCTAAATAAAGTATCATTAAAAGATAATTATCCTTTACCAAAAATGGATCACATTTTACAAAGGTTAGTTGGTTCTTCTAGGATTTCTCTTTTAGATGGATTTTCAGGATACAACCAAATTTTAGCCCAACCAGAGGATCAAGCCAAAACAACTTTTACTACTCCTTGGGGCACTAAAAATGCCTTTTGGTTTAATGAATGTAGGGGCTATCTTTCAAAGAGCTATGGATATAGCCTTTACAAAGGAAATTCATGAGTTTTTAGTGATTTACTTAGATGACATAACTGTATTTTCTAAGACTTATTATGAACATTTGGATCATCTTAGACAAGTCTTTATAAAATGAAGAAAGTTTGGAATCTATTTAAACCCTAAGAAAACTTTATTTGGATTAAAAGAAGGCAAGTTACTAGGACACATAATTTCTAAGGAATGAATTAGAATAAACCTTGCAAGAATAAAAGCAATTCTTAACATCAATCCTCCAAGAAACATAAAAGAGTTACAAACCTTTCTATGAAAAATTAACATTTTAAGAAGATTCATTTCTAATTTAGCTGAAATAATTAGAGAATTAAACAACATTCTTAAAAAAGATTCAGTTCTTAAATGGACTATTGAGGCCAAACAATCATTTGAATCCATCAAACAAGCCTTAACCAAAACTCTAGTCCTTATAAGTCCTAACTTCAAAAAGGATTTCATCATTTTTTCATTTGCTTCAGAACACACCATTGTTGTAGTTTTACTGCAGAAAAATGACCAAGGTTATGAAAAAACCATAGCTTTCTTTAGTAAAACACTTAGAGATGCTACTTTGAAATACAATATCATGGAGAAACAGGCCCTAGCTTTGGTAAAGGCCACTAAAGATTTCATAGTATACATTCCCTATTCTCACATCATTTCCTATGTCCCAAATGCAATAGTAAAAGACATTCTAACTCAGGATGGTCCTGATGGTAGAAGAGGTAAGTAGATTGCCACTATTTTAGAATATGACATAGAGATAAAACCCACAAATTGATAAAAGGTCAAGGTTTAGCTAAACTTATGGCTGAATCAAATTTTCATGCCCTAGACATGAATTTTATTGCCCAAGTAGATGATCAGGAAGAGATGGCGACTCCAAAGATCAGTGAAGCCTTTTCAGACTCACCATGGTATGCAAATATTATATTTGTATTACTAAAATTACAAGCTCCTCCTGGATTATCAAGAACAAAAGCTAGATTCTTAAAGCTTAAGGAAGTAAGATTTTGTATATTAGACAATGTACTTTTTTGGAAAGATCATAGTGGGATTTTATTAAATTGTTTGTTAAAAGAAAAAGCTGACAAAGTATTACAAGAATTTCATGCAGGTGACTGTGGAGGGCATCTCTACTGGAAGACTACTACAGACAAAATACTGAGAGCTGGTTTTTAATGGCCCACTTTATTTGCAGATGTTAAAAGGTATGTGACCTCCTGTCACAAGTGTCAAATATTTGAGGGTAAGAAAAAGCTGTTACCCCTGCCCTTACAGCCCATTTCAACTGAAATTCCATTTCAACAATGGGGTCTTGACTTAATTGGAGAAATTCACCCCGCATAATCAGCCCAACACAAGTGGATTCTGACAGCCACTGACTATTTTACCAAGTGGATTAAATTCATACCCTCTAGGCAAGCCACAGATACTATCATTATCTCCTTTTTAGAAAGTAACATATGCTGTGAAACCAGCTCCAAAAATAGAAGAAAAGAGATATCAACACCTTAGAAATAAGCCACTTCGAGGGGGAATCCTCCAATACATTACATGAATGAACAATTCTTGGATGATACAAATTTAAAAACCTCCTTTCTATATATAGGAGTCCATGGGGCCACAATGTAATTCTATCCGACCTAACAATAATAATTTAAGGGAACAATAATAACAATATGGGGGTTACAGGGGTACAATAATAATAATAAGGGAGTTACACTAACAACAATAAGGGACTATACTAGTAATATAGGGACCTAACATGCCCCTCTCCTTCAAAAAAGTGTTGTCCTCAACGCTTGAGTAGCTTTGGGTGCTTCCATATAAAATTCTCATCCTCCCATGTAGAATCTTTAGTGGGTAAGTTCTTCCACTTGATGAGATACTCTGAAATTGATCGATTTTGTAGCTGTCGAGTTCATGTTTCCATGACCGCTTTAGGTTCCAATATAGTTTTTTCTTCCTCATCAAGTTCTGGCAATATTTCTTGAATTGGAAGATTTTCACCTATAACTTTCTTTAAGCATGAAACATGGAAAACTGGATGCACTTGTGAAGAAGCAGGAAGCTCCAATTTGTATGCTGTAGTACCAATCTTTTGCAACACCTTGTAAGTACTATATTACTTTGGCGATAATTTATTATCCTTCTTAGCTTGCTTGAGGGACATTTTTTTGTATGGTTGGAGCAGTAAAAATACCCAGTCTCCTACATCAAAAATTCTCTCACTGTGATGTTGATTTTCCTATTGTTTCATTCGATTTTGTGCCAAATTCAGGTTATCCTTTAAGGGTTGGAGAACTTCTTGTTGATGCTCGATGTGATCTTCCACTGCTTGAACCTTCAAATTTTCTCTTAAAGATGATGTGATGGATGGTGGATGATATCCATAAAGTGCCATAAATGGGGTCATTTTTGCTGCAGCATGGAAGGAAGTGTTATACCACCATTCAGCAAGAGGTAACCACTTGACCCATTGTGTTTGTTTATCAGATACAAAACAACGAAGATATCCTTCCAAACATTTATTTACAATCTCAATTTGACCATCAGATTGAGGATGATAAGATGAGCTATGAGCTAATTGAGTACCCAAACAAGAAAATAACTCTGTCCAAAAATTTCCAGTAAAAATGGGATCTCTGTCACTCACAATAACCCTTGGGCTTCCATGTAGCTTTTGAATTCTGTCCATAAATGTAGTAGCAACTGTAATTGCTTTAAATGAATGAGATAATGCACAAAAGTGTGCATACTTGGTAAGTCTATCAACTACCACCATGATGACACTCTTTCCTTCGGACTTAGGTAAACCCGTGATAAAATCCATTGAAATCTCCTCCCAACGTTGACTTGGAATGGATAAAGGTTGTAGAAGTCCTGGGGTCTTAATTGTTTCCACTTTATTCTGCTGGGAAACCAAACATTCCGCCACAAACTTTCGAATATCAGATTTAAGGCCATCCCAAAAAAATTCTTTCTTCACCCTGTGGTAAGTTTTTAAAAATCCTGAGTGTCCTCCTAAAGGAGAAGTGTGCAATTCCAGAAGAATCTTTTGTTTTAGTTGGGAATTCTTACAAAGATATTGTTGGGTCATAAAAAGGTATATTTTGAACACCTAATTAGCCTACATTAATCATCAATCCAGGAGCGTATTTTTATTTCAAGAGTGTACTCTGTCTGAGGCTGCAATTGTCTAAGAGCAACGCAGTGAAGATGTAGTACAAAATAACAAGAACAAAAGTAACCAATGCTTGAAAAGAAACCTAATTACTGTGACATGAATGGAAAGATTAAACTACTTCAATCTTGCAGAACATCGATCAGGGATGTAATAGCAGTAACTCTTTCCCTTAGAAATCGATGCAAGATGACCAATCTGGGGATTTGGAAGCAAAAGCCTCTATCCTCTACAGTTGGAGATATTAAAGCAATTGAAACGAAAACAGATTCAATGAAAACAACTTAAAAGAAACGCAAAAAGGAACATCAGTATGTGACTACAACTCATCTATTTGCTAATGAATAAGTAATGAGCAGAAAACGGAACAACAATGTGAAATGAACAACAATTACAATTCAAGCATATTCAAAACACTAGATTTCTATATTTCAATCCTATCGATAGCTTCTCACCACACAACGATCAATTATAATAGATTATAAACTAAAGGAACAACAATTCAAATCAGATACAAGTCATCGAAGCTTTATAGTAACGACAAGATAATCGAACTATGAATTATGCCTCTTATAAAGAAATGAAACAACAATGACTCTGTATTTGATCCAATCAACAATAAACCAATTCTGTAATCAACACAAATATTAAGCGCACTCCGCACAACAATGAGAAAAGATTAAAATACAAACAGAAAAGTTATTCCACCAGAGTCGGGCCCTTAGTGCCAGTGAAATACTGCTGGGCTAAGTTAGAACTGCAGAAGGTAAATAAAAATGCGTGCCTTGTATTAAACCAACATAGAGTTTTACAGAAAGGTTTCTCTCAAAACAGAGAGTTAATAGAACAGAGAAAATGTAAAGTCTTGCGACCAATTTCCAATTTCAACAATAATCTGTCCCCTTGTCACTAAAGGATGCAGCTTTATATATCAAATCTCGACGGACCAATCAAGGAGAAAGATAAGTCATCTTTCTGTTTGCGCTGAATGAGGCCGAGTTGTTCCCTGTCCGTTCTGGGCTATTCGTTCAGATCTCCTTGCATTTCGCTGGATATGATTCAACACTGTTGGAACAACGGGTAGATTGTTCTCAACCCCGCCTTTGGTACAGATGCTCGCCTCTCCGAATTCCTGTTTGTTAATAAAAAAGTAGCTTCTAGTCATCTTTTCGTAGTAATCATAAACCTTTCCAATTCTATTGTAATTCCTATGATAAATTACCTTTCCAAGGAAAACAGGAGTATATTTACGGTAAAGAATGAATAAATGCATAATAATTTCATACCTCTTTCACTGCCCAACACACCCCCCTGCTTAATCTTTTTCATGCCCTCATGAAAACTATAGTTCACATGGAGAGCAGTCAAAGAATAAGTTGAATAAGGTTTTTTATCCATAGTGCTAAAACCATGTAGTGCAGCTAATTCCTCAAAAATATGTTCTGTATGCCCTTCAGGAAGTTCATAAATAGCTTTGTAGTCCGAAGCAGGGTACCATGCAATAGGGCTGCAGATGTTGGCAATTATGATGCAGAGTGTTGTCCTTGATGGCAACCCACTTAATGAAGATGAAGACATGAGATTGTTGGCATGTGTTGTCCTTAATGGCAATCCACCTGATGAAGTTATTCTTGACTTGATGAACTTGTTAAATGATGTAAATCTGATGTATCTACAGTGAGTACAGAATGTAATGATGGAAGAATTGTCAGTATGTGTCAAAGCATGTTTAAAAGAGTTGTCTCAAGGCATACGCAGATTTTTCTAGGATAAGTCGCGTATGCACGCGGGAAATAACGTGCCAAGTCGCGTATGGGCAAAAAGCGCTCATAAAGTGCAAAACCAGGGGTAACCACCATGGTATTGACCCATTGTATTGGGTAATGATTCATCTAAATGACCCCATCCAGGAATACCATCGGAAGTAATGTGGTTTTGGCTCATGGTATTGAAAAAGGGTAAACCTATATAAGGAGAAGAAATTCATTGTGCAAAGTGTGTGAGTGTGGGTGTAAGATGTCTAAGCTTGAATGAATACTTCTCTCTGAAGTATATCTGAATGGAAAGGGTTACAGTTGAATGATAGATCTGAATGTATGATGCACCAATGAAGAAAATGATGAAGAAGAGTATCTAGATCTGAAATGAATTCGTATTTTCTAGATCTGTTTATGGAATGTTCTGATCTGAGATGAGGTGAACATGTTTCTGAAGTAAAGGGTAATATCTGAGCTATACATCTGTTCTGAAGAATTGCATTGAAATGTCTGAAGAAGTATACGCTGGTTCGTTTAAGTAAAAGCGCGTGTATACGCGGATCTGATGAAGGAAAAGCGCGTATGTCCAGTTAGTGTTTTCTAAAGTATGTGCAGAGGTATACGCGGGTTTAAATGCATGAAGGCGCGTCTATACGCAGGATCAGTGAAAGGAAAGTGTGTATGATAAACTAGGGTTTGCTGAAGTTGTGAGATGTCTGATCTGTTCTGCTGTCTTGTTGATATCTGTTTCTGATGTGTACTGCTATCTGACATTGTTGATCTGGGTAGTTCGAATATTGATTATGCTGCTATAGAGAAAGTTGTTGAATTGATGAATGTTCCTTGAGCTGAATTGTGTGGATTGGATCCAGTGTGAAAATTGATGAAACGTGGTCCATAGAGGTGCTGAGGGTTGTAGCCTTCAGTCAGGGGGTTGTAGCTCCCTTCCAGGAGAGGCTGGTAAACAAGAGCAGGGGGTTGGTGCTCCCTTCCAGGAGAGGTTGGTAAACGAGAGCAGGGGGTTGGTGCTCCCTTCCAGGAGAGGCTGGTAAACGAGCGCAGGTGGGTGCCTGCATACTGGTATGAGTCTGCGCCAATACATAAGTTGTAAGAAGTTTTCTTTATAATAAAATATTGAAGGCTGAGCAACGACAGCGGTGGTTTTCTCCCGACTTGGGTTTCCACCTAAAATCCTGGTGTTCATGTGTGATGCTTATGTGTGATGGTTTATTCTGTTCTTACTGCACATGTTTACTGTTTATTGAACATCCGATGAATGAATGATGGAATGATATAAGTGAAGAATTAATGGCATAATTAGATCTACGTGTATACGCGAGGTTTCATAAAGGGTATCAGGCGTATATACGTGAAATCTGTATCGGGAAAGTAGCGTATGGGTTTTAGAAGTAAGAAAAGTAAAAATTTTGAGTATGCCTAAATCTTGACTCAACCCCCCCCCTCTCAGTATTTTTCCCAACAATTGGTATCAGAGGAGGTCCTTCTGCAGAATCTTGATCGCTTGAATGAGATCCGTAACAATGGGAAGTCTTGAAGGAGTAATTTCTATAAAGCCACCTTTATTCAATGGAAGCAATCTGATATTCTAGAAGGTACGAACAAAAGCATATCTGCAAAGTCTTGGTGCAGAAGTATGGGCAATCGTGGAAGAAGGCTATCAATATCCGGCAAGTATTCCTACTGACGCAGCTGAAAGGAAGAAGTATGAAACCAATGCCAAAGCAGTCAATGTCCTATTAGGAAGCATGTCTGAATCAGAATTTGCTAAAGTGATGCAGCTAAAATCAGCAAAAGAAATATGGGACAAAATCATTCAGAGCTATGAAGGAGATACAAAGGTAAAAAGTGTAAAACTCCAAACTCTCAGAATTGAATATGAAAACTTAAGGATGCATAGTGATGAAAGTATTGCCAGTTTATTTTTACGTCTAGATGATATTGTAAATCGAATGAGAAATTTGGGTGAAACCATAGCCGATACTACTCTGGTGGAAAAAGTCTTAAGATCTTTGACTTCAAAATTTGACTCTAAAGTTTCAGCTATTAAAGAAAGGCAAGATCTGCAAACTCTTACTATTGTTCAATTACATGGTATCCTGACTGCTTTTGAAATGAGACAAGGAGGTCCTTCTCAAATCAAAGAAGTTGCTTTTAAGGCGTCTGCAAAAGGAAAAGAAAAGGAAGTTGTCAAGGAATCCAGCTATATATCTGAAGAAGAAGAAGAAAATTTTGTGAGAAGACTCCAACTAGGAACCGGAAGATTCAAAGGTAAGCTTCCTTTCAAATTTTTTGATTTTGGAAGAGTTGGTCATTATGCTGCAAAGTGTCCTTATAAAGAAACATCTGCTAAAGGAAAAGAAGTAGTAAGAAGGAATAAGAACCGATCTAGCTCTAAGAAAAGTTACTATGCTAATGAAGACAGTGATGGGTCATCTGATAGTGAGGAAGAATGTGAAGAAGATCTTAGACTTCTCATGGCATTTGAACAAAGAGAAGAAAAGGATACTTTTGTGGATGCTCTAGAGGACAATGATTTTCTTGAAGAAAACAATCAACTCAAAGTATACCTAGAAGAAAATAAGATCATCATAGAATCACTGAAAAATCAGATTGAAGAAGAAAAGAAGCACATGGAGAAAGCAGAATGTGAAGTGGTAAGTCTAAGAAAATAATTGGAGAAAGTTCAGACTCTGAATCTCAGATTTGCTAAAGGATCAGATACCTTAGATGAAATTATCAAGGCCCAACGTTCTCCTCTCATAAAAACATGTCTTGGATATATTGGAGAATCCTCTCAAGCTTCAGCACCAAACTATATAAAGGCAGCAACAACTAGTTTACAATATTCTTCCTCTCAACAAGGAAGCAAGGATTATTTATAGGTAAAGCGGGATCATCTCACTTCAAGGAACACTGACAGGAATAACTTTCAAAGAAGCCCCGACCAGCAGGTAAATCCAAATAGAATATTTCATGATTACAAAAATGTCTACTTCAATGGACAATGTTTTACATGTCACAATTTTGGTCATAAAGCTGCTCAATGTGTTGCTTACAAAACCATCATGACAAGAGAAGCAAGAAAGAAAAGGTTGGATACTGAACCAAAGAAGAATACCTATAACAACTTTTCTCCTCTTCAAAATGAAGTTGAATGTGCTTATTGCAATAAATTTGGCCATGAAGAATCTGAATGCAGGAGCAAAGTCCAGCCAAAACAACACTTTCCCTTAAGTTCCAAAGTATGGAAAAAGAAGGAATTACAGGTTGAAAATTGTGGGATAGCATTATTTGCAGAAGGTGAAGAAAATCAATGGTACATTGATAGTGGATGCTCAAGACACATGACAGGTGACAAAAGCAAACTTCTTGCATATAATGCTCTAGAAAAAGAAAAGAAAGTTACATTTGGAAATGATTCTCCTGCTGTAATTAAAGGAAAAGGGTCCGTGTTTCTAAGAGAAAAGGTGAAGGCTAATGATGTCATGTATGTGGATGGATTAAGGCATAATCTGTTAAGTGTAAGTCAAATGTGTGATCAAGGAACTAAAGTTGTCTTTAGTTCAAAAGAATGTGTGGTTCGTGATCTGGATACAGGTAAAACTATTATAAAAGGGAAAAGAACTCCAAGCAACCTGTATATATTGAAGAACTGCAAAGATCAATGTTACTTGAGAAAATCTTCAGAAAATTGGCTATGGGATAGAAGGCTGGGGCATCTGAGCTTCTCTCAAATCAACAAATCAAGCAGACTTAAAGATGTTTGTGGTCTTCCCAATATTACTCTACCAGAAAGTATCATATGCAAATCTTGCCAATTCGGTAAACAGACCAGAGTACAATTTAAGGCCAAGGAAGGTTCATCAAGTAGGCCACTTGAACTCATTCATACAGACATATGTGGACCTATGAAGAAAAAGTCACCACGTGGTGAAGAATATTACATCTTATTTATTGATGATTTCTGTAGAATGTGTTGGATTGGTTTCATTAAACACAAAGATGAAGCATTTGAGAAATTTCAGATCTTCAAAGCACTGGTTGAAAATGAATTAGATCTAAAAATCAAGTGTCTTAGATATGATCGAGGAGGAGAATATACGTCAAATGAATTCCTTGAATTTTGTGAACAACATGGCATAAAAATACAGTTCTTTGTAGCTGGCACTCCACAACAAAATGGCGTAGCAGAAAGAATGAATAGAACAATTCAACAAATGGCTAGAGCTATGCTTGATGATTCTGGAACACCTGACACTTTCTGGGGAGAAGCAGCACATACAGCAGCAAACATTCTCAACAAGGCACATGTTTGGGTAAATAGTGATAAAACTCCATATGAACTCTGGTATGGTAATTCTCCCTCTGTAAAGCATTTTAGAGTTTTTGGAAGCAAATGCTTTATCAAAAATAATGATGAAAATCTTGGCAAGTTTGAACCTAGAGCAGATAAAGGAATATTTCTTGGTTACTCATCTTCAAGAAAAACATACAAATGTTACAATGAAAGGCTTCGAAAGATTGTTGAATGTATTGATGTTGCTATTGATGAGTCTCCTGCAGCTCCTAAAGAAGAAAATCAAACAACAAAAGAAGATGATGGCAATTCTTGTCCTTCTACATCAAGTAGAAATGATATAGACAATGGATCCAATGAAGAATCTGAAGATGATGTATCCGAAAAAGCTCCATCCAGATATGTTCAAAAGAATCATCCTGAATCACAAATTCTGGGAGACAAGGAATCAGGTGTACAAACAAGAAGGAATCTTGTGGGATCCCCTAGCTATCTGGCACTTCTATCCAAAATTGAACCACACAATGTCAATCAAGCCAGCAAAGATGAATGTTGGATTCAAGCCATGAATGAAGAGCTTGATCAAATTGAAAAAAATCACACTTGGGAATTGGTACCAAGACCACATGATAAAAATGTCATTGGAACTAAATGGATATTCAAGAACAAGTTAAATGAGAATGGAGATGTTATAAGAAACAAAGCTAGATTGGTGTGCAAGGGGTATACTCAACAAGAAGGTATAGACTTTGAAGAAACTTTTTCCCCTGTAGCTAGACTTGAAGCCATAAGAATGTTTCTTGCTTTTTCAAGTTTTCAGCGAATCAAAGTTTATCAAATGGATGTTAAATCTTCTTTTCTCAATGGTGATCTAGAAGAAGAAGTATATATAGAACAACTAGAAGGATTCATTTTGGGAAATGATGAAAATCTTGTTTGTAGACTTAAAAAGGAAATATATGGTCTCAAACAAGCTCCAAGGGCATGGTATTATCGTCTTGACAAATATCTTCATCAACAAGGATTTTCAAAGGGGTCTGTTGATAGCAACTTATACACAAAAGTTGAAAATGATAAACTATTGATTATGGTTGTATATGTTGATGATATCATTTTTGGGGGTAATGAAGAATCTATGAGTAAAATATTTGCTTCTGTCATGCAGCAAGAATTTGAAATGTCTTTACTTGGAGAACTAACATTCTTTCTTGGCTTGCAAGTGCATCAAACTGAAGATGGTATATTCCTATCACAAGCAAAATATCTTAAGCAAATTCTGAAGAAGTATGGCATGGAAGAATGCAAACCTGTAAGTACACAAATGATAACCGGATGCAATCCCAGTTCTCATGATGATTCTCCCACGGTGAATCAACCAGAATACAGATCAATGATAGGAATTCTACTTTATCTCACTGGGACTCGACCAGACATTATGCATGCAGTTGGTATTGTTGGACGATTCCAAGCTAATCCAAAAGAGTCTCACCTTCAGGCTGTCAAAATAATATTCAAATATCTACAAGGAAGTCAAGACTTTGGTCTATGGTATCCAAAGAATGTTGATCTTACTCTTCATGCTTACACTGATGCAGATTGGGCTGGAAGTGTTGATGATCGGAAAATCACTAGTGGTGGTGCATTCTATATGGGACCCCGGTTAGTATCTTGGTTCAGCAAGAAGCAAAATTCTATTGCCTTATCTACAGTAGAAGCAGAATATGTGGCTACCGCATCTTGTTGCACTCAACTCCTTTGGATGATGCAAACCCTACAAGATTTCCAAATCAAATGTACATCTCCTATCTCCATTATGTGCGATAACACAAGTGCCATCAATATCTCAAAGAATCTTGTTATGCATTCAAAGACCAAGCACATTCCCATCAAGTATCACTTCATACGTGAACAAGTGCTTGAACAAAAGGTGAATTTGGAATATGTTTCCTCCAAAGAACAAGTTGCTGATATCTTTACCAAACCTCTGCCCAGGGAAGCATTCGAATATCTAAGACAGAAGCAGGGAGTAGTCTCTGCCAGTCAGAAGAAAAAATATGTTTAAATTCTGAAGATTAAATTAGATACGCGAGTTTCCTGAAAGAAAGTAGCATATATACATGCATTAATACATAGAAAACCACGTATGAGTGGTTGCTGACAATTTTCTCAGGATCAACATTTCTTCAGCACAAGCTGTGGTGTTGGTTGGTATCTCTGATGAGAAGAAGATAGGTACAGGAAGTACAACTTCAGGGGGAGATTGAAGGAAAGTGAAATTTTCAATGTGTCACTTTCCATACGCGATTTCGGTGAACTAAAGTCGCGTATACACGCGAGTTCCAGCAGACACAGTCGCGTATGCGTTGATGATAAGAGAATTGGGATGATAGCTAAAGATCAGGAGCAGAGGTTCAAGGGATGCATCAGTCTGACTGCTAATGATTATACTGATAGCATTATTCTGGTTATACTCATGCTAATGAAATGATACATGGTTTCTTATGTTAAAGATTATGGATGAGTCCTGTTTGCTTTTTGATGAAGAGTATTCGTTGCTGAGATGAAAGTCTTATACTTCAGAGATAAGGACAGATCATGCAGAGATTGTTGCCGATGACTTGTTTTTGAAGGTGTTCAGGTTGCACAAGCTAAGGGGGAGCCTTAGTCATATGGAAAGGATGCTTGGATGCACAGATTCAGGGGGAGAATTAGCCTTGCTGAGTATAATGCATTGTTGGCATTATGATGGGTCTGAAATATGTTCTCTTTCTTAAGGTCTTTCTGGTTTTGATCATAAAAAGTCATACTTGTAATTCGATGAAAAGGTCTTTAAGGGTACCCTTGATGTAAAATCAAATATTCACCATGTAAGGACTTTTGTCAAAAATGTCAACCCACTTGTCATAGCTGATGGGTTTTAAACCCAATTATCAGCATTTGAGTTCTGTAAACTCACTCTGGTTACATATTTTCATGGGCAGGAGTCCTCCAGTGATAGAAGGCTTTGGCAGAGCCGCTGTGCACATCATTGAAACACATGAATAAAATTTCGCACATGAACTCAAGAGGAGCATGATACCTTCACACACGTATCCACGCGGGAGGGGGGCAGGAATATGGCGCGGGGAGAGGAGGTGAGCCAGATCCTTCTTTGCTTGATGTCATAAGAGCGATATGGTGTTTGAATGAAGATAATGTGCTGGGTTGTATTCTTAATGTACCTATCTGTTGTGGTAACCAAACACCATCGTGGTTGCCATCAAGTCCAAAGGGGGAGATTGTTGGCAATATGATGCAGAGTGTTGTCCTTGATGGCAACCCACTGAATGAAGATGAAGACATGAGATTGTTGGAAGGCACAGACCACGCAGCAATTCAACTCAAGGTTATTTCGACTTGATGAATCCCATAATGATGTAAATATGATGTATCTACAGTGAGTACAGAAGGTAATGAAGAAAGGAATTCAGTATGTGCTAGATCTATGATGAAAAGAGTATGTCTCAAGGCATACGTGGATTTTTCTAGGAGAAGTCACGTATGCACACGGGAAAATACGTGCCAAGTCGCATATGGGAAAAAAGCGCTCATAAAGTGCAAAACCAGGGGTAACCACCATGGTATTAACCCATTGTATTGGGTAATGATTTGTCTAAATGACCCCATCCAGGAATACCATCAGAAGTAATGTGGTTTTGGCTCATGGTATTGAAAAAGGGTAAACCTATATAAGGAGAAGAAATTCATTGTGTAAATAATGAGCGTGGGTGCACGACGTCTGAGCTTGAATGAATACTTCTCTCTGAAGTATATCTAAATGGAAAGGGTTATAGTTGAATGATAGATCTCCGAATGTATGATGCACCAATGAAGAAAATGATGAAGAAGAGTATCTAGATCTGAAATGAATTCGTATTTGCTAGATCTGTTTATGGAATGTTCTGATCTGAGATGAGGCGAACATGTTTCTGAAGTAAAGGGTAATATCTGAGCTATGCATCTGTTCTGAAGAATTGCGCTGAAATGTCTAAAGAAGTATACGCTGGTTCGTTTCGGTAAACTCGCGTGTATACGCGGATCTGATGAAGGAAAAGCACGTATGTCCAGTTAGGGTTTTCTGAAGTATGTGCAGAGGTATAAGCGGCTTTATATGAATGAAGGCGCGTATATACGCGGGATCAGTGAAAGAAAAGCGTGTATGATAAACTAGGGTTTGTTAAAGTTGTGAGATGTCTAATTTGTTCTGCTGTCTTGCTGATATTTGTTTCTGATATATACTGCTGTCTGTCTATGATGATCTGGGTTGTTCAAAGATTGATTATGCTGCTATAGAGCAAGTGGTTGGTTTGATGAATGTTCCTTGAGCTTAATTGTGTGGGTTGGATCCAGTATGAAAACTGATGAAATGTGGTCCATGGTGGTGCTGAGGGTTGTAGCCTTCAGTCAGGGGGTTGTAGCTCCCTTCCAGGTGAGGCTGGTAAATGAGAGCAGGGGGTTGGTGCTCCCTTCCAGGAGAGGCTGGTAAACGAGTGCAGGGGGTCGGTGCTCCCTTCCAGGAGAGGCTGGTAAATGAGCGCAGGTGGGTGCCTGCGTACTGTTATGAGTCTGTGCCAGTACATAAGTTGTAAGATGTTTTCTTTATAATAAAATATTGAAGGCTGAGCAACGACAGCGGTGGTTTTCTCCCGACTTGGGTTTCCACCTAAAATCCTGGTGTTCATGTGTGATGCTTATGTGTGATGGTTTGTTCTGTTCTTACTGCACATGTTTACTGTTTATTGAACATCTAATGAATGAATGATGGAATGATATAAGTGAAGAATTAATAGCATAATTAGATCTATGTGTATACGCGAGTTTCATAAAGGGTATCCGCGTATATACACGAGTCTGTATCAGGAAAGTAGCGTATGGGTTTTAGAAGTAAGAAAAAGTACAAATTGTTGAGTGTGCCCTAAATACTAATTCACCCCCCCCCCCCTCTCAATATTTTTCCCAACAGCAGAACCTACATCCTAACCAATATGGTCCTTCTTTTAAAACAAGATGGCTATAGGAAATGAAACGGTCTGCAGCTAGCCCAAAGTTTCTATAATTAAATGGTTCCCTATTTTGCATATTCTGATTCGAGGTTCTCCATCGGACCTTGGCTGCTATATATGCTTGGTTCCTAATGGATGAAAAATAATCTATTCCATTCAAAATGATTGATTTGTGGAGAGGCCCTAGAGTTTGGGTAACACCTTCCTTTGTCATCAAACGTTTCTGTCTAGCCCAAAATTGAAGTGTGTTCTAAGGTTCACTTCTGACCCATAGATCTAATCCATTTTCCTGCCTTTGAAAGGCGTTATAAGCTTTAAGCCATTTTAATTGATTTACAACAAAGGAAATGAATTCCTGAAACTGAGCATGTCCAATAAAAGGGCTAGGGTTTGATTCACAGTCATTTTCAAGTATTAGGTTATGCAAGTAAAATTCACATAACAGGTGTTGTACTTTGATCCCATAAATTTTGCAGCATGATATCAAGTCATCTATTGTTTTTAGCTCTATGGATTTCCCTTGCCCTAACTGCCTTGATCTTTAATTGTAAATATATTTCTAGTAAAAACAAAGCATAGTTTTTAGCAGGGCATCTACAGGATAAGACATCAGTATACAAGGAGCAGAGAGTGTCCATTTGAGTGTAGGCTAGTTTCAGTTGGTTCATTACCTTATCAGCCTTTACCTCTGCTTTCCATCATTTTTCATGAGCTTCAGCTTCTGCTTCATGAATAGTTCTCATTTGTTGCTGCAATTCCTGATATCTTTTTCTTGGGACAGTATCTTCCTCCAGTTTTTTCCTTTCTATTCGGGCCTGTGTCAATTCTTCTTGAAGTCTGATCAATGTCGGCTCACTGAAAGTGTGCTGACTGTTAGATTGCATATTTTCACTCAACACTGGTTCCTCTGGAACAACTTGTGTTGGAACAGTTGTTTGTTGCTCCGCATCCTCATAATTAGGCTCAGGTATGGTTTCTTCTGTAACTTGGGGGTTCCTATCAGTGACCACTCTTCTCTTTTTCGAGCTTCTTTTCACTACTACATTTGGCGGAAATTCTGACACTTGGTTCTGACACTTTTGACCAAATGTTGGAAATTTCCCCAAATTTTTTCCATCCCGCCCGAAACTGTCGCTATACCGACGTTTATAGAAAAGTGTCACAATACCGACACTTAGACAAAGTGTCGCAATTGCGATGTTTGGAGGAAGACGTCGCAATTGCGACACTATGGCCCAAAGCGGCCGTTGGTATTGCGACTACCGCTTCAAACGTCACAATTACTTATTAACAACGTTCATGCACAGCAATTGCGACGTTTGGAGGCAGATGTCCCAGTAGTGACGCTTTTTCCGCCGTCGGTATAACGACACTTATATGCGCGCTACATAAAAATACGAAACTTATATGCACGCTACATAAAAATACGAAACTTATATGCGCGCTACATAAAAATACGAAACTTATATGTGCGCTACATAAAAATACAAAACTTATATGTGTGCTACATAAAAATGATTTTATTGTTTCGTATTCGTCGCAATAGGTACATTAACGTCTGATATCACGCGCGCATTCGCCCTCCGCCCTTTCAGAACAACATTCACCCTCAGCATTCGCCCTCAGCTCTTGCAGAACAACATTTGTCCTCAGCATTCGCCCTCAACGTTCTCCCTCAGCTCTTGCAGAACAACATTCGCCCTCAGCTCTTGCAAAATGGTAAGTTCTTACTGTAGGCCCTTCCTCCTATAGTAGGGTTGATTCTATTTGGGTTTTTTTGGTCAATTCCATTGGATTGTGTTAGGCTGTAGGGTTCTCTCTAGATGTCAAGAATCAAGATTCAATACCCTCTATTATCTTCATCGCCCAATACAAGATTTAAATTTTTCCCAAAGAAACGCTTATTAATTTGGCAGCCATTATTTCTCCCTGCTTTAAAAAACCTACATTTAAATGAAAACAAGCATTGTATTTCAACTACAAAAATATATTAGTGTTCAAATGTACATGTGTGCTTAAGTATTAAACCGATATCATTTATTATTCGCCCTCTCGCTCGTTAGTAACAACATTCGCCCCCGCATTCGCCCCCCGCCCGCACGCATTCTCCCTCGCATTCGCTCGTGCCTCTTGCAGTACCGTATTCCCCCCGTATTTTCCCCCGCCCCGTGCACGCATTCGCCCCCACATTCGCTCGCTCTTTGCAAACAACATCTACTCCTCGCCCCCCGGCAAATGGTGTTCTGCTGGCAGTTCCTTCTCCTATAAATAGGGTCGACTTTATTTGGGTTTTTTCGTCAATTTTACTGGATTGTGTTAGGTCGTAGGTTTTCTTCGTATGTCAAGAATCAAGATTCAATACCCTCTATTATCTTCATCACCCAATACAAGATTTAAATTTTTCCCAAAGAAACGCTATTAATTTGGCAGCCATTATTTCTCCCTGCTTTAAAAACCCTACATTTAAATGAAAACAAGCATTGCATTTCAACTACAAAAATCTATTAGTGTTCAAATGTACATGTGTGCATCACTTGTGTAGGGTATTCCTTTTCCACTTTCACATTATCCAAGAATGTGTGCAGTATAGTTCATATTTTTGTGATTTAGATTATCTTGAAAAAGGAAAGGTAAATTATTTCCCATGGAAAAAGAAGGTTTTCCCTTTTTATAGGTTGTTTGGACTTATGTGGAAAAATTTATGGTATGCCTTTCATATTATGTAGTTTAAATTTGAATTAACAAATTATTCTACATGAAAATATAATTACCTATGTGATGTCCTTCATCACTAATTAAAATTATAGGGTTTCAATTTCCTAGACTGTAACTCATCTGATGCTAAATTCTAGGTTCTCATTGGTGGATCACTCTTCCATTGATTTCCTTTCCCTCTGGATCTTGTCATACTTTAAAGTCATCAATGATACATATATTATTTCAGGTATCCCAAAAGGCTTTATAGTAGAACATATAGTGAAGTTTTTTTGACACTTGAGGATTGTTTTTAGAACTGCAACGCGGTCTATGTTATCGAGTTATATACCAAGAAACTTGTCCTTAATAACCACACTATGACTTAGGTTCAACAAGTTTGAACTTGTTGGGACATAGCATATAAAGTTGTGTGATGAGTCCATATCACAAGTCTATTATGGTGACAAAAGTGAAGACACGTAATGATAGTTATTATGTTAACATTACTAGAAACATTTTCGAAATTATCCATGCTATCAAGATGTCAAAATTCCAGGCATTAGGTGTTAATACTCGTAGCTAATAGATAATAATAATAATATAAAAAAATTACAACTTTATTCTTGAAATATGATTGTTACAAATTTGTAACCTAGTTCATGAGTTATTGTTATATACCAAGAAACTTGTCCTTAATAACCACACTATGAGGTAGGTTCAACCAGTTTGAACTTGTTGGGACATAGCATATGAAGTTGTGTGATGAGTCCATATCACAGGTCTATTATGGTGAAAAAAGTGAAGACATGTAATGATAATTATTATGTTAACATTACTAGAAACATTTTTGAAATTATCCATGCTATCAAGATGTCAAAATTCCAGGCATTAGGTGTCAATACTCATAGCTAATAGATAATAATAATAATATAAAAAAATCACAACTTTATTCTTGAAATATGATTGTTACACATTGGTAACCTAGTTCATGAGTTACTATTACCCAAAGATTGCAAAACAAACTTAAAATATAAATTAAACCAACATGAGAATCCAACTAAGGGTTTCTCGACAAAATCATGCCATAACCTGGCATTTTGAAACCCAAATTTGAATCCATAATAAGTAATACAATGCAAACTCAGATGGATTTTCAATGCATGTTTGCATGCTACACTTATTCTCTGTATAGATATCATTTTTTAAATGGAACCATTAGTCAAGCCCACAGTCCTTTTTATGTGAAAAATTTCAGCTCTATTTGAGCTCTTTTTTGCTCCACCACCTCCATAAACCAGTGTTACACGGGGTCTCGCCCCCCCACCTAGGTGTCTAGATTCCTCGCCCCCTCGTGCTCCAGGGTCTTGGAGACTTCTAGGGGATGTTTCCCTCACGCCCCCTCACGTCCCCTCACCGCCCCTTTTAGTTTATGGTTTCGTGTTAAAATTTGATGTGCCACTTAGCATATTTGAGAATCCAAGTGATTCTGATTCAGATGGTGACATGGTTGATCTTGATATATTCGTGTAGAAGTTGGATGCAGAGACTAGTGGGGCATTAACTTGAGCATTTATGCTCATTTATCATTATGATGATATCATTTGATATTCATATGTTATGTTTTATGTTTTATGTTTCAGACATAACTTATTTGCGTTTAAGTTTTATGTTTCAGACTTGAGTTGTAAACTTCAGCTTAAACTCTATTTTGAATCTTGATATAATATGTCATATGATATCTTAAACTTTATTTTCATTGTACATTGTTAGTAGTTACATTAATGATTATATAGTTACAAACTTACAAACTTACATGCATGATTGTATGATGTATGTTTTTACTTTTAACTTTTAAATTTGTTTCAATTATATGATTCATCATTCATCGATTTGTAATTTTATCATTTATGATTTATCTTTCATGATGCAAGTGTATGATGACTGTATATACATTCCTAGCAAAAATATAGTTACATTTTAAATATTAAATTTTATAATTTTTATGACCCCGACGTCCCCCCACGTTTCCTGAAAATTGGTAGGGAGCTTTTGCATAGGCCGCTCCTGCGCTCCCTCGTCCCCTCGCTCCCACCTCCAGGGGACTTGGTGGAACATTGCCATAAAAATATGCAAACATATATCATGATCTTGGAATCCATTACATATGTATGTGCCAATGTTCCATAATCTTGCCCCATCATCAATTTAAGAAATTTCCATTGACTATCAAATTATGGAGGGGGGAACTTTTTGCTGCAACATTTGGCTCAAAATCAGGGACCATCTTCGTATGAGGTGAATGAGAACTATAGATATTTGAAGAAGTAGATTAGTGCCTTTTCCTCTAGCCATGGAGTCATATACAGTCATCCATCACAAAAATTTGTCTTTGTTCATTCTCACCTTGAAAGTTGCAAAAAATCTTGCCCTAATTGAAACGACACTAAATTTGAAAGATATAATAAAAATGCAAGCTAGAAGTGCCCTATTAATACAAAGGGAAAACCTTCCTACCTACCCTAACCGAGATAAATTTTGATTGAATAGGAAACATGATATTTCCTATGGAGTTGATCCAACAACTTGTTAAATGTATGGGACTAAATCATGCATTTGATTTCCAGGGAAACATGCGCATGAAGAGAAAAAGTGCGGAATTAATGGAAAATCCATACATGCCACTTATAAAAACTACACCGAAAGGTCAAAAAATACTTAAGGCCTTAACTTAATTTGAATCCAAAAATGACAAAACGGGATTAGTGAAAACACGAGAGTGGTGTGGGTGAACAACATAAATAAAAAGTGAAGATACCTTTCCCCAAGATGCCTTTGTCACCGTTGTATGAAAACATGTTTTCCTTTCCTTTTATACATGCAAGTGAATGCATTATAGGTATGGTGTTTTCCCAGAATAGGAGAAGCCTACTTAAATATATCATTTGTGGATTGAATGTTTGGGTGCCTTAATGTGCAATGACATGTTTCCAGGATCGAATTCAATGCAAGGCATATTTGAAACTCTAACTCTGTCTTCCGGTGTCTTATTAGAAATTATTTCAGTTTTCATTTTGTGTTTTCAAGTTAAATATTGTTTTCAAGTTTTTACATTTATAATTTTATTGCAATGTGGCAGACTGATCAGAGCAGTGCAGGAACAACCCCGAGACGGGATGATCGCGGAAAGAGGCCAGCCGAAGAACATGTAAAGTGCCAGCATTGCTCTATCTTCAGGTATTTTAGTTATTTACATAATTGAAATAATATTAATTTTGTTCAAATATGCAGACACCTAGCCATGGTACGCCTGATGATTCCCTCTTTGAGGAAGAGCTTTTTTCATCCCTATCTCCAGTGTTGTTGTTGCAAAAAAGGCACGAGATGCAACGTCGGAATTTAATGCTTTGATAGATGCGCCTCAAACACCTAAAACAGAAGAGAGGATACAACATCTTATGAGGCAGCTAAATAGATATCAGGTAATAATAAAAAGTCAAAAGGATATTTTTTTTGTTCTGCATGAGATGAATCGTGATAGTTTGATTTTTAATTTTTACATTGACTAAACTAACAAAAAGTTCTTTTGTATGTAGCGTCTTCTGGCATTTGCTGAACCCGGTGTTGGTGGTAGTGGGACACAAGGGCAAGAGATTGCCCAACAACCCTCTCGTACACCTTCTACTCCTTTAGGTGCTAGCCAAGAAACACACCCTGCCCAAGCAGACACCCAGCCAACCGCTGAACGTGTTGGCAATGATGAGGCCGATATGGCCAACTACATTATTGCGTTTCCTGGAGCTACACGTGTCAGCTCCACAGGGACCATTAATGGCACGTTGTTGGTGAACGATGAGGGTGTCCCTATAAAGCATGTACAACTCCCAGGTAAATTTTAATATTTTAACTATTTCATGTACTTTTTCTAAAACATATTTATCATGATTTTTATTTTTAAATTAATGATAATATCTTCTTTTTCTTTTGGTTTTATTCTGTGTAGGAAACAATGAGTTCTACAGGATTCTGGAGAGCCATGTGTTGGTAATTTTTGGCCCAACCATACGTACAGGGTGGAATTCCTAGAATTCCAACCTGAAAAAAGAACTTTTAGATTATCTAGAAGCCCTTTTTGGGGTCGGCACATTTGACAGAAAAGCGGTGGCTCAGGTAGCCGGAAAATATTTGAAATATACCAGTGACACCTATAGGACGCAATTGCAATTTAACCCTAGATATGAGCGTCCTCTCGCAGTTTCAGAGAGTGAGTGGAGAGCACTCATCCATGACGGAAAAGAGAAAAAGGCAAAGAAAGAAGGAAAAATGCCAACTGGACCCGCAAGGTAAATTACAACTTTAATTCAATAGCTTTAATTTTCTTTATGTCTAAAATAAAAGTGTGCTACGCCATATCTGACTTCAATCTTTTGATGCTAGGTTGCCTGACACCTCAAAGGCAACCAAAGCTAGGATAGAGAAAAAGGGCCATCACAAGCTCGGCCAGGGTGGCTACTTGAAATTAGCTGCAAGAATTGTAATTAAGTAGCTAAACATCTTATAATTAATTGTATCGCCTTTCAACGTTTTTGTAATCCTATCAGATATGATTAAAAATACACAATCATATATAATGTAGGGTGATGACTTTGGAACAATAACTACAGAGGAAGATAAAAATATTGCTTTCCGTTTTGGCTATCAAGCTGTAGTTGAACGTCGCAGAAGCTTGGGGCAGGTCCCAAGATCTACAATGCCCGATAAGGTAAAACATTAACCTTTCAATATTTTTGTTTTCGTCCATAAATTTAATGTCTAACAACTTTGTTTAAATCAGGGGAGCAACACTACCGACGAGGTAAATAACCCAGTTTTAGAGCCAGATGTAGATGATCCTCTCATGCAACCTGATCATTGTAGTGGGGACCAGGCCGACAATGCTGCTATCAGTGAGGGCCGTGACGGTAATTAATTTCCACTTATAATTTTTTCTAATTATACCTTGATGGTTGTCCTTATAACGCTTTTTGTTTAAATGACAGAGAATGTTTCCCTTGAGGATCTTACCACCAGAGAGGAAGACAAGGCAATAGTCCCAACGACGACAACTGGTGCACCAGGTAAATAATCTCATTGCAATTTTTTTTATTAATATTACCGAACTAGTTCAATGATATTTAAAAACTGACAATTAAAATTTAATATTATCTGCTTTTGTAGGCGATGCCCCGTCACTGGATGAGACCAGACATCGTGACTACGCAACTAGGTCAGTGTCGACAACTGGTGCACCAGGTAAATAATCTCATTGCAATTTTTTTTATTAATATTACCGAACTAGTTCAATGATATTTAAAAACTGACAATTAAAATTTAATATTATCTGTTTTTGTACGCGATGCCCCGTCACTGGATGAGCCCAGACATCGTGAATACGCAACTAGGTCAGCAGTGCGGGTTGAAAGGCACGAAACAGGAGCAGAGCACGATGATATTGATGATGTAATTAGGAGCTTTAAAAATAGGAAGAAGAAAAAAAAAATTGACAATGTAAAATATTGTATTATTATAAGACAAACGTTACTATACTTGGAATGTTTTTTGCGTTATATAAAAAACTCATTTATCATACTATTTTTATGTCAAGCATTAATTGCAATGTTTCCTTGCGTACTTTTTGTTGAATTGTTTTTTTACTAGTTATTGAATATTTTTTTTTATGCTCATGAAAGTAAAAAATGAAATATAGATTGGGTATTGGGGAATTGAGAGTGATGTGAGGGAGGGGGAGGGGCCATAAGAGCTTCCACCTTCACGTGGTTGGCCCTGTTTAGTAGAGAATAATTTATTGGAGCGATTTAATCTTGGAGCAAACCTCCCTCGATCCAGCGTAGCAACAAAAAAGTCACCGTTGACTTAGTTGCTACTCTTTCAGATCGTGGGAGGCTTGTTCCAAGTTCATGCGACTCCAATAAATTTTTCTTGAAACGAAGAGGAGCTTATTCAGGTATGTTTTGACATTTTCAACATATGTTCTAACATTATCATAAGAATGCATCTTAGAGTAAAAATACTACATCAATTACTTGTATTTATTGTATAGATAATGATGGATTTTGATTGACTTGGCAGTGCAGGTACAAATCCTCTTGCATCATGAGCAATACAACTTGTCAACCAGGGTCATGTCCAAGATATTTTTGCTTGTGCACTTGACCAGGTTCGTAATGTCACATTTTGTAAGTTCCTTTACAGTTCATAATTCAATATTAAGCTTGTTCACGATTATTATCTAGTTTTTTTGTATGTGTTTTTTCATCTATTTGATTGTAAGCAACTATGCATGTTTCCTGTTGTTCACTATGATTTCTCCCATTACCACTCCCAGGATGAATCCGACTTTATTGTTACATAGGTTACTTTATTTTTACTATGATTTCTCCATTTACGATTTCATAGGTTACATCATGTAAAGTTGTCAATCTCAGGTTGGTGATGAGCTTTAGTTCTCCAGATTTGGGGCTTTTCTGATATTTTCTCCCTCATGTCATTCCCGCATCACCTCATTGTTTGAGCATGCCAATTGTCTACCACTTGTACCAATTGGCACATGTCAATCTCCGAGTGGTGCCACATTTCACCTATTTTCAGTGAGAGTTTAGGGTTTCTCTAACATAGCTTCAGAAATCCGATTCAGTGCCTGCTTGAATATTGTCACATAATACTTATGGTTTGGATTGATGAGCATGTTCTTAATGGTTGGTTGATTCATAAGAACCACCCATAAATCTCTCTTCCTCTAACACACAGAAAATAAAAATATCTTTGACAGGAGACAGAGTTTCAATACTTTGAAAACAAACTTCTATTCCCTTCAATAACTCAAAAAAAAACTATTACACTACTTCCTCACTGAGAGGGATTACAAAATTATGACTGCCACAAAACGCAGTGCATAAAACCAACTCACTGTCTGTTCAAAACAAACATACTCTGTCTCTAAGACACTCTGCTGTGTTTTTCCCTTTCGCACTGCTGTGCATACACACTTAAAAAGTTACACTCAGCTTTTCACTTTTTACACACTGCTATGTAATAAAAAATTTATGTACTGTCTATAAAAAAAACTACCAAGCTTTTTCGACCTTTTTTATTTTTATATGCCGGAACATATAAAACATATTATAATAAACCCTCTTTTAAAAAAAATAAAATTAAAACTAAATTCTATGGCCCACCTTTCATTTCGCATATGATATATATATAACATATGTATATATTAAACTATCAAAACATTAAAGAACCCTTTCCGTCGGACTTAAAAAGTCTAAATAGATTGATTTTCAAACCAAATTCGCGTTCCAAAATGGGATGCTGACATCTGCCTAATTTTAACTCGAATTCTCAATCCAATGTGCCCTATAAAAATTCGGGTCCGGTTTTCAGGTTTTCAGATTCCCTTCAATTTCATGCGATCCAATATTAATGCTCCACGTGTCCTCCTTTTGAATTTACAAAAATGTTGGGTAAATTTCTGTTTGTTTAATTTCTGGTTGGTGAATTGCGTTAATGCTGGTTGTTGTGTTTAAATACAATCCTGTACAGAAATATGGTTGCGGCCGTCTACAAAAAAAACTTGCAGGAATTTTAAATGCTGAATTAAATTTCTAGATGGCATGCAAGCAACCTCCAAAAAAAAATGTTGCTGCTGCATCCGTCCTTCTGCTGCAGCAGTTGAAGTTAAAATTCAACAGCACAGGGTTTAATAAGTGAGGGTGTAAAGGTAACTTTTTGTCGATGGTACCGGATTAAGATCATCTATTCATTTTTGTAGGGTCTTATGGTGTTTGGTTTTTTAGTTTTGGGTTGGGTTTATTGAGTCTAAGATAGTTTTTGAGTGAAAAAATTGCTATCAGGTATTAAAAAATTTGGTTCTTTTGTCAAAATTTATGAGCTTGTTAGGAAATACAAAACTGACAATGGTTGTATCTTAAATTTGTGGAAAATAATTTGAAATGAAACCTTTTTGTTTAGGTTGTTGCAGCAGGTGCAAACCCCATTCAAATTACTAGGGCATTGACAAGACAATAAAGGCCCTTGTTTCGGAACTCAAAATTTTGTCAAAGGAGGTAAACGCTTGCCTTTTGAGTAGGCTGGTTTTCCTTTTTGCTGATGGTTTGGTGTATCTAATTGAATTAGTTGCCTAAGGTATTTTTGGTTGCAAACTCCTTTTAATTTTTCATACGTATTGGCCTTGTGGAATACATTTGATTGTGTGGTCTTGTTAGATCTACAACATTTGTAGTTGTTTAGTCTTATGGCCGAGGTGCACTTTTATTATGGAAATAGTTGATGAAATATTGTCATTTAATCCTTACTGCAAGGTAGCATGTTGAGAAGTTTCTTGTGAAACATTTGGTATTCAAAATGACACTTGATCCTATACAGCATCATGCACTTGACTTCAAAATTCATATTCAAAGTGTGCCAGACAATTCTTGCAAAATTTCAAATATTTAGGTTGTTTTAAACCATTATCTTTTTCATGTATTGGATGCTGAAAATGTGAAAAGACTTTGGTATGAAACCAACTCGTGAATAATTTCCAGCACAACAACCACTTCCAAGACATGATTTAGAAGTAGAACAAATGTGCTTATGAAGCATAGAAAGATATCCTTGATGCATTGTCAATGTTTGGCTAGGGTTATTTTTGGAGAAAATAACTCCTTATTCCTAGAATAGTGATCTTCAATACAAGTAAATGCCAGAGAAGAGAGATCACCGTGTGACGCAACAAAACTGAAATTGGACCCCCAAGGAGAGCTGGTGTGTCTACAATCGCTGTGTCAGCATTTTCCCTTGGTGTACCCCGTTCTTTTCCTCCACCCTGAGTCTTAATTGACTTCTTCTTTCTTCGGGTTTATTTATCAAATTCGTAGAATTTGATAAATAAATACTATCCACAATGGTTGGACTTTAATTTATATTCCCGACTTTATATTATCTCCAATCCTTATAACCAATGTTTAACTTTCAACACTTTGTATTTATAATCCACGTTTCTTTTTAAATAAATAACTTGTAGTGAACTTTCGGCTCTATATTTCACCACCCAGCCTTACAACAATCACCCTCCAGACTTATGCTAATTATCCGCCAATCGTTTAATTAAACAATTTCATTATACTCTGGCCCCACCTATATATATAAATAACCAATCAAACACTCGTATCGTACCTGGCTATCCTCCGCACACCTTTGTTAACCTCCGGGCAAGTTCAACGTGCGACCACCGTCCGATGGCCCTTCTCCAAATCAACGACTCTTGGCAATTTCGCTCAGCTTCCAACGTCGGGCTTTAACGTGCGATGGCGTGGGTTAAACGGTTGTTTTCCGGGGTCACTTCGCCACATGTCGCATTCCCTATGGAATCGCTCGCGAATAGGAAATATCGCCTACTCCGCAAAAGCGGTGCGATATGGGCAACCCGCTTTTGTGATTCCGCTCGTGGTTTTGGTAGAGGGCTTGACCACGGGTGCATGTCTGGTTCCGATATCCTTTTGTTTGTTAACTCATGTCCAATCCTCGGGTCAGGTTCCGAAAGCACAACAATTTTGTCTCTTTATTAAGCGGGATTTTAATATGTGTATTATCAAAGAAAACCAACACAAATTTTATAAGATGGGATCAAACAAAATTGTTGTTAAGTCGAGCCCGTCGGACTTCAAATGGCGATAAACCATAATTCAAACCAAATTCGCGTTCCAAAATAGCCTGCTGACGTCGGCCAATTTTGTGACACGAATTTCTTATCAAATTCGCCCTAATATTTTATGGGTCCGGATTTCCACTGCGCGAGCGGCCCAAACAAAGATCCGCTCCAATCAATTTCTGCCACGTGTCCTCAATAAAACTTGCCCTGCTCCCGGCTGTGGGTGCATTCGATGGCGTTTAAGGTGATGGGACATGGATATGGTGATTTCATATCAATCGCATTAACATTTAACGCTGTTCAATTAAGTTTTCACATCAAATCTACATTAATTAATTTTTAACACTGTTCAAGATCGGACCTCCACTCCTCTGAGCGATTCCGCACGCTCCAATTTGATCCAGCCTTCGGCTCTCATTATTAATGATCAGAGATTCATTATGACGGCCGTCCTTTGATTGCATTGCAGACGGGTCGACATAAAAAATGGCGATTAGCCATGGTTTTTCAGACAAGCCGGTTGCTGGATTACACTGTCTGGTAACTGCGATGATAAGGAGAAGTGGCCAGCGGAACTTCTGCCTAGACTTTGCTGCATATTTCCATTTCTCTCGATTCTGTCTCTGTCTGTCTTCCTCTGTTAATTGGAATTCTGCTTCTTCGTCTCTTGTGCCCACTGCGCCTGAGATTTCACCCATGCCTCGCGTGCGTCATAGGATGCGTTGCCGCAGGGGGAGCAGTAGAGGTCAACCCCTGCGCACTCCCTCCAGCCCCTCAACAGAGTCTACTTCCGGCCAGTCCAGTGATTATTATGCAGGTCGATATCCAAATACCAGGAGTGGGCGGGGTCGGCTTGTAGGATCTGGCCACCGTATGGATTCCCCTGCTCCTCGCTTCCCCACCGCTAGTTCACCTTCTCCCACGACGCGCACTGCGCAATTTTCCTTTAATTGCTCTCTCAACCGCCCGCGAATCACGGCTTTAGTCACTGTGGTCTTCCGCGAGGAGGCCCAAACGGAGGAAGAATGCACCCGTCCGGTGGGTCTGAGCTCGGAAAAAGCCGGCCAGCATTCGGGCCTTCAGGAGGGGAGCCGTGGCATGCATGTGGAGGTAGCACCTAGCGATCCCGGACCTTCCGAAGGATGGTGCCGAATCGTGGAGGAACCAGCGGAGGATTAGTTTGGTTAATTTGTTTTTCTTGCTTAGCAGGCCCAGTTAATTGGGCTGCTTTTAGTTTATGGTTCCGTGGCTGACCTTTAAGTAATATTTTAATCCTCAGAATTAAACGGCTCAAGACGGTTTCCCGCATGAGGCGCCTCTTAATTTTTTGATTTTTTGATGACAAATTTGCCATGAGTATGGTCGTGCAATGTTTTTGACTTCGTGTAATTTTTATTCAAGAATGTTAATAGATTAATCTCACTTATCACTTTGAATTCTCACATGATTAGCGTTTTTCTCGATCCTGCTCAAGGATTTTGGGTACTTTAATTTGTATTTGGAACAATGGACGCTCTACATTTCATCTCGTTGCTTCTTTTACCGTTGCTATACTACTATTTCACTTGAGATGCCTCTGCATACTTAATTCCTTTGTATTATTTATAATTCATGTGGACCGTTACTGGGTTTTATATCATGTCCCCGTATGTGACATGGGGTATTTTTCTATCATTGTCTGGGGTGGGACTTCCACTTTTCTGGATGGATATTTGGGTTCCAATCTTCAGATGTGAAAATGTAATGACTTCATGGACCGTTTTACTTCATATAATATATTCAAAACAACGTTTTTTCTCTTGTGAAAAAAAAATGATTAATGTTTATCACTCTGCCTTCAAAACTAGCGATGTCGGTCTATGTTGCTGGTTTATTGATATGGTCTGATGGTCTTTTTATATTTTGGACATATCACACTCCTCACATGATTAGCGTTTTTCTCTGTTCAAGGATTTTGGGTACTTTAATTTGTATTTGGAACAATGGACGTCGGTACGTACTCTATCCGTTGCTTTACTATTCTACATACTGCTATTTCACTTTCTTATAGATGCCTCGGGCATATTTGGATGCTTTCTCAGATTGTCGATAATCTCCATGTAGACCGTTACTGGGTTTTATATCATGTCCCTGTATGTGACATGGGGTATTTTTCTATCATTGTCTGGGGTGGGACTTCCACTTTTCTGGATGGATATTTGGGTTCCAATCTTCAGATGTGAAAAATGTAATGACTTCATGGACTGTTTTACTTCATATAATATATTCAAAACAACGTTTTTTCTCTTGTGAAAAAAAAATGATTAATGTTTATCACTCTGCCTTCAAAACTAGCGATGCTGGTCTATGTTGCTGGTTTGTTGATATGGTCTCATGGTCTTTTTATATTTGGGACATATCACACTCCTCACATGATTAGCGTTTTTCTCTGTTCAAGGATTTTGGGTACTTTAATTTGTATTTGGAACAATGTACGTTGGTACTCTATCTGTTGTTTTACTATTCTACATACCGCTATTTCACTTTCTTATAGATGCCTCGGGCATATTTGGATGCTTTCTCAGATTTGTCGATAATCTCCATGTGGACCATTACTGGGTTTTATATCAAGTCCCTGTATGTGACATGGGGTATTTTTCTATCACCGTCTGGGGTGGGACTTCCACTTTTCTGGATGGATATTTGGGTTCCAATCTTCAGATGTGAAAATGTAATGACTTCATGGACTGTTTTACTTCATATAATATATTCAAAACAACGTTTTTTTCTCTTGTGAAAAAAAAATTATTAATGTTTATCACTCTGCCTTCAAAACTAGCGATGTTGGTCTATGTTGCTGGTTTATTGATATGGTCTAATGGTCTTTTTATATTTTGGACATATCACACTCCTCACATGATTAGCGTTTTTCTCTGTTCAAGTATTTTGGGTACTTTAATTTGTATTTGGAACAATGGACGTCGGTACTCTATCTGTTGCTTTACTATTCTACATACTGCTATTTCACTTTCATGGACTATTTTACTTCATATAATATCTTCACTTTCATGGACTGTTTTACTTCACTGTTGTAGGGTCTTGGGTACTTTAATTTTTATTTGGAACAATGGACGTCGGTACTCTATCTGTTGCTTTACTATTCTACATACTGCTATTTCACTTTCATGGACTGTTTTACTTCACTGTTGTAGGGTTTTGGGTACTTTAATTTGTATTTGGAACAATGGACGTCGGTACTCTATCTGTTGCTTTACTATTCTACATACTGCTATTTCACTTTCATGGACTGTTTTACTTCATATAATATATTTTCTTTCATGGACTGTTTTACTTCACTGTTGTAGGGTTTTGGGTACTTTAATTTGTATTTGGAACAATGGATGTCGGTACTCTATCTGTTGCTTTACTATTCTACATACTGCTATTTCACTTTCATGGACTCTTTTACTTCACTGTTGTAGGGTTTTGGGTACTTTAATTTGTATTTGGAACAATGGACGTCGGTACTCTATCTGTTGCTTTACTATTCTACATACTGCTATTTCACTTTCATGGACTGTTTTACTCCATATAATATCTTCAAAACAGCGTTTCTCGTCTTTTAAAATTTTAATTTTTTTTTTAAAAATTGAACCCTCCGTCGGTCTACCGACGCCTTGTAGATGTCGGAACTGCGACAACCCAGCACCGTCGGAAGAGAGACAATATGAAAACGTCGGAAGAGCGACGTTCCAAACGTCGAACCACATATCGTCGGAATTACGACATCTTCCAGACGTCGGAAGAGTGACGTCCAAAACGTCGGACCACGTTTAGTCGGAATTGGCATAGCCATAAGCGCCGAAGAGCTGATGCCAAACGCTTCGACCACGCTATTTAATCGACGGTTTATAAGCTGCTTAAAAATGACGCTCCAAAACGTCAACCATTCGTCCGAAGTGCGACAGCTTACAAACGCTCGAGGCGCTTACGCTTTGTGAGACGCCGAAGAGTGACGATTGCTCAACGATAAGAAGTGTCGATATGACATCTCTCATCTAAGGCTTCTAACGGCGACAAAGATGAAAACCACGGGTTTGTCCACTCCCCTAACTGCCGCTTCCGCGACGAATATGTCGGAATAGCGATTTAATTGGCCAGTCGGAATTTCCGCCATTTCTAGTGTTGGGTATCAAAGATTCAGAGGAACATCTGGTGCTAAAGTATCGCAGTTGTCTGCACAGATACATTCAGGAGGAAATGGAGTTCCTCGACATCTCCTTGCTTGGTACGACATACCGGTATGCTGCCAAGATTGAGCAGAAATTCAAACAGAAGAAGCGAGACTTTGGATCCGCGAATCAAAAGCAAGGGAAAGGTGCTTCCAAACTGCAGAACAAAGGACAGAGCCAAGGCATGGCGGCTAAAGACAACCTGTCAAAGCCACAAGAAAAGAACAACACCGCAAAGCCAAAGAAGGACACGGGAAAGTGGTGTGAGTTCCATAAGAGCTCCACTCACAACACAAGTGAGTGTCGGGCCAAGCAGCCGCTAGTGGCCGAGATGAGGGCTTCTGAGTCAGATGCATGCTCTGACTCCGAATCAGAACCTGAAAAGGCGAATGAAAAAGGGAAACAGATTATTGATGCGGAGCCCAACGCCACTGTTGCCACTGCAAAGATCCAAAAGGAGGAACCGGAAGATCCAGAGGAGGAGGAGCGTCTCTTCCACTCCCAGATGTGGGTAAAGGGCTCCCCGGTACAGTTCATTGTTGAAAATGGGAGCCAAAAGAACCTCATTTCAGCAGACGCCGTGAAGCGGTTGGGCTTGCCGACCACAGCTCACCCACATCCATACACCATCGGGTGGCTTCACCAAGGACGAGACCTCCGCGTCAGCCGGCAGTGTCGCCTTCCCTATAGCATCAAGCCCTTCACGGATGAGGTATTATGTGACGTTGCTCCTATTGATGTTTCTGATGTATTATTAGGACAACCATACTTGTGGAAGCGTCATGCTGTGTATGAGTCTCGACCTCGTGCTGTTATTGCTACTTTGGGAAATAAGTTGTACAGGATACCAGAGGTACCACCTCCTGCTGCTATCTCTTTGGTTACTGAAAAACAATGCAGTAAGCCCATTTCCCAAACCAGGAAATTCGTTTTCCTGAT